>CM042447.1:21250606-21675606 GCA_023631565.1 Gymnocephalus cernua
GTTCATCTTGAACGAGCCTCTTAAAGGCCCGTTCACATAGGACGCGGCATGCGCTGCGCTGCGCTATGAAACCCATTATTGTGTATGGCTTGCGCGCACAACAGCTGATCTGCCGCTGCGCTGAGCAAAGCGCAGCGCAAGCGGCATTTTCCGGCTTGCCGTTCTCGCGCGTGCCGCGGCCAAGGTTAAACATGTTGATTTAAGGCTCGTTCAAGATGAGCCAGATCTGCGCAGATCTGCGCAGAATCGATCACCGGCGATCGCCGCCCGTTGCATGCCGGTTAGATTTGTGTCCGACTTGATCCCGACTTGCTCTGACGTCATGCATACGTAGCAACGATAATCTCACGAGAGCAAGGCGGCCGCAGGTTTGAGACGCAGGTAGCGCAGTTGCTTTTCACCGACTGCAAGACCCAGGCGGACACAAGGCATGCTGGGAAACGCCGGCCTCTCAGCTGATTTAACAGCTGATTGGTTCAGAATCAACAACATGATGACGTTTTATATAAACTTTTTATTGATTTTGAATCAGAGGGATTTTAACTGCTGTGTGTCTGATTTAAAGGCTTATTCTGTACAAATCACATGCTGTGTGGCTGATAGTTATGTTTGGAAGTCAGAGAGACTAAATCTGTTCAGATTAGGATCATCTACAGTCTGTTGTTATTAAAATCAGCAACAGATCACATGTAGAGCATGTTGACAGCTACTCTGTCATAATAAGAACAACTGGAGACTGTGTACAGGCTGATATATGGGTCTGATAACATTATATTAAATCAGAATCGGACCACAGTGTTTCTGTGACTTCCTGTTCAGCCTGCAGGCTGCTGGATGCGGCTGGAAACTGTCCGACTTCACAGCGGACTTTTGTCACCGCCCCCGCTGCTGCCGCCTGCTCTCGTCCACTTTACAGGCGAGGCGCAGTTCATCTTGAACGAGCCTATTGTTTTTTTCAGACACGTGACAGCACGTCACAGCGCACAGCGGCTGCTCTTGCGCGTGCCGCGGTCAAAGTTCAACATGGTTCAACTTTGACCGCGGCAAGAGCAGCCGCGGTCACAAGCACCCTATGATTTCAAAAAACAAAAACAACACAGAATGCACGTGGATCCACAAACGGAACAGCAAGTAGCCTATTTATACCAATGACATAATCAAGCTGACAAGTCCATATATTGTTCATTCCAAGATAGTGAAACTGCTTTGTGTTGTTGTCCATATTTAACAGTTCACTGTAAGTATAGTCTAATGAACAATGCACGTGAGCACTATTCCATATATGTTAAGTAGCCTATATACATTACTGATCTGAGAAATGCGCCAAAGCAATGGAGAAAAACTGTAGCCGACTGTTGTGAGCTGCAAAAACCAAATACCAAGTTGATTAGCCTATATATGGTTCCATACAGGTACTTGTAAGATATATTTGTATTTGTATGTTTACATTATGTAAAATATGTTTGGACTGATTGACACGTCATGTTCATTTTCATTGAAGTAGGTAATATGCCTTCACACAGAATAATTACGCATTAACAAGCGTACGTAAACTCCAGTTTTGGAGGAATTAATTGTACTACATATGTATTAAAGTGTTTTCCAGAGTATGAATGGATGATGATGAATGTATGAATTTAGGCTCATATCTTAGATTTATTATACCCGACTGCAATGACTGCAGACCTCTTATGTATGTAAAATGCAATGACACGTAGTTTTAAAATGCACCATCTTATTTAGAAATTAAAATAATCCACACGTCTTCATCTTCATTTTCTTCATTTATTTAGTTTTAAACAGGGACAACATACATTAACCTTAGACAGGAGAGATGCATTTGACCAGGTTTCCAGTGTCGTCCCTGGGCAGGCTGATGTCAACAAATACATTTACTAACACTTTTACCCCAAAACCAACATTAACATGATGGGAGAGCCGGGACAGTTGAAACGCGGGACAGATGAAACATTCCAGTTTTCTCCGAGTGCAATGATGATAGACTTCCTCAGGTCAACACATAGAGCATGTTAACCTCCTTCTATCGGCCAAATATCTTTCTGTTTCCTTTTATCACGGAGTTACAGGCGATAAACCAGTTTTGATGGTCGAAAGTAAACTTCATTAGCGGTTACATTGTTTTGATTATTAATGAGTGTTTTTCATTTAAAGGTTTGACTACATGCGGGTTATGTGGGTTATGGACACTGCACTCACTCCAAATAATTATTTGGAGTGAGTGCAGTGTCCATAACCCACGTAAAAAACGACATTTTCCACAGTAGACATACATAATAAACATTATATTAATGGGAACACCTACTGTTCTAGCTATAAAAAATGGCAGAATCATCCACAGTGCATGATATTTCAATAACCGCTTCATACACGCTTCATGATGACGGCAATGAGTTGTTAACAGACATTCACAAAGACGTAAAGCCCAGCAACAATCTATGAAACATTACGCACGCCCCACTGTTGCTGTAATAATTCCTGAACGGTTTTGTTCAAAGCTGAAGATGCATCTGTATTTGACAGATGACAGGTGGAGGTTGCTAGTGACAAAATATTAGCTTTCAGTGCGATACCATCACTTTGTAAATTACGTTTAATTAAAAAGTGTTTCAACTGTCCCGGCTCTCCCCTACCCTTCATTCATTTACAGATATGCTCCCACATACACATCAGTTACTATACATTATGTGACCATGTTTGTTTTAAAAGAAGACATTTATTTATTTTTTTCTATTTAGAGGAGTGTAAGAAAAGGTGGAAGAACCTAAGGGACGGGTACATAAAGGAGAGGAGGCAACAGAGAGACAACAAAAGTGGTGCAGGGGCAGACCAACAAAGTACTTGGAAGTACTTTTCCATACTGTCTTTTCTGGAGCCACACGTCAGGGAGAGACACATTGTAGAACTGGACTATCGGAATGTTGTTCGTATCCGGGAAATCGTAGAACCGACTCTCGTCAGCAGACTGTCAAATTGCTCCCTGTTGAGCCAAAAGTAGCCCTGGAACCGGTCAAAATGCGGAGCTCCTTCACCAGCCGGAATTCCCCCAACTGCTGTCTGGACCTGAGGGTCTCGTGCACCCACACCCTTGTTGCTGCGGCTGCCTTCCTCAGTCTTCTCCTCCTCTCAATCAGGGCAAGTGCCAAGGCTTTCTTTTGGTTGACAGAAAGAAACATCTTCGCCACCAAATCACAGGTGTATACACAATGTCGCATGTAACGCACATCTGATGTCAACACCGGACGCAGACGTGACGTGATTTAAATATTGTCGCATGTATGACGTAAATTTCGTAACTCTAGGCTCGTTCGAGATGAGCCAGATCTGCGCAGAATCGATCACCGGCGATCGCCGCCCGTTGCATGCCGGTTAGATTTGTGTCCGACTTGATCCCGACTTGCTCTGACGTCATGCATACGTAGCAACGATAATCTCACGAGAGCAAGGCGGCCGCAGGTTTGAGACGCAGGTAGCGCAGTTGCTTTTCACCGACTGCAAGACCCAGGCGGACACAAGGCATGCTGGGAAACGCCGGCCTCTCAGCTGATTTAACAGCTGATTGGTTCAGAATCGACAACATGATGACGTTTTATATAAACTTTTTATTGATTTTGAATCAGAGGGATTTTAACTGCTGTGTGTCTGATTTAAAGGCTTATTCTGTACAAATCACATGCTGTGTGGCTGATAGTTATGTTTGGAAGTCAGAGAGACTAAATCTGTTCAGATTAGGATCATCTACAGTCTGTTGTTATTAAAATCAGCAACAGATCACATGTAGAGCATGTTGACAGCTACTCTGTCATAATAAGAACAACTGGAGACTGTGTACAGGCTGATATATGGGTCTGATAACATTATATTAAATCAGAATCGGACCACAGTGTTTCTGTGACTTCCTGTTCAGCCTGCAGGCTGCTGGATGTGGCTGGAAACTGTCCGACTTCACAGCGGACTTTTGTCACCGCCCCCGCTGCTGCCGCCTGCTCTCGTCTACTTTACAGGCGAGGAGCAGTTCATCTTGAACGAGCCTTCTGCCTCTTCTGCGCTGAGCCCGCTGAGCCCCGCGGCAAGCATAACGAAAGTTATTTTGGGAAAAGGACAACCTAGCGGCGAGCGCAGCGCATGCCGCGTCCTATGTGAACGGGCCTTTATACATCCATGTTTGAGACGCAGGTAGCGCAGTTGCTTTTCACCGACTGCAAGACCCAGGCGGACACAAGGCATGCTGGGAAACGCCGGCCTCTCAGCTGATCTAACAGCTGATTGGTTCAGAATCGACAACATGACAACATTTTTTATTGATTTTGGATCTGGGATTTTAACTGCTATGTGTCTGATTTAAAGGCTTATTCTGTACAGAACACATGCTGTGTGGCTGACAGTTATGTTTAGAAGTCAGAGAGACTAAATCTGTTCAGATTAGGATCATCTACAGTTTGTTGTTAATTAAAATCAGCAACAGATCACATGTAGAGTATGACAGCTACTCTGTCATAATAAAAACCACTGGAGACTGTGTACCAGCTGATATATGGGTCTGATAACACTTTATTAAATCGGAATCGGACCAAAGTGTTTCTGTGACTTCCTGTTCAGCCTGCAGGCTGCTGGATGCGGCTGGAAACTGTCCGACTTCACAGCGGACTTTTGTCACCGCCCCCAGACAGGTCTGTATTTACTAAATACTCAAAGCATTCATACCTGAAGCCGGAAATACGGGGGAAAATGCTCCTGGGATGGCTTGTGAAGTAGAGTAGCATCGCAAATGTGAGGAAAAAGACCCGCCCTTCAATAGCATTAGGCTCGTTCGAGATGAGCCAGATCTGCGCAGAATCGATCACCGGCGAGCGCCGCCCGTTGCATGCTGGTTAGATTTGTAATTTTGCATCCGGGCCTGGGGTTTCACCTGGTCGGTGTCCGAGGCTGCCGCAGTGACGCGTTTCTGGTTGTCGGTGTAGAGCGAGTTCCCCCAGATCTCCTAATCCCCATCCACCTACTTATGTGAGTATTAAAAACAAATATACATATCAAGGCTGCAGGTGGAGGACGACTTGCGTTTATTTCTCTCTGCAGTGCAGCCTCGCATCGAACACCTCAGCGCATCAAAATTGCGGCCTTATTGTTCCCACTGACCGACGCGGCGTCAGCTGATTTTGCCGGGGCTTCAGCCCCGAATGTACTTTGAAAAGGTGACGTCCGGTGTCGTGCCAATGTACTTACCCCCGCCAGGATTCGTATCACCTGGCCGCGGCAGCGCACGTGCACTCAGATCGGAGTTTACCTGCTACACTTCGCATTGTTTAACTGTTGCACTTCGAATTCACCTCTTAAATGGAACAAATAGCGACGTGGAAGACTCAACAGGGTTTTCCATAGTAACAAGGGTCTCTATTAATAAGGGTTTTTATTAGGCCATACGTTTATTTGTCTGTTACATTATGGTGACGTGTGAATTGTTTAATGCGTCCATTCTCTGTGGGTGTGTTCTGACGAGGATGCCTCGTCTTTGCTACCAGTCCCTCCCTCCCCTCTAACGTGATTTCTGTTTCAATTTGATTTAGTTTAATATGGCTTTTCAATTAGCCGCTTTGTTCACCTGTCTACCATATAAGTTACAGAGGGGATACACAAAATATCAGGCTGTTTTCACCTGATATTTTCTGTATCCTGTCCCCTAACTTGCAAAGGGTCCTCTCATCATGTGTGTTAGTGTGTTTTTTATTCAGTTCAAAATCTGTATTAAAAATACATACAGTAAATTGGCCTTTACAGAACAAATGCTAAGTGACTTGTAAAAAAAGTTAAATTATACAAAATCTTAGAAAAAAGGACTAGGCTTTACGGAAATTATAATCAAGGCCATTAGCTAAAAGAAGTATACAAATGCCAGTTGAGGCCTTCAAAAATGCAATTAAAGTTCTTAATAATAATAATAATAATAATAATAATAATCAACAACAAGTTGCAACACCGCAACGCTCATGTGGATGTGTAGCCTACATGTTTGTTGATGGTGCTTAATGGACACATGAATTATTGCACGTTCATTTGAAGAACATTGTAATCAATACATGTCCATCAAAACGCAACGATGACTAATTGGAGTCTGTGATTTCAACAGTAGTCTACTGAATCAGCCAGTTCACTAGCCATAGACTGTTTGTTTCAAGTTCGTTTATCAGCCCCTCATTGGCTTTAAATACTTAGGCTTAGCCATGAGACCCTTTGCAAGTTAGGGGACAGGATTCAGAAAATATCAGGTGAAAACAGCCTGATATTTTGTGTATCCCCTCTGTAACTTTTGTTATAAAAAGGCAGACAGCTCCATATTATCTGATGTTGTTTATTGTGACCTGGTAGACATGTGACATAACACACATGATGAGAGGACAGACCCTTTGCAAGTTAGGGGACAGGATACAGAAAATATCAGGTGAAAACAGCCTGATATTTTGTGTATCCCCTGCGTAACTTATATGGTAGACAGGTGAACAAAGCGGCTAATTGAAAAGCCATATTAAACTAAATCAAATTGAAACAGAAATCACGTTAGAGGGGAGGGAGGGACTGGTAGCAAAGACGAGGCATCCTCGTCAGAACACACCCACAGAGAATGGACGCATTAAACAATTCACACGTCACCATAATGTAACAGACAAATAAACGTATAGCCTAATAAAAACCCTTATTAATAGAGACCCTTGTTACTATGGAAAACCCTGTCAAGTCTTCCACGTCGCTATTTGTTCCATTTAAGAGGTGAATTCGAAGTGCAACAGTTAAACAATGCGAAGTGTAGCAGGTAAACTCCGCTCTGAGTGCACGCGCGCTCCCGCGGCCAGGGGATACGAATCCTGGCGGGGGTAAGTACATTGGCACGACACCGGTTTTAAATAGGCCTACTGCAAACGTCAATAAATCGTTCAAATGCTCATGTTGTCATTCTTATTTGTGTCATAATCCTGTTTTAATAAACCTCATTACAAACACATTAAACGGTCTGAGGTGTTTGTTGACGCCGCAGCTCGAACACAGAGTGAAGACCGCTGAAATTAGCCAAACAGAGCGCAGTGCGCCCAGATTAATTTATGTCACAGCAGGTAGCCTACTACCGTCGGGTTACGTTTTAACTGGTTTTTAATTAACTGGTTATATGTATTGCAGCAGGCGAGGCTGCAGTAAACAATTCTGATCAATTTGCCACTTTTTTCACATTCATTCATTTGTCGGGATCTTGTGAAACATTACGGTAGGAACGGGTTGCTGGGACAGTAGTTTAGGACCCGACAGACATACATGAACAAATGAGCCGTTTTCGTTAGGAAAATATCACTCGTTGTCTGGCGAGTAACGTTGTGTCTACCACAGTCTCTGACTGTAAACTACGGCACGGAGACACTGATTTCTTTAGATTATCTAATGACATTCATAGTAAACGCTTTCGTGAGTTATAAAGCGCTGGTAGGCCTATTATAGATAACAAACTAGCTAACAATAAAGACACGAACATAACCTGATGTCACTTTTCAAAACCTGCGCCTATAGGCTAGATAATATCCAAATCGCTATAAAATGGCCGTTTGACAGTCTTGTCCAAATTTGTAAAATGAGTAGTAATGTGTAGTGTAGACTATCGTAGTGATAAGAATAATGCACGTCCGTAGAATTCAATATAAAACACAATCAACGGTAGATAGAAGTTGTGTCACAAATTAATCTCGCGTCAGTCATTTCCACAGATCTCCACAAACATCACGTGGGAACATCTCAGAAAGTATGTTTCACTTATCTCTGTAAGCATCTCAAATCGACTTGAAGTCAGATGAATGACGGAATGATAAGCTACAAATATAACACTGATAACGGGAACGTTTTGGAAAACACACTGACGTTTGCAGTAGCCAATTGTGAACAGGCATCGAGACAGCCACCTACGTTGTCTTCGTTCTTGTAACGGCATCACAAGTTAATTCCATAGACAGTATATGTAAGGGATAATGTAGAGCGAGGCGGTTGTTATAGCGAATACAACCCCGACAGGGTGATCAGGACCCCGACGCGAAGCGGAGGGGTCTTGAATCAGCCTGAAGGGGTTGTATTCGCTATAACAACCGCCTCGCTCTACATTATCCCGCTTATTACATGGCTACTTTCCAAATAAATCAATAATTTGACACAAAATATTGATTTAAAAAGGAGTTTATTGATTTAAATACGATTGTATTTCTTCCGCTAAAGAAAATAGTCCGTTCCGTCTACGGTTGGAATCCTGCGTCCATAGCAACGTCAACTCTGTATCTGTTAAGCTAATGCAACCCTTCATCTACTACTCACCACCACCTTACGGGCTGTGGTAGTAGCCGTATATGTTATGGTGCTGCCGTGGTGGACAAATGACCCAGCTGCTGTTTTAATCACTGCAGGAATTGACACGACATGAGCTGACGCGTTGTAGTGAGCTAGCGGGCTATCAGCTGCTCGTATTTACATTAAACTGAACGTTTCTGTTGACAGTGAAGTGAGACGAGGTAAATGGCTTCATGTCCTCATTCATCTCGTTTCCTTTTTCCACAGCCGCTGCATATTGACACACCTAAACGTGCAATGTAAGCTAACTAATTAGCGTTGTTGTTCCTATACTACGGCTGAAGTTACTGCGTAGCGATCATAGACCGTATATATAGATGTAGCGATCATAGACCGTATATAAATATGTAGCGATGGCGCTCACCAGATCTGCTGTCATTGCTTGACTTGGAGGACAGAAGTTGCTCGACGGCGTTTCTCCACTTTTTGCCACAGCTGATAAATTATCCGGACTTCTTTCGGCGGATTGATTGATAGCGGTCCTCCAGAGTGAACAGAACTACGTCCATGGCAACGCTCTGCTTTGCATGGCAACGGTGTGTTATGCTTAGCAGCGGTCTGTTATGAAGAAATTACAGACCGCATTCTACATTAGAATTCAACCAAGCCATGTAATAAAAAAGGTTAATTCAATAATGGAACATGGATTATGTGTATTGAGAGCTGTTTATATTTAATACAGCCTGTAACTAAAACATAAGCTATGTGAGGTTTTTACACCCAGCTGATGCAGCGTGGAGACAGTCCAGCTGAGGCAAAATGTGATCCGCTCAGATTAACTTGTACATCTGTAGGCATTTAAAATAGAAATGCAATTATATTTCTGTAGGCTACGTAGATGTGTTACGTTAAAAGCTACAGGCTCATCACAACCACATTCTTTAATATTCATGATGCCTACTCTTTCATCCAGATAAGACAGCATCTCTCTCTCATATTGCAACAAGTGCATGCATATCACCGTGGAAAACGTATTTAAATTGCTCTGTATGTCTATATTGCAGAATTGAAAAATAAAGTTGACTTGACTTGAAGTGGCAGGAGTTAGATCCAGTGTGGGATCAATAAAGTCTATCTTATGTCATTGAATGTTTGAATATCTGCAATATAATTATTATTATCTCCAATTTATAGTTGAAAATGACATGAAAAAAACATTCTTGATATAGTGTAATTTTAAATATTCAAAACTTCACTATGCCTATAGAAAAAAGATAAACAAAGTGGAAGCCAAGTTCTTCTTTTTATTTTGTTGACATATTAGAGTGAAAGGTTTTTTTTACAGAGATACTTTTAAATATCCTTTTATCACTGCATAAATCAGAATATGGTGTCAACAGCCATATAAAAATCCATTTTCGCCACGTTGTTAGGTATAAAATGTTACATAAATTAGGCTATGAATGACATCTGAACAAACCCCTCCGTAAAGGCCTTCAGAAATAGAAAACTTGAAAGTTTGGTGTATCAGGTGCTGCTGAAGTTGAGTTTCCGACTCAGAGTATCAGAAAAAAAAAACATTTCGAGAAAACGGCCTTTAAATAGATTACTATATCTCACAATACATTACAGGTAAAAATAAACAACAGATATCAACATGAAACTTCCCCAGCTAATTACTTACATTAAGACATATATTTTTGCTACAATATATAATACTCCAGTTTGCTTACATTTTAGATACAGAGTTGTTTTAACGGTGAAGTGTTTACTAATGTCAATGTCACAAGTCGATCTGGGTGTCTCCGCGGCTTGCAGTGAGAGACACACTCGCAGACAGCGGATGATATTTTGTAACGACAGCGGCTAATGCTTGCTTGCATGTCTGTCAGGACGAAGATGTTCAGCAACTCGTTTGTCTTCAATTTTCACACCGACAAATGAATGTGAAATATCGGTAAAATAGAGACGAAGCGATCCGTATGTTTATTTCCTGGTTAGTTGGCAATGGACAGAATGGGTCCTGAAAGGCCACGCCTACACCACATCTGCCTCTATCACCAGTTAATTCAAAAACCAGTTAAACCGTAACACTGGTACGCTACCACTGACAGAGAAAGCGTCAGTGGCAGAGAAATGACCCTAACGTTACATAAACTACACTACCCAGAGGGCACTACATGTTTACATTTCAGATCTTGACGAATCACGTAAAGGCAAGCAGTCCGCCCACCCTATCAGAAGTTAGCTTCTCCACGGACGCTAGTTTGAAAAAGCTGTCAGCGTCAGCGTCACCCTAACAGATGTTTCACTGCTGAAAACCTAGAAACTAAAAATAATTGTCGAGTTTGTAAGTCGTTATGTTAGCTGCCTGGCTTCAGAAAGGTACTAAAATAACGCGTGTGTCAGAGCCAGACACGTCAACAGAGGTCCAAGTCCAACCAGAAACATCAGGAGGAAGTACGATTCATGAGCTTCAAGCTAGCGTTGATGTGAGCGCAACAGCTGGCGTTAATGAGGAGACTGCCGCTACCAACCTTAACGTTACACCGACGTCAACAGTAACGTGAATAACGAAACACACGGATGGCCTGACTGTTGGTCAAAGGACGATGTATTTTTGCTCCACGAACAGCTGGCTCTTTTTTAATGATAACAAACTGGGCTGCAAAACATGATGTAGCAGCATCCCGTCACTAGCTGCCCAGACGGAGAGGGGACTGAAGCTGTTCCCCCTGTCTCTGTCACACACGCACACACACTCACTGAGAGTGACTGTTTTGCATCTGTTTGAGCACCAAATTATTGTTAAAATGAATAGTTTTGATGAATGAATTTTTTTTTCTTAACATGACCCCAACATATTAGCAAATATAAATCAGCTTATTTGTGGAAAAAATAAACAATATTGATACCAGCCTATATGTAAATTAGTAGCTTAGGCCATCCATAGATAGTTAATAAGGATTCACTGTGCCACATGTATGTTTAAAATGAAAACATGATTTTTGAATAGCTTACGCACTAAAGTTATGTAAACTTGTTTAAATAAATCTATACATTTATATAGTTAATAAATGACAATAAATTGTTGTACCAGCAATATCTCCAAGTTTTGGTTTTCACTATAGAAATCTCAAATGTCATGATGATCTGCCAATGCAAGAGAGTACCGGCACCTTTTTTTTCCCACTTCAAGCACTGGTCTCAGGTTTATAAAGGACGCGCTCTGCTGTCGACATGCTGCGGCAGACGTGTCGCGTTTGTGCTCTGTGTATTTCTGCCGTGTAGTTTCTGTTCTCCACCTCCGACCTAGAGCAGCGTTCAGCTACTTCACTAAACTTAAACTTTGTGTCATTCAGAGACTCAAACGGGGCTCTGGTCTGTCAGCAGAGCAATCACATACTGCACAGCAGACTATGGTGCAGGTAGATGATTTTCTAGATGACTTTATTCTTGTAATATCCTATTATCACTTTATTTTTCTCAAAATATCATGACTCCAAATCTCAGAGAACGCAGATGTGTTATATTTTGAATGTGCTAAGGTTAAGGTAGTTAGGAGCAGTGCAAGATGCTCGCGACCGTGCAAATCAACGTTGTCTGCAAACCACCGTTCATGTATCAAACGTTTTTCTTGTAGCTGTTGAGCAGCAGCCGCCTCTAGTCCGGTTTGCTGCTAACAGTGAAGAGCTCCAGTCATGAGCCCAACACACCAGAGCCCTGCTCAATGAAAAATGCCCTGAGATAATTAATGATACCTGATAGTTCAGCAATAGGCTACATTAATGAAACTGACTTGACTTGACTTGAAAGCTTTGTAAAAAAGGGATATTTGTGGTGAGAAATAAGTGTAAAAAATGACAGCGCCAGGACCCAGTTGTGAAGAGACTAGTGAAAGACACAGGTAAGCTGCTGATGTACCATAATGTGTGAATAAGAAAACGTTATCACTTTTCTTACTTAGTATCTTACTTGTTGCCAGTTCAAATATCTAAATATTCTTAATTCAAGATACAGACAAGATGGCGCCTGTGTTTGGCTATGCATCGGTCACCTCTCTGCTCTCTCATATATTTGTAATTTTCCACGGGATTTTCCTTGTGTCAACTCTATCAACCACCAGTTATGTCTCTGCAACAGGGCCGGATTGGGACTCATTTTCAGCCCTGGAGTTTCATGCCTTAGACTGGCCCACTTTAGTTCACGACTAAAGGCTTAATTGATATTACTTTTATCCTATTCCCTTTCAATCGTGAGCTTTGTATATTCACTATTGTTTGATTAAAAACATAATGGGTCACTAGTAACACTTGGGCATAGAAAGTTGTTATATTGTAACTAATGTGATCACTGCAAAAAAAAAATGCTTTTCTTACTTAGTATTTTTGTCTCGTTTCCAGTCCAAATATCTAAAAAAAATCTTACATCAAGATGCATTTACTAAACAAGTATGAAAAAACACCTCAAAATGAAGTGATTTTTGCTTAAAACAAGGCACATTATCTGTCAAAAATAACTGTTTTAGATTCAGCTTGTTTTAAGCAACAAGAAAAAAACAATCACTAAATTTTTAGTTTTTTTTCAGAAAACGACATAATTTCACTTGTCTAGTAAATGTATCTTGAATTAAGAATATTTAGATATTTGAACTGGAAACAGGTAAGATACTAAGTAAGAAAAGCATTTTTTCCAGTGACAACGTTTTCTTATTCACACATTATGGTACATCAGCAGCTTACCTGTGTCTTTCACAGTGAGAGCATTAGTCTCTTCACACCTGGCTCTGTCTGACACTGAATTAAATGATTTACACTTATTTCTCACCACAAATATCCCCTTTTTACAAAGCTTTCAAATCAAGTCAAGTCAGTTTCATTAATGATTCATTGTTATTAATGTATAATAATCTCAGGGCATGTTTCATTGAGCAGGGTTCTGGTGTGGTGGGCTCAGACTGGAGCTAACGTAACGTTACCGGACCTCGCTGCTCGTCACTGTTAGCAGCAAACCGGACTAGAGGCGGCTGCTGCTGAACAGCTACAAGAAAAACGGTTGATACGTGAACGGTGGTTTGCAGACAACTACCTTAACGTTAGCTTACTTACCGGCCTCGTCGTCTTCATTTGTTTTTTTGAGGAAAAATGTGCTCAGCTTAGAAGATTTGGCCGCGTCACTTTCCAAAGCTTTCTTCTTTTATATTCTGGCCTTTTCAGTGCCGCCTTTGCGCTTTCTGTTATCTGACTTTTTTATTTTAAACAACTTGCAAGGTGCCGTGCCGGGGCGGGGGGTGGGCAGGGAGTCAAAAGATAATCACAACATCGTTAACCTGCAGGCTGCACTCCGCGAGAAAATATTAAATCAAAAAGAGTGGGACTGCGATAAAATAATGAATAAAAAGAGTGGGGCTGCTGTGAGTGCAGGCAGCCATATGGACAGCATCCATATTTCAACCCAGTGCCATGACAACAACGGCCCTCGCGGCCAAAAAAATAGACCGGCCCACCGGGAATTTTTTCCGGTGCTCCCGATTAGCCAATCCGGGCCTGCTCTGCAATGATACAATATGATCGGGCCGCGTTGCTCAATATTAAGGCACATATGCAGGACTTTTGTATTACCTCGGACAGATTTTCTGAGTTTTTCCCTCCAAAACTGGAGTGCCACGCATCATCGCCGGAATACCTGTTGCTTACCCGACGCCGTGGCAAGAGGAGGAAGCGGGGATTCAGGTCTGGGGTCCAAGTCTGGAGGAGAAAGTGGTGATCCCGTGGATTTTCATCTGGGCCGAACGGATCCAATGCTCCGGGGAGTGAGCGGTGCCTGAGGCCGGTTCCGGTCTGGGAGTTCGATCGGGACATGGTCCGTGTGTCATCGCCTGTGCGGAGCACCGCCGACCTGATCTTCCCCTCCCGGCCTGCTTGCCATCGCATGCCCCGCCAGTGTGTCCTGTGCCCGGTTACCTGTCTGACGGATCATGCCACCCAGCATGTCCCAGGCCAGCCCCTGTCACGCACGCGCTCTACCAGGATGGCACTTCTCAATGCGCGCTCCATTGCGAGCAAGGCTTTTATCCTGAATGACCTTTTCACTAAGGAGAACTTGGATTTTCTGTTTATTAAAGAACTATGCCCCCCGGACTGCTCCGTGTTTGGGACTCCTCGGCTGGCATGCCGTGGAGGCGGACTTGCGCTGGTCTTTCGGGATTCTTTCGGCTGCAGTTTGATGGTCACCGCTTCGTTCAACTCCTTTGAGCTGCAGATGTGTAAGGTTGGAAAATTACACCCCTTTTACTGTGTTTTAGTTTACCGACCTCCTGGTCCTGCACGTGCATTTCTTGACGATTTCTCTGAGTTTTTAACGACTATCATCAAACTAGATCACATTTTAGTCCTTGGGGACTTTAATCTGCATATTGACGATCCCTTTTGTTCGATTGCAGCTGATCTGTTGACTATTATGGATTCTTTCAATTTTGTACAGCATGTTTCCGGCCCCACGCATAAAAAAGGCCACACGTTAGATCTGGTTTTCTCTTATGGCCTAAACATTGATAATCTGAGTGTTGATGATTTTCAAATTAGTGACCATTGCTGTATTTCTTTTAATTTGTCACTTACCACAATGCCTACTCTTTATAACGTAACACAAAAACGCATCATCAGTGAGACAACACCTAGTGATTTCTCTGCCTCTTTTGACACTCGCTCCTTTGTTGAATGTGATGTTGATTCATTTGTGGAAAGTTTCAACAACCACTGTCTGTCAGTTTTGGATATGGTAGCGCCTGTTAAAAAGATTTCTGGGTCACAGAAAAAGGCCCTCCCTTGGATAAATGATAACATCTGTAGTTTTAGGAGAAAATGTCGGAAGACAGAGCACTTGTGGAAAGCCACTAAATTAGAGGTACATAGACTCCATTTAAAAGACATGATGCTGGATCTGAATGAATTGATGAAGCAGGCTCGCTCATCTTATTTTTCTAACCTTGTGTCAGGAAATAAGAAAAATCCAAAAGTCTTGTTTGACACCATTGAGAATCTTACTGCACCTTCAGCTCCTTTTGTGCTGGTGTACATACAAGAGGACTGTAACAACTTTTTGTCGTTCTTTGTGAACAAAGTACATGACATTAGGGCCATTGTTAATTCTCCACTCATTAGTGTTCGTTCTACTGAGTTTTCACCTGTGTCATCTTGGTCGTCCTTCACTCCTGTCAGCCTACAGGATGTGAAGACTATAACAGGAAATATGAAACAGTCTTCGAGCCCCGCCGACATTGTCCCAACAACTCTATTGTTGAAAACGTTTGATATTGTCGGCCCCTGTCTGGAAAAAAATAATTAATCTGTCACTTAGATCTGGCTCAGTTCCCAGCTACTTCAAACATGCTGTGGTAAACCCGATCCTTAAAAAGCCCAATCTTGACCCTTCAGAACCTAAAAACTACAGGCCCATATCAAAACTTCCATTTATCTCCAAAATTTGGAAAAAGTCGTGGCATGCCAGCTGACCTCCTTTATGGAGCAGCATGACTTGTTTGATACTTTTCAGTCTGGTTTCCGAAAATTACACTCCACTGAAACAGCCCTTATCAAAGTCTCTAGTGATGTGATGATGGCAGCAGACTCTGGCCGCTACACTGTACTTGTAGGCTACTACTTGATTTGACTTCTGCTTTTGACACTGTGGATCACAGTATACTGATCAATCGGCTTCATAATGAGATGGGACTATCAGGAACTGTGCTTCAGTGGTTCTCGTCCTATATACACAACAGAACCTTTAACGTTGCTGTAAACAATGTACAGTCTGATGTAACAAATTTGTCCTGCGGAGTGGCACAAGGGTCAGTTTTGGGTCCCATTTTGTTTTTACTGTACATTTCACCACTTGGTCAAATTATTGGTTGTTTCAAGGATGTATCATATCATTTCTATGCCGACGATGTCCAGTTGTATTGTTCCTTTAATGATGCTGAGTTCCATCGTTTGTCTCTGTTCCTAAAGTGTGTGTCCTCCATCAAAGACTGGCTTGCCAATAACTATCTGCAGATAAATTCAAACAAGACTGAAACGCTGATCTTTGCTCCAGACCATAAGATCACGCTGATCAAACAGCACCTTGGCTCCCTGGGCCCCTCTGTCAAACCCAGCCTCAGAAACCTGGGGGTTATGTTTGACCAGGCCATGTCTTTGGAGACACACTCAAAACAGCTCGTCCGAAATTGCTTTTATCATCTTAGGAACATCTCTAAAATTCGCGAATTGTTGTCAAAGAATGATGGAAATGATAATTCACGCTTTCATATCAACAAGACTTGACTACTGTAACTCTGTGTTTACCTGTCTAAGAACTTTGAACAAACTGCAAATTGTTCAAAATTCTGCTGCTAGACTTTTAACTGGTGCCCCTCGAAGGTCTCATATCACTCCAGTCTTGTCAGCTCTCCATTGGCTCCCTGTAAAATTCAGGATCGACTTTAAGATTTTTGTGCTGACTTTCAGGGCCTTAAACGGTCAGGCCCCACAGTACATCCGAGACCTTTTGAAGCCGTATTCCCTGAGCCGGACTCTTCGGTCCTCTGACCAAAATTTGCTTGCAGTCACTAAGACTCGTTATAAGACCCGAGGGGACCGGTCTTTCCAGTCTGTTGCTCCCAGACTGTGGAACGCCCTGCCCCTGTCCGTGCGTCTGGCTGACTCTGTTGTCTCTTTTAAAAAGGATCTGAAAACTTGCTTATTTAGGAAAGCTTTTGGTTGATGGGTTCTCACTAGCGTCCCTTTCTTTTGATATATGTATATGCATTTTCTACTGTTTGTTCTACCTATTCTGTTGTACAGCACTTTGTGATTTTATCTGTGAAAAGCGCTTTATAAATACATTTTACTTACTTACTTACTTACTTACATTTACTAGACAAGTGAAATGGCATAAGAAATTATGTCTTGTTTTCTGGAAAAAACTAAAATTTAAGTGATTTTGTTTTTTGTTGTTGCTTAAAACAAGCTAAATCTAAAACAATTATTTTTGACAGATAATGTAGCTAGTTTTAAGCAAAAAGCACTTAATTTTGAGGTGTTTTTTCATACTTGTTTAGTAAATGGATCATTATGCAAGATTTTTTTTAGATATTTGGACTGGAAACGAGACAAAAATACTAAGTAAAAAAAGCATTTAGTTTTTTTGCAGTGATCACATTCGTTACAATATAACAACTTTCTATGCCCAAGTGTTACTAGTGACCCATTATGTTTTTAATCAAACAATAGTGAATATACAAAGCCCACGATTGAAAGGGAATAGGATAAAAGTAATATGAATTAAGCCTTTAGTCGTGAACTAAAGTGGGGCATGAAACTCCAGGGCTGAAAATGAATCCCAATCATGGGATCTCTACATCTTTACATAGGGTCTATGATCTCTACATCTTTATATACGGTCAATGATACATCTTTATATACGGTCAATGATCTCTACATCTTTATATACGGTCTATGATCTCTACATCTTTATATACGGTCAGTGATCTCTACATCTTTATATACGGGCGATCTCTATCTTTATATACGGTCTATGATCTCTACATCTTTATATACAGTCTATGATCGCTACGCAGTAATTTCAGCCGTAGTATAGGGACAACAACGATAATTAGTTAGCTTAACGCTACATAGCACGTTTAGGTGTGTCAACATGCAGCGGCTGTGCAAAAAGGAAACGAGATGAATGAGGACATGAAGCCATTTACCTCGTCTCACTTTACCGTCAACGGAAATGTTCAGTTTAATGTAAATACGAGCAGCCGGTAGCCCGCCCGCTAGCTCACTACAACGCGTCAGCTAATGTCATAATGGAAAGATGCGAAGGACCTGGCGTACGCCCGGTTTTATATATCTGAATATTTCTGTGCGTAGGTACTTTTTAAGTTTTTGGTCGTACGCCATCTTCTGGTATGAAAGCTGTGCAATCTTTTATACATGAGGCCCCTGGTGAGCGCCTGTCGCTACATCTTTATATATGGGCTATGATCTCTATCTTTATATACGGTCTATGATCTCTATCTTTATATACGGGCTATGATCTCTATCTTTATATACGGTCTATGATCTCTATCTTTATATACGGTCAGTGATCTCTACATCTTTATATACGGTCTATGATCGCTACGCAGTAACTTCAGCCGTAGTATAGGGACAACAACGATAATTAGTTAGCTTAATGCTACATAGCACGTTTAGGTGTGTCAACATGCAGTGGCTGTGCAAAAAGGAAACAAGATGAATGAGGACATGAAGCCATTTACCTCGTCTCACTTTACCGTCAACGGAAATGTTCAGTTTAATGTAAATACGAGCAGCCGGTAGCCCGCCCGCTAGTTCACTACAACGCGTCAGCTAATGTCATGTCAATTCCTGCAGTGATTAAAACAGCAGCTGGGTAATTTGACCACCACGGCAGCACTCCATAACATATACGGCTACTACCACAGCCCGTAAGGTGGTGGTGAGCAATAGATGAAGGGTTGCATTAGCTTAACAGATACAGAGTTTACGTTGCTATGGACGCAGGATTCCAACCGTAGAGACGGAACGGACTGTTTTCTTTAGCGGAAGCAATACAATCGTATTTAAATCAATAAATCATTTTTAAATCAATATTTTGTGTCAAATTATTGATTTATTTGGAAAGTAGCCATGTAATAAGCGGGATAATGTAGAGCGAGGCGGTTGTTATAGCGAATACAACCCCGACAGGGTGATTAAAGACCCTGTATTCGCTATAACAACCACCTCGCTCTACATTATCCACACACTGTTTCAGCGGAATGACTTGGTGCCCGTTAAGAATGTATGACGGATAAAAGTCTACCAAGTCGTTACCGTTAACGCCAGGGACGTCACTAGGATTGAAAGACGGGGGCTTAGCCCCGAGGCTATGCAAAACTTTCCCTTGCAAAATCATACTTACAAACTGTAATATTAGCTTTTAGATACATCAAAGCTGCATGGGGGGATTTACATTGGGCCAGACTGTGGTCCTGCTGAGTTCTCTTTATTTTTATCAGATAATGTTGCTTGTTTTAGGCAAAAATCACTTAATTTTAAGGTGTTTTTTCATACTTGTTTAGTAAATGGATCATTATGTAAGATTATTTTTAGATATTTGGACTGGAAACGAGACAAAAATACTAAGTAAGAAAAGCATTTTTTATTTGCAGTGATCACATTAGTTACAATATAACATTATAACTTTCTATGCCCAAGTGTTACTAGTGACCCATTATGTTTTTAATCAAACAATAGTGAATATACAAAGCCCACGATTGAAAGGGAAAAGGATAAAAGTAATATGAATTAAGCCTTTAGTCGTGAACTAAAGTGGGCCGGTCTAAGGCATGAAACTCCAGGGCTGAAAATAAGTCCCAATCCGGCCCTGACTAGGGATGGGCTTTCGATTAAATTTTCTTCGTCGATCGTCGGGAGAATTATTGATCAATTATCGATTAATCATTAATATTTTTATATTAAAATTCATTATTTATTTAGCATTTTATAAATTAAAAACGCAATGAAAATACAAAAATACAGCACATTTTTACCTCGATGAGATCTTAATTAGACGAAGAACAACGTGTGGCAGTTAAACTGGAGGTTTGGCTAAACTTAGAGATATATTCGCTGCGGTGCTCTGAAGCAGCGGAACCTGCTGCTGTGAGCCGGCCTTCTTAAACAGAGAACCTTGTTTTTTCCAAAATAATAAATAAAAATAATCATGTTACATAATAACTTAACCTACAAACATAATACTACTTAGATCTGACAGGTTTTGTCAAAATGTAACTCAAAACTATCCAAGGCACGGACAAAGCCTAATATAAAATAACCAGTAACTCACATACAACTTCTGCACCAGTCTACTGGTTTTTGTTGAAAATAAGCAGGTTGACATGATCTGGGGTCTGAGGTTCCCTTAATACATCCATGGGTCAGACGTAGGGCTGCCCCCTCTTAGTCGACTAATCAGTCATTTTCGTCTTAGTCGACTAAGATTTCTTTAGTCGATAAGTCATGGAAATGACTGGAAATCATTTCATTGCTGCAATCACACTACACAACGCAACCTGCATTAGTTTAATCGATGACAAATTAACGTGATCGACGAAATTCTTAATAATCAATCGTCGATTAATCATGCCCATCCCTACTATCTATCCATCCATCCATCCATCCGCCCATGTATGTGTGTGGTAAAGTAATGCCATACCTAATTCCTCTCTCTAGTAGATACATTGCAGGTCAAAATAAGACTATGTAATTACTAGGGGTGTAACGATACACGTATTCGTATTGAACCGTTCGGTACGAGGCTTTCGGTTAGGTGCGCATTACAAACCAAAGGATTCATTGGACTAATCCTATTTCCTTTAGAAAAAAAAGAAAATTGTGTGAAATATGTTCTCAGTGCCGCGGCACTCAACAAGGCAGCACAAATGACGAAACAAGCTGTCTGCCCTTCCCACTCCTAAAGAAAAACACACTACTCCATCAGCCATGATACGCTGAACTAGCTTGTTGCAATATGGTCGACAATGATTTAAATAATGTCTGAATTTAATAACCTTTATGAATAAAAAATGTATGAATAAAAGTTGTAGTATGTATGCTGATATATAGTCTACATGTAGGCAACATCTACATACTTGTTTAATTTATTACAGCAAATGGTTAAGTTGGTCAGAATATAGCATATAAATATCATGAAATAATTTAGTTTAGGCTATGCCTTGGTGCTTCTCCCTCTCTCCTAAAATAACTTCCAGTATCCATCTGTTCAATGAATTGAAGGATATACTGGTACAAGACATTGACACTATGATATTCAGGGACTGGTAGTGTTTTAATACTATAGAGATAGCAGGTTATATTGATGTTAAAGAATATAGAGCTTCAGATACCTATACCTACTAGGCGTGCCATTTCTTGGATTTCACCCGTTTAGCTACACTAGCTAGACTATTGTGTTACATAGCCAACAAAAATATTGGCTATAGATAAAGATAAAGATCTTTACCTCAAGTAAATGGAGCTGAACTGCTGAAGTGTAGCAAGTAAAAGTAAAAGTAAATTATTATAAGGTGCCAGGCAGTGGTGGGATCCTTCCCGTAGAGAAAACGGAAAAGGGTAGTCCATTCCTCCACCTCTGGCTCCAAGGGGTGGAGGACAGGCTTAAACCCTGCTGGGTCCATGTTGTGGTCAGATCGTTCTGTGGTGGTTGGCAGGGAGTGGTGGACCCAAATGCAGAGACAGGCAGGCAGGCAGGGGAAGGTTTGTGCTCGAGGATTTATTGAATGCAAAACAACAAGGTACTCAAACAAAGAGTCCTGAGAGGAGCTGGCAAAACGGCAAAAACTCAAGGAAGTCCAAAAAAGACGATAAGCCAAAAAAGGGTAAGAGGAATGGGAACAAAGAAACAGAAACTCACACGAACAAACTCACAGACTGGCAGGGAAAGGACACGAACAGGGACGAAGGCAAACAAACTGACACTCAGGAGCACAAGATGATCTGACAAGGAACAAAGGGGAAAACAGGGGCTAAATAAACTAAGTAACGAGGTAACAAGAGGCAGGTGACACAAGGTCTGGGGAACAGGTGGAAAACATCAGGTAATCACAAGGGCGGGAAACCACAGAGAGTAAAACTAGACATCACAAGACAGAAAACCAGACTTTCACAATAAAACAGGAAAATGAACATAATGCAAAACAGGGAACAGAACTGTACACAAAAATATACACAGGTCACTGGAACACAACAGGAAACACAAAAATAACAGGCAACAGAAATAGAACAAAATACATAGCAAAACACTAAAACCATAACAACCCTTAGCGAAGTTGAATTATTTACACACAAACATAGGGTTCAGCTATGACGATGATTCATGCTGTCACTGCCTTATAATAAATGATACCTGGAAGTCAAACAAAGAGAACAAACTGGAAGATTGAGTGCAGCATCACACGAAGATTTACTCACAAGAAATCTCTGCTGAGGTAAGACGCATGATAAATAAAGCTTAAAGTATATTTAAAGTTTTATTTTATAGACATTGTGAAAACTAAATGTTGCCACTAACCTTTCTAATGTACATTTATTGAAATGTATTGAATTTATTGAAAAGATTTCTGGTACAGGATATACAATCCTCTATCCCAGACTCTAAAAAGAAAAACAGAAAACAAATATACACATTATAACAGTTCATAAATAAATGAAAATGAAAAAATGAAAATGAAAAAATTAATTACAAAAATTACTGGCAAGCTTTATAAGTATACATTACACCTTTTGACAGGCCAAAAGCATCCAGCCTATTCTTAAAGGTATTGATAGAAGGGGAACGCACAACTTCTACACGTGTGTACATTTACATTTTATGCTACTTTATAGAACTACATTCTACAAGGAAATAGTGTACTTTGTACTCCAGTACATTTACTATGACTATTGTTACTGATACTTTGTTAATTAACATTTACATAGTAAAAAAGATGATCAGTTCATAAAACCATGTATTCAATTTGCATGCATTCTTTATGCAAGTAAACGTGGGGCTGATTCTCTACTTTACATACTTTATCTATAGTAATAAATCATATCTTATTTGATTATATTTTGTATTATATATATATATATATATATTTATATATATTTATATATATATATATATATATATATATATATATATATATATATATATATATATATATATATATATATATATATATATATATGGTGTGTCAGGGCCTTTAGTGTAAAAACAGATTCCTCCATAGTTTGTTGCACAGTAAACGTATGGAAAGCCTCATACGTGCATTTTGGCCTTGGATCATCCAGTATCTTCAGGGCCAGATTGAGGGTATACTGTTCTGTGAGGTTGGAGATGGAGAAAATAATAGTGCCCAGATACTTATACTCCTCCATGACTTGGTGCCCGTTAAGAATGTATGACGGATAAAAATCTACCAAGTCGTTAATGTTAAGGCATTGCAACCTTGTATCCTGAAGAGTACAGATGGTATTCAGAATGATAGTTAGTTTTATGTATATCCATCACAAAATATACTGCTGCATCATTGTGAATTAAAACAATGAGACATTGTCCTAACTCCATGGACTCGTCATTTTTTGACACAAGAAAATGCCCTTTTTTATATGCTGTACCTTTTATACTCTATGTCTGTGGAAACACTAGTATTGCTTTCTGAAAAGCCAAACTCTCTCACTGTGTGTTTAGATTGTGTCACTGTAAAGGCTGGGGTAAAAGGTGCAACTACCTTTGACTTGTAGAAGCTGACTGCATTCTGGCCCAGCTGAAAGATATCCCTGAAGCATCTGATGTCTTTCAGATAAAGTTCGGCAGATGTTTTTAAAGTTTTTCAAATGCCTGGCACATCTTTTAAAGTAGCTGTGTTTACTTTGAAAATGCATCGTCCACACTCTAATCAAGGGGCCGAATTTCATGATTAGTCCTGGATAGTGACGCATGAAATGGTGTTTTGGTTTTAGAGGAATCTCAGGAAATAAACATTTTCTTGATTCCAAATATTCTTGGATTAAAATATCAAGATAGGTGACACAAGTAGCCTAGCTAATGTTACTGGCCTGTGTAACGTTAACGTTATGGTTAGCCAAATTACGGTAACATAAAATTATGGAACAACAGACAGTAAATTAACTTAGCTACCGCAACTGACACGGCTAGCTAACGTTATTCAGATCCAGTCAGATTAGTACATGTAGCTAGCTAGCTAGAGCACGGATATTTTAATTTTAAATGAATGTGAAATAGGGCGGCTAGTGCGATGTTAGCCTGATCTAACGGCTCTAACGTTACTTTAAACCATGACATTGCATACTTTACTAACTAATATTGTTATTTGTCAGATGAACACCAACTTCCACATGCGAAAACGTCGACATATTTGTATTAACGTTACGTTAAGATGAAATAGTGCTTACCGTGGGGTTTTGACAGCAGCAACGAAGCAGTCTCCATCCTATTGATTCCTACCCGTCGTAGACTGACAATTTTTCCCTTCCTGTGGCGCGAATATGTTGCTGGGCAGAATTCAGATTCACTGTCCGTCACATCAACAGTGTATGTGTGTGTGTAGTAAAGACATCCAGCCGCTCAATAAACGATGTTTCCAAATGACCCTCGAACAACTGAGGAACTTTTAATACATCGTTCCGACGTAGTTAATACGTTGCTGCGATATATGTATTTCCATCATAATACGATGTCTAGACGCTCATTAAACGATGCTTTATTATTCTTCTTTATGACCCGCGATCAAATGCAGACGAAGCGATCAATTGCATATGTCGTGCATATGCAATGCTTATGCTTACTGGGTATGAGCAGTAAATGACTTCACAGTGAAAGTATTTTTACAGCCAGTGACTGGACATGCAACAGGTCGCCCCTCCACTATATGCTCCTTTAAGTGGGAGAGAGGTTCCTTCACCATGTGAAATTGGTGCTCACACAGTGCAACAGCACATTTCAAATCTGTAACAACTCTAACGTTAGCAGTAACGTTAACAGAGGGCTCAGGCACATTGTGAACGGATAGAAGTGAGCTTTGAACGATGCGTAGGTACAAAATGTCCTCTTGCAGTCAATGATAACACATTTGTAAAGACAGTGTGGTTCATTCCTGTGAACTCTACAATGCAGAACATAACCCCTTAATGTATCTACTATTTTGCTGTAAAAACGGCAGGTAATCATTTTTAGAAAAAAATAATAAAACCACCTGTTTTTTAAACATTTAACATGGCGCTGCAAAACCACAGCATGAAAAAAAAAAAAAACATTAAGGTAACTTACTCAAAAGAAATATGCTACCAAGCTAACGTTAGCATGAAACCCAGCAGATTAATCAGTAACCAGTCAGCTTTGCTGTAAAATATACCCTCGGTCAAGAACAGAAGCGAGTATTTTTCAGAATAACAGTCATCAAGTTTAAAGAAAAGCATGCGTTTACCTGATAAAAGAAGAATCGTTGTCACTTGTCATGTTACATACTTCTCCTACATGCTCCATTCACTGGCAGTTTGGGTGGTGGTGCGCATGCGCTGCACACTTTGCACGTGAACTTCGCCAAGCTGGCTGCTACCGCGATTATTACGTTATCCAATGAAAGGACAGAAACAAGCTCTGCTCCTATGTGTATGGACAAGGCACAGTTTGAAAACAAAACTCAGGCATATATTTTTGCCGGAATGTCAAATTACATTTTAATGATAATACATCTATCTATAAATTTTGAGGAATGTCTGTCTGTGTGTCTGTCTGTGTGTTATGAACTGTTAGTCCGATGGCTTTCAAACTTAACATGTGTATTGCTACAGCATGAGTAAGTGCAGTGCCAAGTTTGACATTGGTTGGATTAGAAATGCAAAATATATCGTTCAATGTATAGGTAAAAGAAGCACACATTGGCTTTTGCCGCTCTAGCCGCTGGCCACTCCCCCTCTCACCCTGAGGACCAGAGACAGAGAGCAGCGGAGCTTTGGCAGCTAAAATGTGCCATACACCTCAGACACAGAAAAATGTGCAAAGTTGCACTAGCCAACTTTGGACTGTCTTTGACTTTGAATAAACAAACGACAATTCCCGAATTTAAGGACGTTTCAGAATCCCACACATGCAAAGCAAACAAGTGCAGACAGAGCGTGATGCCACTTATAAGCAAGCTATCTATCTTATAAAGTGAGACGTGTCTGTATATGTGTGTCCGTGTTCGGGGGGAAGTTAACCTGCACATCAGCAGACGCCACATGCAGAACACTTTAGAATAGCAGGGGACTCCTTTCCTGCTATTGTATTAAATTGCTGTGAGCTGGCAGAACATAACATAATCTCTGAGATTATTTCTCCAGAGCATGTGCAATGCGAGAAAGATACATCAGTTTTCATCAGACTCGGATTAATTAAATCGCCAAAATTCCCCCGCAAATAAAACCCCTTACTTCACCGTTAACCGTCAAGCCACTAAACCTGTATGGAAATGAACACCTCTGCTGAAATGTCAAATTCATTAAAGACCATACGACATGAGACAACACGTCTCTCTCTCTCTCTCTCTCTCTCTCTCTCTCTCTCTCTCTCTCTCTCTCTCTGTGCACACGCACCGTCCGGTTCTGGTGGTGATTAACGCAGATATGTGCTGTTTAGCTCTCATAACGGCCGGATGGGTAGCCACTGCCATGAGTCCATGACGCTAATGTCTGATTACTCCACATTGTCAGTGTGATATTTTG
Source organism: Gymnocephalus cernua (assembly GCA_023631565.1). NCBI lineage: Eukaryota > Metazoa > Chordata > Actinopteri > Perciformes > Percidae > Gymnocephalus > Gymnocephalus cernua. The sequence goes on from CM042447.1 coordinate 21,277,273, forward strand.
CGATTACATTCTGAATATGCAGCATTCTCTCCCAGGTAGCCTAAATCATTAAGTTAGTAGTAGGGTATAGAGGGGAGTTGCATATTAAGTGGTTTGGGGTCCTTTTGTAAGTAAGTTTGGGGTACAATTTGGTTTCGGCCGTTCCAAACAGGCACATTTTAAACGGGCACTGCACTAGTTATACTTTAATGGAAAAACATAAGTTTTTTTATTTTCCTTTTTTACATTTATATTTGGTTATTTACCGTTGATTAATAACTGAAAAAAATAAATAACTGGTCAATAGTTAACTGCCCATTTAGAGAACAAATATACAATTTCTTCAAACCAGTCACAATATCCTAAAATTTTACGTAAACTTGAAGATCTTGGTTAGCAAGGTGCATCTGTAATTCCTGTTGACTCTGATGCTTTTGTTTGTTAGTAATTTTGTACTCGCTAATTTATGTAATTGATATTTATCCTTTTCTATTTACAGTTTTTTAATGTCGTGATTTTACAGCATTTCATTGTTAATTCCACAGACGTTTATTTTCCAGTGTGTGGATATGACGTCCCTCCAGGTACAGGACACTGCTGAAGAAATTCGGTCCATATGTTTTGACTGGCAGGACTCCCAGTCCACGCCCTGTTGTGCCTTTGTAATCTTTGACTATGTTTACACGTGGGTGGCTATTTTCATAAACGGACATTTTTAACCTCTCCATTTTCAAAAATAACATTGTGCACAGCTGTTTCAGAAAAGTGTTAGTTTACACGCAGAGGTGTAGTGGTAAAAAAAGAGGTGGGTAAACTATAAATTTGGGTGGACCACGACGGGGTCACCTTTTAAGGTGGGCCACTGCCTACCGGTGTATCCTGATGACGTCGCTATAGGTTATCATTTGATGGTACTACCAAAGCCCGTCTACGGAAAGCCGTTCCACTCCCCATTCAGCCCCATTGTACCTACTTTGGTTGCAGTTCCACCAGAGTTCCACTGGGGGTGATCACGGTCCAGTGCAAAATGAATGGGACCCTATGGAGCTAGACGGCTAAATTTGTCTCTTTCGCCTGATTGTCGTTGAGAAATCTCAGATTTCATTGTAGTTTTTGCAAGTTCAACATGGATTATAGGTCAAAAGTTGAATGAACGAGTACTTATGCCCTTTCGATTTGTTACAGGTTGAGTCGTTGTTGCCCATACCAAGCTAGCATTCTGCTAATGAATGCTGATTGGTCAGTGAAGGACTGATTATGATCGGAGATCCCGCTTGACGGCATCCGAAGCGGAGCCAGAATGTCAGAGTGAATATTTCAGCGTGGTCGTTAAAACATTAGCAAACCTCTTTCTAGTATGTGTATTGACAGGGAGAGCCTAACCTGTTAGCTGTGTTGTTGATGCCTCGAGAGAAAAAAGGAAGCGACTCAGAGCTCGCCGTAAAGCAGTATCTCTGGCCGTATATGTGTATGACGTCGTTGACATTTTAAAAGGCTTTTTAGAACAAAAAAGCGGCTTTAAAAAAATTTAACACCCAGCGGTATGCATTTTCTTAGCCTCCCCTTTCAAATGCAACATTCAAATTACTAGACAAAAAATCATATCCTGAGAAAAGTGGGTTTTTAAGGGGTATAGCTCCACAGAGTCCCATTCATTCTGCACTGGCCTGTGATCGCCATCTAGTGGAACTCAGAACCCGGAAGTAACGAGGGAGTGGAACTTCTTCCTATATTAGAAATTCTTTGGTACTACCAAGGTTATTACTGGTTGTTTCCTCATCATAGGTCACACAATCACTATTCAATTCATACATTAATCTAAGTTCTTGTTAAAGAGACTCAAGAAGGAATAATATGGTTGAAATCTATAAAGTTTACTAAATGACAAAACATAGAGAACAAAAATATTTAAGAGAGATAGAGAGGGAGGCTTATATCCAGGGCTTTCAATGCACTTGTACATAATGATTAGGGATTTGGGATTATTTTCATGGTCGATTAATCTTTTGAATATTTTCTTGATTAATCGATTAGTTGTTTGGTCTATAATATGTCCTCAAATGTCTCGATTTGTTTTTCTCCTGTAAAAGCTAGAGGTCTGTATGAAATCAACCTTGTTACAAGAAAAACATGTTTTTATCCGCAATCTTATGGAGAAAAACTACACTACCACTAATCCTAAACTTAACAGCGACTCCTCTGATTGGTTCAACTCGCTGTTTCCATAGAAACGTTTACCGTACCCGCGAAACCGCAAACGGCTATAGCGATATTCATTAACTAGCTAGCTGATTAGCAAAGGGAGCTTGTTGTCACAAACTTCCAGTGGTCTAAATGTCAGAGAATGCATATAATTACATCCAGTTATTTATCTGATAACGTATCCTGAATTTTACTTGTAACATGGCCTAATGGGAAAAGGTAGATGTGACTTGAGTCAGTGGCATGAATCTACCGTGAACCAAATTAACCTAAAAAACAGGTGTAGTACTGTTTTCCGAACTCACTCACTTTGGGCTTGTAGCCGAGGCCGTTTGCTGGCATCTGGAGGAGGGCTGCTGTCTTGACGGCGCTTACAATTCATTACATGAGACATGTAGGCTAGTTTGGGCTAGTCGCTGATGAATCTTGATGCAGTCTGTCTGCTGCTTCCTGCTGGCTACTCAAGAGATGCTTGATGATGTTTTAAGCCCCCAACGTTGACTTCAAGGCAGCACTGCGACCATTGACTTCATGACTTCAAGGCACAAGGCACCTAACCATTGCCTAACGGTACGTTTCCACACAGCGAAACACCTGCGATTTTCGGCCAGCGATATTTTGCCTCGGGGGGCGTGGTCGCGAAAACAACACGCAAGACTGCAACATAACACCGGCTAGCGGTTGACCTGTCGGCTAGCTGAATAATTTTGAGTGTTTAAACTAACATCTACAGTGGTCTATTTGCCCTGTTTAAGTTCGCAGGACATATAAACAACAATCCGTGTTGCTACAAGCGTCAATGTTCGCCAACAAAACATATAATCAAACAAATGCACAAGTAGCCTAACTAGCTGCCTGGCTAGGCTTACAATGAAAGCCAATGTCCGGACATGCTAGCGATTAGCCTGTCAGCTAGCTGAAAAGTTTGAGTGTTTAATCTAACATATACAGTGGTCTATTTAGTGGTGTATGTGCCCTGACTAAGTGTGTGTGTCATATAAATCACAATTCGTATTGATACAATTACACATGTTCGTGTAGAAACATTTTAATCACATCGGAATTTTCATGCTACAGCCGGATACAGCGCTGATAACGACCGCCATCTTGGTCATACTTTTTTTGTAACTCCCGCCTCCAAACACAAACACGCGGACCTGATTGGTTCTCGAGTGGTCCTCATTTGAATAAAGTTAAACTTTCGTCAACTTTGGTTCGCTCCCCTCGGCGATTCGCTCTCATCGCGCCCTATCAGGCCGAATTTCGTCTCCATTCAACCTCAATGAGAGCGAAGCGAAATTTCGCTGTGTGGAAACGTACCGTAATCCTAGTGGCTTCCAGGCATCGCTGCCTGGAAGGCGACGTTGTGGGCTTTAAACACCAAACACCGCAAGAGACCAGAGATGGGAAGTAACGAAGTACAAATACTTCGTTACTGTACTTAAGTAGATTTTTCAGGTATTTTTACTTTACTTTACTATTTATTTTTGTGCCGACTTTTTACTTTTACTCCTTACATTTTTAACACAAATACCGGTACTTTCTACTCCTTACGTTTTACAAAAGTGGCTCGTTACTTACCCACTTACAAAACGCGATGATACGTAACAACATTGTTTGTGACAGAACGTTCTCATTTTCATTCATAAATTCACCCCGTCTGTGTTGGGAAGCTCTGACATTTGGACCTTCGGGGTTTCCGTAGCCGTGCCCTGGATCTGACGTGAAGTCACTTAACGTTACTAAGCAACAACAAGTTGCATTCTTTGCGCGATCTTTCCTTTCTTGCAACTAGTTAGCTAGAGTTTGAACAACGTTTTATAAGTAACGAGATATGAAACGTTACTAAACAGACCTAAATAACACTACTTCAGTGTTTTCTAAAGTCTGTCCCTGAAGCTGCTGCCACGTCAGGTGATAGCCTACTGCAGCTGCCACCAACGTTAGCCTACTGTTACCTGGTAAGTGAGAGTAGCTTATATGATACCGCGTGTGTGTGTGTGTGTGTGTGTGCTGTGTGTCTATGTGTGTGTGTGCCTGTGTGTCTGAGTACAGCAGTAAACAGAATACAATGTTTATATTTCCTTGTTTCAGATGATGAGAGAGACAGTGAGAACTCCCGGCCTTCATAAGGTCAATGACTATGCAACATTAGTCTTAAATATGCATTGCTTTACACAATTAAATGACTATATGGTAATGTTAGTTAGCAATGGTCAGATAATTAACTAAAATAGAAAGAGTGGAGCTTTTTTCTCCTTCCGTCTGCTTTTTATGCATTTGTTAGCCATGGTGCTGAAGATTGTAAACAGTTTATTAAATACTTTTGAGTAAATGTAGGCCCTTATCAGCAGATTTTACTGCTAATCGATACAAAAGTTGTATGATGATGTTAATTATTAGTCATGGTTTTGTGTGGCAGTGGGGGGGTGTCAGTTAAACGGCTTATTTGTGTGATGTGATGTCCTGTTGCGTTCAGGTTCGGTTGCGTTTCTCAAACAGTTAAATCTGTCTCATCTTTTCTCAACTCTAAGTGTTGTTTTTCTTTTTAAATTAACGCCATCAATACTTAAACGTCTGTTGCCCGTGTACAGTTCGTATTCAGAAACGTCACAGTACCGACTGTATGGGGTGTCGCTCTGGGACAGGCGAGTATGAGGCTGGGAGGGGAAAATCACAGTATACTCACTACAAAAAAATAGACTACACCACTGGTTAGTTGTACTCTAAAAGTATGCAGAACTTACATGTAGATTCCTTTAAATGTTGATTAAAAATGGAACTGGATCTGTGAATTATTACAGAATCACAATTGAATTCATATCTTGCTACTCAGTCAGAATCTTATTAACCTGGAGTCCCAGTCTCTGTCACAATAATCATATATGGGATGTTTTAGGCCTTTTGGCAGACATCCATTTAAAATGTAGACAATGGCATATATAGATAAAGAGCCTTTTCTCCACGTCTACTGAAGTTTCTCAGCTTGCACTCTAGTAACATTTGTGGTCCAGGTAGCTTTGCATAAAAAATGGTTGTCATTCGCAAGGCTACTTTTACTTTTATACTTTAAGTACATTTCCAAGCCTGTACTTTGTTACTTTTACTTGAGTAAATAAGTTAAATCAGTACTTCTACTTTTATCAGAGTATTTTTTAACACAAGTATCTGTACTTCTACTTAAGTATGAGAAGTGAGTACTTTTGTCATCTCTGCAACAAGATAATGCAAAACCACATTCTGCACACATTACAAAGTCCTGGCTGCGGAGGAAGAGGATACGGGTACTTGACTGGCCTGCCTGCAGTCCCGACCTGTCTCCAATAGAGAATGTGTGGCACATTTTGAAGCGCAAAATGCGACGAGGACCCCGTACTGTTGCCCACCTTAAGACTTGTTTGCAGCAAGAATGGGACAAAATTACACCTGAAACACTTCATCACGTGGTGTCTTCAGTCCCTAAACGTCTTTTAAGTGTTGTGAAAAGGAATGGCAACATTACAAAGTGGTAAATGCTTTACTGTTCCAACTTTATTTGAAATGTGTTGCAAGAACCAAAATAGGAATTTTGTTTTTTTGAAAAAAAAAAAACCAATACAAATCATGAGGAACACATTAAATGATGTGCTGTTGTATTGTCTGCAATGAAATACAAGTCAAAGTACATTTAGAAATCACTACTTTCTTTTTTTTATTTGTGTTTTCCATACTGTCCCAACTTTTTCTGATTTGGGGTTGTATAATAAATACTCATTACTCAAATACTTTGGTTTTACTCTTAAATGGTCTTTATTTGTTTCACTTTAACTTTTACAAATTCACCCCATGCTGTTAAGAAAACTTCCACGACTTTTTGATATTAATGAACGTCCGTTACATTCAAGCCGTTGCCAAATGAGTTGCTACAAAGCTAATTAAGACTATCAGCTCCACACAACTCTCTCTGGATTTCTCAGTATTGCTATGTTCAGAAGATTGTGTCGTCCGGTGACTTTCCCGCAAGAAACTCAAGTGAAGATAATTGCCTCTTCTGAAGAGTCCATCATGTGTTTTTAATCCTCTGTGTCCTCCTTGGCTACTAGCAACTGCGTGGTCGAGGGGAGGGGGGTCACCAAAGGCTTGTATCATGGGGACGCGCTGACAGTTTTGTTGTCTTTACTTAGAATTCCTCATGGGGGAGACAGAAACTACACACTATAGCTTTAATGCTAATTTCTGATTGCATTGTTTCATTAAAAATACTTCATACTGTGTTTACATTACAGTTAGTTTTTAAAGTTAGTTTGAGCTGTAAAACGGGGCAGAGACTGTAGGAGCCATACATTGGGTTTGATTAGTCTTTTATTATCTTTCCTCCTTTTGTTTCTATATTGTTGTGTATGTGCACGCACGTAGTGACGTTGTTGGTTATTGTGGGTGTCACCGGGGACAGCGGTGTGTGTGCTCACCTGTGCGACAGCGGTGTGTGTGCTCACCTGTGCGACAGCGGAGTGTGTGCTCACCTGTGCGACAGCGGTGTGTGTGTTTGGACTAATGGCTGCAGGGTGAGCATGTGGAAAAACTTTCTGTTGACCGTCACCATAGTCAACCTGTGTTGCTGTCTGAAGTATCTTTGCACGGCTTATAAAATGCATCAAATCAAGTAAGTGCTGTTTCTTGCTAAGCTCGTGAAATGGATCAATAAAGACATTTCATCATGTGCAATAGTTCAGCGTGACGCGTCTTCAGTGCAAACCCACATGTCTTAGCCTGCTGCGGCGTTTGGATTAGTTTTAAGTTTAATATGCCGCAATATTTTGTCAACAGAAAACTTTGATGAAGCGCGGAAACGTTTTGTCGGGATAAACACTGGATCTTTGAAATCGCTTTCAAAGTTGTAACTTGTAAACGTTAGACGTGAACGCTCATTGGACTCGTGTAAGCCCATTCATTCACAAATTTGCTGTTACGATGCTTATTTGGTCATCACAGTCGCCTTTATTGAAAGGTACACGTTTATGAACAGTGTGCATTGTTTGTCATTGTATTCCCTGCTAGGCTCAGCGGTACTTTCGCATAAGGTGATTGTACTGTTTGTTTCTTTTGGTATTTTTGGTAGGGTTTTGGTTCGTGCGTCAAGCGGGTGAAGCATTGCGCTTGGGAGTGCCGCCGTAGTTCTGGTTCTAAGACGGTTAGTCTGGTTCGAGACTATCGGTATTGAGGTACATAAATACCCACCGCTAGTATGCACAGAAGACTAGGGTTGAGTTTAGCTTAGCCTCGGTGGAAGTTAGGGGGAATCAAAGACAACGCATTGTACTTTCTTCACGTGGAAACACAAGTTATAAAAGGGACGCTGTGTTTAGTGTCATTAGCAGATATTTTGGTGAATGTTGGATTATTTTGTAAATCAAAAATGGACTTGAATGATACCAGGTCAAAAGAAAAAAGACAAATAACACTTACACCCAAGGTTTTTGAATATAAATTGGAAAAGCTCCAAGAAGAAAGGCAAGGAAAAATAAGAAAGATTAAAGGTGTAATAAGAGAAATTAAAGACCTAATGCAAAGTGCTGATAATGCTGAAAAAATACAGTCATGTCTTGAAAATATATCGAGCTTGTTTAAAGAAGCAAGTCATCTTCATGGTGTTGTGGTTCCTATGCTCCCACCTGAAGAACAAGAAAAACAAAACGCTTGGTTTGGCAGTGTTGAAGAAAATAAAATTGCCTTTGTGGAGGAGACAAATAAATGGCTGCTGGAGGCGCCAGACACACCAGAAGAGTGCATTGTCTCACCATGTTTAGGATCTGTTTCCAATGATGAGGCACACATATTTAAAATTGTGGAAAATGCAGTAGAAGACGACATTAGACCAAGTGATAGTGTTTCTAATGTGTCAGTGAGGTCAAAGAAATGCAGTACAGTGGTGAGTAAATCTATGTCCACTACATCATCAGCTAGATTAAGGGCTGAGGCGGAGACTGCCGCTCTTGTGGCTCGTCAAAGGCTAATGAGTCAGAAGCACGCCCTGGAGGAGCAGCAGGAACTGTTGAGGAGAAAAAAGGAGGAGCTGGACCTGGACATGGAGCTGGCAGCATCTATGGCTAAAGTGAGTGTGTTCAAGGCTGCAGAAGGATCTTGTGTGTCTAACGTTTCTGTGAAATCAGATGGGATGAACTCCTATTTGGAAAGAGGGAGAAGAACACAGTTAAGCCATGACGCTGCAACATTTGTGCCTGAGTTCAACACTCAACCATCGGCTGCAGAGGCTGGAGGAGAAGCTTTGCTTTCAGGTTATGCTGCTGTGAGGCCCAAGACTCACAACAAAATTGAGCGGCCTGCTGCTGTGACCCGGGCCGGTCCGTCCACTTTGATTACTCTGCCCGCTGCTGCGACTGGGGTTGGTATGTCCACTCTGCCAGAACGTGCTCTTTATCCACAAGTTACTTACCTTCAGCCAGAAGCTGCACCTGCAACAGTGAGTAATTCCGAACAGCGTTTTCTCACAGTTTTGGAAAGGCAAAATCAAATTACATCGTTATTGGTTGGACAACAGTCACTTTTTCTCCTACCTAAGCGAGACCTACCAGTTTTTGACGGAGATCCACTGCAGTATCAAACCTTCATAAGAGGATTTGAACACAACATTGAAGGAAGAACACAAAGTCAGAAGGACTGTTTGTACTATCTCGAACAGTATACAAGAGGTCAGCCCAGGGATTTGATCCGAAGCATCTGCCTCCATCCCATGGATACACTAAGGCAAAGTCATTACTTCAGGAGCATTTTGGCGATCCATTCAAAGTAGCCTCTGCCTACATGGATAAGGTGCTTGCATGGCCAATGGTTAAAGCTGAAGATATCAATGCTTTAAGGGCCTACAGTTTATTGTTGCAGGAATGTTGCAACTCTATGGGAGCTGCTGTAAGTGACCTGAATGTGCCTACAAATATGCAAACCATTGTGAAAAAGCTGCCTTATAAGCTGCGGGATCATTGGAGAAGTGTGGCCTGCGATATTCAGGAGAAGTTTCGTCGAAGAGCTACATTTTCGGACATTGTGGAGTTTGTTGAGAGGCAAGTCAAGATAGCAAGCGACCCTCTTTTTGGAAATATACAAGATACACCTGCGACAGGAAGAAGGGAATTAAAAATGGTCAAGTCTCACTCTCAAGCTAGTTCAAAGGCTAGAGGCAGTAGTTTTGCCACTACCGTAACACCTGCTGAGAAGAAAGTGGAGTCTGGGAACAAGATGGAGAAGAACTCACTAGCGAAAGTTTGTTTGTTTTGTGGAGCTGGACATTCGTTAGATGTTTGCCTTCTTTTGGATAAAAAGACGCAAGACGAAAAATTGTCCTTTTTGAAGGAGAACCGTATGTGTTTTGGATGTCTGTGCATTGGGCACATGAGTAAAGATTGTAGAAAACGTCTAATATGTAGAGTATGCAATTATAGGCACCCCACGTTGTTGCATTTCCACCCCAAAGCAAAACAAAAGAGTTCGACTCAGGCCAATGGTGGCTTGGAATTGGCCAGAGAAGGCGCTGTGGTGTCTGTTCAGTCCAGTGGCTTGACTGGGGCCGGTAAGCAGGACTGTACGCTTTCTATTTTGCCTGTTCAGGTGAAATCCAAAAGGGGACAAGAGACCTTGGTCACGTATGCGTTTCTGGATCCAGGAAGTACTGCCTCATTTTGTACAGAGCGACTCATGAACCGGCTCAATCTTACTGGAAAGAAGCTGGGAATCCTCCTTAGAACTATGGGACAAGAGAAAGTGGTGGACAGTTATAAGTTGTCAGACTTGGAAGTCGCCGGGTTGGAGTCGGACAGCTTTTGTGACCTGCCTGAGATTTTTACTCAAAGGAGCATGCCTGTTCATAGAGGTAACATTCCACGCTCAAAAGACCTCCAAAGATGGCTGCACCTGAGACACATACAAATGCCAGAGATCGATGCTGATGTGGACCTTCTGATCGGCACTAATGTCCCTCAAGCTCTGGAGCCATGGGAGGTGGTTCGTGCAGTTAACGGAGGACCTTATGCAATTAAGACCATTCTGGGTTGGACTGTGAATGGCCCACTCAGAGGAGATTGTCGGATCGAAGATCAGTGTTTGCAGCCCGACATCACAGTCAATCGGATCTCAGTGGCGAGGCTTGGTGAGCTCTGGGAGAAACAGTTGAAGGTGGATTTCCCTGAAACTCTGCAGGATGAACAACCTGGTCTGTCAAGGGAGGACAAGCGCTTCATTGAGTCAGTCTCAGAGTCTGCCAAGCTCATTGATGGTCATTACAGTATTGGTTTGCCGGTAAGACAAAGATACCTCAAAATGCCAAACAATAAGACAGTTGTAGAACAGCGTGCATTGAGTCTCAAAAGGCGTTTGAATAAGGATCTATCTTTTCGCTCCGATTACATCACTTTCATGTCCGGGATGCTGACTAATGGCTACGCAGAGAGAGTTCCGACTGAGCAGCTGGCCCGTTGTGATGGAAGGGTGTGGTACATACCCCATCATGGGGTGTACCATCCTAAAAAGAAAAAGCTGCGGGTAGTCTTTGATTGTGGGGCCACGTTTCAGGGGACATCTTTGAACTCACAGCTTCTTCAAGGACCAGATCTAACAAATGTGTTAGTGGGAGTCCTCACAAGATTCCGCAAAGAACCTGTGGTGCTCATGGCAGATATTGAGGCCATGTTTCATCAGGTCAGGGTGCCGGCTGAAGACTCTGACTTGTTGAGATTTCTGTGGTGGCCTGATGGAGATTGCAGTCAGGAGCTAATGGAGTACAGAATGTTGGTGCATCTATTCGGTGCTACTTCCTCCCCTAGTTGTGCTTGTTTCGCCTTGAGGAGGTGTGCTGAAGACAATCGAAAGTGCTTTAGTCCTATGGCAATTAACACTGTCCTGCACCATTTCTACGTTGACGATTGTTTGGTGTCTATTGGCTCTGAAGAGGAAGCAATATCTTTATGTCGAGAGCTTAGTGCCTTGTGTGCTAAAGGCGGTTTTAAGCTCACGAAATGGATTAATAACCGACGGACCGTCCTCGCTACTATCCCTCAGGAGGAGCTGGCCAAAGAGGTGAAAGATCTGGATTTGGATAGTGATGCTTTGCCTGTAGAGCGCGCTTTGGGTGTACAGTGGTGTGTCCAATCTGACTCATTCAAGTTTAAAATCACACTTAAACCCCACCCACTCACCAGAAGAGGAATCTTGTCCGTGACTAGTTTGATTTACGACCCTCTTGGTTTTTTGGCACCTGTTGTTTTGTCCGCCAAGAAAATCCTCCAAGACCTTTGCAGGAGACGTCTGGGATGGGATGATCCTTTGCCCTCTTCGATTGCTGGAGAATGGATGGCTTGGCTGGAAGACCTTCGTAACCTTGAAAATTGGAAGGTCAGTAGGTGCTTAAAACCTGTGGATTGTGGTCGTCTTGTTTCTGCTCAGCTCCACCACTTTGCAGACGCAAGTGAAGAAGGGTTTGGGACTGTGACTTACCTGTTGCTCCATGATGATAGCGGGCAAACTCACAGTGCATTCGTGATGGGAAAGGCACGAGTAGCACCTCTAAAACTTGTCACCATTCCCCGTATGGAGCTGACTGCCGCAGTGGTGGCTAGCAGGATGGACAAGTTGTGGAGGAAGGAGCTACAAATGGACCTCCAAGAGTCAGTCTTTTGGACGGACAGCACTTCTGTGTTGAGATACATAAAAAATGAGACATCTAGATTTAAAATCTTCATAGAAAACAGAGTGTCTGAAATATTGAAAATGTCTAACGTATCCCAGTGGAGGTACGTGAATACATCAATCAACCCTGCGGATCTGGCCTCCAGAGGTGTTAAAGTTCAGTCATTGCTAAAGACTGGTGCATGGCTCGGTGGTCCTGACTTTCTTCTTAAGCCTGAGAGCAGATGGCCCAAAAACCCTGAGACCCTGGAAGACCCTCTTGTTGTAGACCCGGAGGTCAAGGCGTTGGTGGTGAACGCTACTCAAGTTGAGCATGTCAGTCCAGTGGAGAAGCTCATTGATTACTTTTCCTCCTGGCTCCGTCTGAAAAGGGCTGTTGGTTGGCTTCTCAAGTTTAAGACCTTGCTTTTGTCTCGGGTGCGACATCGTAAGCTGCTGAGAGAAACCCTTTCTGGATCGGACCTTTGTGCAGAGCAACTGGACTTCAGAAGTGCCAGAAATGGAATGCTACTAAAAGAAACTTTGTTCCAGGAGATCTCATCGTGTTGGTGGATGATATGGCCCCTCGTAATTCTTGGATTACAGGAAGAATTGTGGATACTGTTCCGGACAAAAATGGGCTGGTGCAAAGTGTACGGATTAAAACGAAAACCAGTTATCTGAACAGGCCAATAACTAAAGTCTGCCTTCTGCAGGAAGCAGAGGAGCAGTGAAGATCGGACATGAACATTGACATCAAACGACTTTCAGAGGACTAAAAGTTCACTTTGTATATTGATTGATCTATGTCTCCCACAAGGTGATTATGGTGGTCAATTATTACTATGAAATAATTTGGGGCCGGAATGTAGGAGCCATACATTGGGTTTGATTAGTCTTTTATTATCTTTCCTCCTTTTGTTTCTATATTGTTGTGTATGTGCACGCACGTAGTGACGTTGTTGGTTATTGTGGGTGTCACCGGGGACAGCGGTGTGTGTGCTCACCTGTGCGACAGCGGTGTGTGTGCTCACCTGTGCGACAGCGGAGTGTGTGCTCACCTGTGCGACAGCGGTGTGTGTGTTTGGACTAATGGCTGCAGGGTGAGCATGTGGAAAAACTTTCTGTTGACCGTCACCATCGTCAACCTGTGTTGCTGTCTGAAGTATCTTTGCACGGCTTATAAAATGCATCAAATCAAGTAAGTGCTGTTTCTTGCTAAGCTCGTGAAATGGATCAATAAAGACATTCCATCATGTGCAATAGTTCAGCGTGACGCGTCTTCAGTGCAAACCCACATGTCTTAGCCTGCTGCGGCGTTTGGATTAGTTTTAAGTTTAATATGCCGCAATAGAGACCACTACCTCAAAATCTGTGTTGTCAGCAGTAATGAAATGAGGAACACACATGAGGAACACACATACAGACTCAAAGGATGTTCAACACAAATATGTGAATGGTGGATTCACATATTTCATTGTTGACACATTTACCTTTCAGTTGTGGTTAGTGCATTTAACAGTCCTGTGGGAGTGGCAGATCGCCTGTCAGTTAGGCTATACTTAAATGCCAGACTGATCAGACCTGCCATTCAGGTCTTCCATGTCCTTGATCAATAAGCCTCCCTGGTGTTTGCATTGGTTCTTGCATGCTTTAAGGCCATTGCTGGTCTTGTGTATGATGTAACATTTTCTGTCTTCTGGGTTTTTCTTTAAATTGACTCCATTAAATTTAAATTGGGGTTGAAATGTACAGTGATGCTCATAAGTTTAGGAACCCATCCTAAAGTTGACTAGAAAGAGTAATAAAAAAATCATCTTGGAAAGTGATCTTAATAATGAGGAAAAATCCAACCTTTAAGGACACCAATTTTCTTTGTGAATGAATAATGTAACGTAAATTAATAAACGAATGTTCTTTCTTAAAATACAGTGGGTGTAAGTATACTATTTATATATATATATATATATATATATATATATATATATATATATATATATATATATATATATATTAGGGATGGGCATTCGATTAAATTTTCTTCGTCGATCGTCGGGAGAATTAATGATCAATTATCGATTAATCATTAATATTTTTATATTAAAATTAATTATTTATTTAACTTTTTAAAAATGAAAAACGCAATGAAAATACAAAAATACAGCATGTTTTTACCTCGATGAGATCTTAATTACAAGAAGAACAACGTGTGGCAGTTAAACTGGAGGTTTGGCTAAACTTGAAGATATATGCGCTGCGTGTTTAATTTAGCAGTGGAACCGTTACTGCGAGCCGGCGTTGTTAAACAGAGACCCTCGTTTGTTCCAAAATAATAAATAAAAATAATCATGTTCAATAATAACTTAACCACAATTTAACCAAAAACATAATACTAGTTAGATCTGACAGGTTTTGTCAAAATGTAACTCAAAACTATCCAAGGCACGAACAAAGCCTAATAAAAAATAACCAGTTACTCACATAGAACTTCTGCACCAGTCTACTGGTTTTTGTTGAGAAAAATAAGCAGGTTGACATGATCTGAGATCTCAGGTTCCCTTAATACATCCATGGGTCAGACGCGACCGCTACCTGGTTATAATCCTGGCGGGGGTAAGTACATTGGCATGACACCGGCCCGGGATGCAGGTAGCTACCTCCGTGCTAACTTGGCCAGCCCGGCCCGGGGAACCTCATTCCGTTCTTCGTTTCGTAGCGAGTTTCTACCAGTCTGGTGATGGTTTGTTGTGACGGAATGTGACATGCTGGTTCCAATATCCATCTCAATGAACGTGCAGATCCCTCCGGTAATTTCCTTCTGCTCGTTGTGCATCGCAGCTCCTCCGTGCTAACGCCGAGTTGATGCTAGGTTGAGACTGAGAGCAGGACGCACCGCCACCGACGTTAACCAAGGTCGGATGCACTTTGTTTAAGTGGTACATCATTTGAGTCGTGGCCGTGTTGTACTTATACACGGCGTCGCAGTGTTTGCAGTGAACTAAGTTGTTTTTTAAATCAAAATTGTCCCACGCCACACTTCGCCGTGACCTCTTCATGTTTACTTTGAATCAAAACGTAACTGGCAGCTAACTGAGCAGCCTATGGCGCCCCCGGGTGGTAAAATGTTTAATTGCTGCTGACACACTGGAAATCATTTCATTGCTGCAATCACACTACACAACGCAACCTGCATTAGTTTAATTGATGACAAATTAACGTGATCGACGAAATTCTTAATGATCAATCGTCGATCGTCGATTAATCATGCCCATCCCTAATATATATATATATATATATATATATATATATATATATATTAGCAGCTGTGCCTGTAAAAGAAACTCACTATATTGGGTTTCGGTGCATTAGTGTTTAAGAAGACGAAGCATCAACCAGATGAAATAATCTTTATCTATTTCAGCTGTGACGATGATTCATGCTGCCAGTCGTCACTGCCTTATAATGAATGATACCAGGAAATCAAACAAAGAGAACAAACTGGAAGAACAGCATCACACGAAGATTTAATCACAAGAATTCTCTGCTGAGGTAAGACGCATGATAAATAAAGCTTAAAGTATATTTAAAGTTTCTTTTTATAGACATTTATAGACATTATAATGTACATTTGTATACTTTTGAGCTACTTGTATTTTACTTTTACTACTTCCATTTTATGCTACTTTATAAAACTACATTTCACAAGAGAATACTGTACTTTGTACTCCAGTACATTTACTATGACTATTGTTACTGATACTTTGTTGATTAAGATTAACATAGTAAAAAACATGATCAGTTCATAAAACCATGGATTCAATTTACATGCATTTTCTATGTAAGTAAACGTGGGGCTGATTCTCTACTTTAAATACTTTATCTATAGTAATAAATCATATTTTATTTGGTTACATTACAATCTGTAATGTAACTATAATTCTGCAATAAATGTAGAGTACATACCTAATGTCTGGGAGTTCCAGGTGAACTCATAAAAAGCCATTACAGTACACTAGCAGTGTGGTCATGCCAGGCTTTGGAGCAGCAAGCTGTGGGTCCAGAAGACTCAAGTTTTCTCCAGATTACATGGAAATCACACTCTCCTTGACTAAAAAATGAAAGAAAAAAACACAAACTGAAAAAACAGCTGACATGAACATAAAGGACAAAATTTGAACATTTGTATTAAATAAAATAATCAGAATGATAAAAATATATATATAATAATATACATATATATTTTTCATAACTCTTCAGTGTAATCAACTAATTAGCAGGAGACGAGCATCTTTGATCTGTGTGGTCAGAATGAAAACAGATATTTGTGGTAATTTTTAGATCACCTTTGCAGAGTGCGGCACCTCATTGTTTTTGTATTCATTTTTGTATCCAGTACTGGAGGAAGTGCTCACGGTGCTAATCTGCAGCCATAGATGAAGACTATGATGAAGGCCAGAGCTTGTATTAGAAAGGAGTACAGCGCCATCTTCCTCTTTCTGGCTGTGGCTGTTTTAATCCTCGTGCTACGTAACATGGAGGTCCTGGAGGTGAGAACTTGGATTTAGTAGAATCATTTGGAGGGTTGATCCTATTTGAAATGTTTCATTTTAGTACATTTTCACTGTATTGTTTTCAAATGTGTCCAATGTGTATTTATTTTTGCTTTGTTTAGTTAATTAGCTTCTAGTGCATTTGTCTCCATCTCTCTGTAGACCCCCAGCCAGTTTCAGCATGAGGTGAACTCCACCACCATCGCCCCGAGAGTTTCCACTGTCCCTGACGTTCAGCAGGGCTTATGCACCTTCCAGCCACTGTCCCCTAAGGACGCTCTGGAGGAACGCCTCCTACTGGACTCCATTGCTTGGCCTGAAACTCCACTATTGCCAGCTCCTCTTATCCTGGAGCAGACCAGTCACCCAGCTCACAGCACCTTCACCATTCTCCCAGGGAGGGGGGGAGGAGAATGGCACGTAGGGGATCAGCTGGAGGTTAGGATCAATATGTCTGATTTCCAGGGCCGTCCCAAGAAGTCTGGGGGAGACTTGTTACTCGCCCGGCTGCACAACCAGAAGCTTGGTGCAGGTGTGGCTGGACAGGTGGTGGATCATCTGAATGGCAGCTACTCTGCTGTATTCTCTTTACTCTGGGAAGGAGACGCACAGGTTGAGGTGAGGCTATACACTAACATGTTAAATATGGTTGTACTGTAGTCTTTTTTGTTTATCTATCTGCTAATTGCTTGTTCGCTTAGCCTCCTTAGTTACTGTTGCTATTTCTCGCACGGTACTTGCAATTCATACTGGTTGCAGATTTACTATTAGAATTTCAGAAACAATGGGACGTTTTCATTTCAGGCTTAAGAGTCTCTATTAGGACAGGACTAATGACAGCTTCATCATTCTTATTGCTAGAAAAGATTTGTGACCTAATACATTTCCATCTGAGCTGTGGCCCACCTTCAAAGTGAGCCAAGGACTAATCAGCCAAAATAACTGAAATCACCTGTGTAGGTGTTCAGAGTGAGTGTGATCATGCTGTATTACTCCAATAGCTCCCATATGGTGCTAAAACCAGTCCCTCCAGAAAAACGCGATTATGCGATCGCAGAATTCAATGCATAATCAGCCAATGTCCGCATATTCATGCGGGGGCCGCATTTTTTCAAATACGCCGCACTTTCGCCGCATAAATTGCCGATTTCCACGCAAAATATGCGGTGCTTGCATGATTTCATAATTCCCGCATTTTTGTTGCAAAAAAGGTTGGGTACCGAAACTCGGTGCCAATAGGCCCCCGGATCCGACGTAAACGGTAGTAACGAGACCAAATAAGAACAAAGATTTCTGTGCCTTATTTCGGTGCCTGACTTTACACAACACTGGACAGCAGGTAACGTTAGCCTACCTTTAGCTAGCAGTTGGATTAATCACGGTTAACATGCTGACAGGTGACGTTAAACAGTGTAAAGTGTGACTGTATATCAACAGTCTGCTCTGCAGCGCAGCAGCTGCCGACGTCGGAAAAACACAGACGGTGCATTCACTGACACTGGTAATTGTTTGGTTTTGGTTGGTTATTGTAAAATACCCTTTTCCCATCTGGTTGCTGTTTTTGTCGTCCAACAGCAATTTACTGGTAAAATAAGTTATTGTTTATTATAAGTTATAGTAATTACATTACTATTAAATCATTTAATTAATGACCATATGGCCTTAGTAATAAACAACGTGTTCTTAAATGTCACCGACTGTTGTTTAGTAGGCCTATCCTTCTTGTTTCTTCTTTTTTTAAAACATTCTTAAAAAGTATCAGTTCAGGCACCGTTTTAAAAGTACCGATTTAGCACCAGTATCAGAAAGAAACCCAAACAATACCCAAACCCTACACATATCTCAGCAGAAAGTTAAAAAATGTTGCATTTACTTCACACAAGAGCAGCCATGTTCCCCTGTTGCCATGGGAACGTTATGAAGTGACGTAATTTCACCTACTGAGAACACGGTGTTGGGGAATCACTTTTTTCTCTTTTTCATCAAACCGCAGTTTTTCCAAGTTCCCGCAAGTTCCCGCAATTTTTGCAAGTTCCCGCAATTTCATCGCATAAAATGGCATAAATATCCCGCATACTCCATCGCATTTTTTAAGAAAACGTGCCGCATAATCAAGGATTTTTGCCCGCAACAATCACGAAAAAACTCCGCGTTTTTCTGGAGGGACTGTAAAACAGTCTCATATCAATTAGAAACTTGTGACACACAATGCACAAATAACTGCAAAGTGATTTGTGTCTGTAAATCTGTGTTGTATCCTCGCCTCTGTGTGACTTGAATTCGGTAAACAATGCACAAATAAATGCAGAGCTATGGAAGTAAATCTACAGAAGCGTATTGCATTCACCATAGAAAATAAATGTAGACACCTTATCTCGTAATTACGAGATCCTGATCTTGTTATTACGAGAAACGATCTCGTAATTTTGAGAAAAGATCTCGTAATTTTGAGAAAAGATCTTGTAATTATGAGATCTGATCTCGTAATATTGAGAAAAGATTTCGTAATTTTGAGAAAAGATCTCATAATTTTGAGAAAAGATCTCATAATTACGAGATAATTTTAAACACCTGGAAGCGGCATATCTAGTTGGAGACATTCTAAAACGCTTAACGTGAAAAAGCTTAACGTGGTTTAATGAAGCCTAAACAATGATCAATGATTACCACATTTCTCTCTCACATTGCTCATCATAACCACAGAAAACTGTCAAATAATCTAACCCAAAGTCCTTTAATGGATCTGCTTCACAACAGGGCAGCGGAACGGCTGGGGTTGACTCTCCAAGGTTCTCATGGGCTTTATAATTCTTAATGTGAAAAACCTTAACGTGGTTTAATGTACCTAAACAATGATCAATCATCATCAAAATTCTCTCTCATATTGCTCATCATAACCACTTAAAAAAAATCTTACCCAAAGTCCAAATATTATGGATGTTATCGGAGACTAAGCGTTTCTGCTCCATTAAGGGTCTTATATTATTCTTATTCTATTTTTATAAAATCATGTAGTTTTTTTTTTTTTAACTATTTGTCTTAGTCATTGTCATGTTTAAAAGTCCATATGCCTTCAGGATACTCAGAAACATGTATTTAACATTTTAAAATGTTGACAGTGGTGAGCTGTCATTATGTTTACCAATACTTGACCAGCACCTTTGCGCACCTCCCCAGCAATTAAAAAAAAAAAAATATTTGCCTGATTTACGAGAGCCTCATTTTCAGGTCAGAAAAGCCGGATTTCCGGATTTAACCGGAATAATCACACCCCTGAATACCCTTAATGGAGCAGCAACGCTTAATGTCAGATAACGTCCGTAATAATTGGACTTTGGGTTAGATTTTTTGATAGTTTTCAGTGGTTATGAGGAGCGTTATGAATGAGAAATGTGGTAATCATTGATCATTGTTTAGGTACATTAAACACGTTAAGCTTTTTCACGTTAAGCGTTTTAGAATGTCCCCAACTAGACAGGTGTTTAAAATTATAAAAATTATTATCTTTTCTCAAAATTACGAGATCTTTTCTCGTAACTACGAGATCTTTTCTCGTAACTACGAGATCAGGATCTCGTAAAATGCAGTACGCTTCCGTATAAATCTTTCATTGGATTTTGAAATTTATTGAATTTCTAGCACTGAATATTTATGCAATGAAATTATGTATGTGAATTTTCTGCCTCTGAATTTTACTCTTCAAATTTGCCGTTTATCTTATAATGGATAATTGTGTTTGATGATTGAGGAAAATAAACTTGTCCTTCGGTCTTCTGACAGACTTCCAGCTGACAGCTGGCTGTCAAGTCAGACTGGAGCTTCTCAAGTCCGACAACATCGGAGCAAATGTGTAATTTGCCATCAATTTTTGTACAAATTGATATGAGACTGTTTTAGCACCATGAATTCTAAAGGACAAAAAAAGGAACAAATACGTTGTCTGAAACCTTTATTTCATCAAAAAAAAACTGCTACCTGGGAAAAGATCTTGTAATTATGAGATCCTGATCTCGTAATTTTGAGAAAAGATCTCGTAATTTTGAGAAAAGAGATATATATATATACATATAGATATATATATATATATATATATATATATATATATATATATATATATATATATATATATATATAATCATAATTACGAGATAATTTTAAACACCTGGAAGCGGCATATCTAGTTGGAGACATTCTAAAACCCTTAATGTGAAAAAGCTTAACGTGGTTTAATGAAGCCTAAACAATGATCAATGATTACCACATTTCTCTCTCACATTGCTCATCATTACCACGGAAAACTGTCAAATAATCTAACCCACGACGTTATCTGAGACTAAGCGTTTCTGCTCCATTAAGGGTCTTATATTATCCTTATTCTAACAATACCCATAGGTGTGATTGGCAAAGGACAAAAAGGCAGGAAAATATATGACAGCATGTGTTCTTTATGAGAAGTTGTCATTATTTAGAAAGAGTGTAATAGTACCGTTGATGGGTGATTTAGCAAATACAGGCACTTTACATTGTAGGTTTTTAGGCAAAATGAAACCTCTTTAAACTGATTTTTATCTATCTGAATATTTTCTTCACTCGGTCTGGAAACAACAACTAATAGTGGCTAAGACCAGACTATTTGAGAATATACAGATTTTTGTTGGTTTCTCCACAAACCTGAGGAAAAATTTCATTAGCACCACATAATAAAATGTACTGTTTTAGTTGAAAAGGAAGCTACAGAAATTGTGGCCAAGGTATTGTGTATATATAAAAAAGGTCTTATATTATCCTTATTCTATTTTTATAAAATCCTGTAGTTTTTTTTTTTTAAACTATTTGTCTTAGTCATTGTCATGTTTAAAAGTCCATATGCCTTCAGGATACTCAGAAACATGTATTTAACATTTCGAAAAAATGTATGTTGGAACGTGAGGACGTTGGCGTGAATATCACCACTTCACAAAAAAATATTAATATTAAAATATAAAAAATGTTGTGTTGAAAATGTGGTGTTGTGTTGAAATGTGGTAATCATTGATCATTGTTTAGGTACATTAAACACGTTAAGCTTTTTCACGTTAAGCGTTTTAGAATGTCCCCAACTATATGCCGCTTCCAGGTGTTTAAAATTATTAAATTATTATTATCTTTTCTCAAAATTACAAGATCTTTTCTCGTAACTACGAGATCAGGATCTCATTAGCACCACATTATAAAATGACTCCAAAGTATACAACACTCCCAGAATAAATGCATAATAGTTTCTTCTTCAATTTTACAAAATTCACATTCATTGTCCACAGCCACAAATCTTGAAAAACAAATTTGTTAGTGGGATAAATATTGTGCAACATTTTATAATGTAATAATTTTAATATATCGGGGAGGTCAGATTTGTGTCTGACTTGATCCTGACTTGCTCTGACGTCATGCACACGTGGGAAACAATAACCTCATTAGATCAAGGCAGGCGGATCTTTTAGAGCCAGGCGCCGCAACTGCTTTTCATCGACTGCAAGACCCAGGGCATGATGGGAAATGCCTGGTTGAAAGACATGTTTCCCCGGAACGGTTTGAAACGGCTTTGAGATATGTTTTCTCTCGTTTGGTGGGTGTGTCTCTGTGTGGTAACTTAAAGATCACACCTCACGACAGTATTTCATATCTGAGGGTTCAGTCACAAGGTTCAGAGGTCCTCACAAACCTCTCATTCTTCTATCGCCTCTGCAAAGCTCAAGTTGGAAAGTAAAAGGTCTAAATTGTTGAGCAGATGAAAAATGTTTGTGCTTTTTACATCCACTTTTAACACATCTTTTACAGGTGCTTTTAACTGGTTCTATAACTATCTTCTCTATCTAGGTGATGCTGGCTCACTCTAGTGAGGCTATCACAGTGCTGAAGAGGCTGAACAGTGAAGAACCTGACAGGATTTACTTCAAGAGCCTCTTCCGCTTAGGATCAATCTCTGAAACTACCATCTGTAATGTCTGCCTACGTCCAACCGAGCAGCCGCTGTGCAACCACACTGACCTCCGTACAGGCGAGCCTTGGTTCTGCTACAAGCCGAAGAACCTGAGCTGTGACACCAGGATCAACCACGCTAGGGGAACATATGACCAAACCTTTAAGGCCAACGAGGAGAAGCTCTTTCAAAGGTGAGGGAGCACTTAGACAGGAGTGGTATTTTGAGTGACTTCAAATAAATATATACATCTCCTTGGTGGGAAGTTTCAAAAGTTTGTAACTACAGGCAGTTAAGATTGAATCTAAAGATGTTAAAGTTTTAAAGATGAAACAAATCAAACTAATCGGTCTGAATTATATGAGTTGACTTTCATTAAAGGGGTGATGGACTACTGGGGCTAGGGGCTCCGTGGAGCTCCGTGGAGCTGGCCATCTGCCGGCATAACTATAGTATATTTACACGTTGAATGTCGTCACGCCACTTATATTACAGCTACCCTAAGGTCTTACAAAGCTAATACTAGTGTCCAATTTGAATTTAATGCATTGTTGTGAATTTGAGGGATACCTTTAGCTGCTAGTGGCCCTTCAAGATAGCAGCTAGGTAGCTCCACTTTCGACATAACTACAATATATTTACAGTTTGGATTTTGTCATAGCATGTATATCACAGCTACCCTAAGGTCTTACAAAGCTTAGCTAACACTTTTCCAACTTCAATTCAATGCATTTTTGTGAATTTGAGGGATCTCCTTAGGAGAAGCTGCTAGCTAGGCTAGTGTAATGTGTCCCATTCAATCCTATGGGAAGATCGCCCCTACACTTTCAGCATAATTATTGTATATTTACATATACACACGCCCACTCATATAGCTGGAGACAGAAACTGTCAGCTCATTCGTATTGACAACACCCAGACTGGAAAGAAAAGTGTTTTCTTTATGTTTAACTACTGTTGAAGTTAACAATGGGAATGTTTTTGATGTTATGTGCCTGTCGTGAGGTACTCATATTTTGAGAAGGTGTCGTGGAAATAATTCCTATTAACACGGTGTAAGTAAATAAAGGGTTTAAAGCTTGTAGTGAAACAAGCAGAAAACAAGCAGAAAACCAAAGTCTGGTTATAGAGTGTTTATTCTCATTTGCAAATGGAGAAACGCTGTAACACAGCCACCTCGGTGGCTATGCAAGAGCGCTCTGAGGGCCAGATGTACTAACGCTTTTGCGCCCACTTCAGGCGTATTTGTGTCGCAACGTGCGCGTAAAATCATGGCGAGGTATGTACAAACAGGCCGCAATGATGTAAAAGCGCAAACTGCATGTCGTGGGAGCTGAAAAGGGCAAATTGCGTTTTTCGTGTCATGCATATTTATTCATGGGAGGGTCGCGGGGAAAGTGGGAGTTTACCGTAAAGAGATGGGAGGGGAAGCGTAAAGAGCGCTTAATTACGTATTCCGCGGTATGTACAAACACCGGCAGTAATAGCGCGCCTCTATTTTGCGGTGAAAATTCTCCGCCTCTTAAAAGCAGGTGTAAACCTGGAAGCGGGTTTCCTCACATATGCCTCCTGGTGAAATGACAGCAGTAATCCGAGCAAGACGAAGACATAGGCCAAGGAGACGAGCTGAAAGGAGTTTTGCCACAAGGATCACAGATTAAGCAGCCATGCAAGATTACAGTTACTGGAAGAAATCAAAGATGACATCGAATCTCCGACTCAGAGTTCACATTCCAGCAGTTGTTAAACTCCCCGCTACATTACAAATATTGGCATCAGGATAATTTCAAACAGTCATAGCATCAGCAGTGGGAATATCGCAGTCTGCACTCAGCCGTATCATAGCACAAGTACTTACAGTTTACGCTATAGTGGGCGGAGAAAGGCGCTAATTACGGATGACCTGCAGGTTTTTGTAAATATGGCGTAAACTACGGTATCATTGCGTTCGCTATCTGCGGGTGAGCCATGGCGCTGATAACGCTACGTTCGCAAATGTACGTACATCTGGCCCTGAGTCTTTAACTCACAGAAAACCAACATATATAGAATCAAAACAAATGGTGATGGCTTTCCTTCCCCCCCCCCCTCATGGACCTTACAAAGACCCAGTTGCACAAACAAAAAGCAAAGAGTCATGTCATGCCTTTTGGCCAAGTTAAAACCCAAATCATAACACCTTTCCTTGTATCAGCTGCCGGGGAATAACAAAACTGTTTTAGAGACACTGTAGGATATTGTTTACGGTGCCTAATCTAAACTTGTTCTAAACACGTCAGTAAAGACCTTGCGAAAAAGACACTTCAGTCTTCAGTTAATCAAAGTTTATAGTTTTAGCTGTTCATCTGTTAGAAACCATTTTCTTAAGTTAACAATACAGTAATCAGATAAATCCTAATAAAAGAATGTGCTTTAGAAGTATTTTTGCCATTACAAAGGGTCATGCCCTGTGTGAAAGGTTAGCTTTGTGGCCTTAAGTAGCCTAAACAGTGTCATTGAACGCAATAGCAGTAGCTGGTTTCTTATAATGTATGTTATCTCTAATGACAAAGGTTGTGTTCATTATTAGGGCCCGAGCGCCGACAGCGGCGAAGGCCCTATTGGAATTGAAGGAATTATTATTATTAGGGCCCGAGCGCCGACAGCGGCGAAGGCCCTATTGGAATTGAAGGAATTATTATTATTATTCTTTCTTCCGCGCAATGAATTGCCTTTTTGAGGGGCTTAACATCTTCAAAAACTCACCAAATTTGGCGGTCGCGTCAAGTCTGGTGAATAATTACGTATTTTAAGGGTTTCGGGAATAGGCGCACAAAAATGGCTCGCTAGCGCCCCCTACAAAGTCAAAAAAATTGAGCCCCTGCAGTGCGTTTAACCGAGACTCACGGAACTTGGTACACATATGTAGCATGTAAAGACGTACATAAAACATAATTGGAGCCATACCTGAAACCCAACAGGAAGTCCGCCATTTTGAATTGAATGTTCGAAATTAGTGCGATTTTGGCCATTTCCACATGTCGTACTTTAACGAACTCCTCCTAGAGATTTCATCTGATCAACTTCAAATTTGGTCTGTGCCATCTTAAGACGTTAGAGATGAAAAGTTGTAAAAAGAAAAACTTTTGATCATAGGGAAACATTTGAACTGTTTAAGGTACACCCTTGTGTGAGGTATCATTGAACTCAGCAGAGAGTTCCTTCTTCATTGGTGATGGTTTGGCCCGCCCCCTATGCTTTGGCCACGCCCCCTTTCATAACTGGTGACCCATTTAAGGTACACTATTGTGTAAGGTGTCATTGAACTCAGCAGAGAGTTCCTTCTTCATTCGAGATGGTTTGACCCGCCCCCTATGCTTTGACAACGCCCCCTTTCACAAATAATGAACTGTACGACATTGAGTCTTGAGTGAGGTATCGTTGAACTCGTCAGGGAGTTCCCTTTTCATTGGCGACGATTTGCAACGTCTGAGTGCCGTGCAGATGCACGGTCGCAAGGAGTGGCGTCCGCCACTAACCCCGACGCGCGAAGAGGAGCGAGGGCTCGTCCATCGCTGCTTGCAGCTTTAATTGACCATTGAATTTTTTTTTTTGATTGATTGATTTATTAGACAGTAAAAAAATAAAATAAATGCATAACAAGATGCCAACACAGTGACATTGTACATTTATCAAAACTGTTGAGGATAACACAAGAAAGTTGCAAAACTTATTTCCATTGTGGTTGTAAAAACAGTAAACAAAAGGTGTTGATCCTTAAGTTCATACAATGCATTTTGTTTGCATATTTCTTTACATTATATGCATATTACTTACCTGGTGGTAGGGGTGCCTCACCTGTTTAGCAGGGTTAAGGTAAAGCAGGGGGCAGTGTTAGGTCCATTCAGAATTTAGGCTACTGTATACACACTGCACACACTTCAGGTGGCCACCATAAAGTCTGAAGCCCACTTTGCTCTGCCTAAGAAGCTGGTGTTAGCCCAGGCTGCTAAACAGTGGACAACCTGCTCATTTATTCGAACACTGAGGCCATAGGCATTGGGTGTGGGGGACCTAGTTCCAGTCCCACTCGGTTCTCCCCAGGTTAAGTACTGAGTTACCCCTACAAGGGGACATTCTAAAACGCTTAACGTGAAAAAGCTTAACGTAGTTTAATGTATCTAAACAATGATCAATCATCACCAAATTTCTCATGATCATATCTTGTCATGAACAATTAAGCCTGTCAAAAAAACTAAATCGAAATCCAACGATTACAGAAGTTATCTCACATTAACGTTTTATTCGCCATTGGCCCCTCTGGCGAGGAAAAAGCTTAACGTGGTTTAATGTACCTAAACAACGATCAATCATCACCAAATTTATCTCTCATATTGCTCATCATAACCACTGAAAACTGTAAAAAACTTGAACCCAAAGTCCAATTATTATATGGACGATATCTGACATTAAGCGTTTCTGCTTCATTAGAGCCTATTGTAAGGAAAAAGCTTAACGTGGTTTAATGTACTTAAACAACAATCAATCATCACCAAATGTATCTCTCATATTGCTCATCGTAACCACTTAACACTGTCAAAAATCTAACCCAAAGTCTAATTATTATGGACGTTATCTGACATTAAGCGTTTCTGTTCATTTAAGGGAAAAGCTTAGCGTGAAAAAGCTTAACGTGGTTTAATGTACCTAAACAACGATCAATCATCACCAAATGTATCTCTCATATTGCTCATCATAACCACTGAAAACTGTCAAAAACTCGAACCCAAAGTCCAATTATTATGGACGTTATCTGACATGAAGCGTTTCTGCTCCATTAACGGCAGAGCCATAGAGATAGTAACGGTATTGTAAGGAAAAAGCGCCCAGAGTTGTAGAACGTGCTGGCTCCGCCTATCTAGAATGCGATTGGTGAATAGTCACTCCTCTAGTCAAAGCATACTGATGGGCCAATGAAAATGTGTATTGTTATTTAAAACTCGAATAACGGACTCTATGAACATCTTAACACACTGTCAGCAGCACAGACCTTCACTTGTACAATTCACAGCATCGTCACACTTCACATATTCAGTAGCCTTCCTATTGCATTGAGCTTAGTTTAAAATCCAACAGCTTTTTTAAAGGCTATTTAATCAACCTTTTATAGTAGCTTATTTTATAGAATAGCCTAGTATAGTATACACCTATATAATTACAGTTAAGCCTATATGCTAGTGTATCGAATACATAGTCTATATTGAAAAAAGAAACATAAAAAACATAATACCTTTTACTTTTATACTCCACAATATTCCTCAATTAAACCCCCGTACTGTATGTGTTGTACGGGGGGGGTTTAATTAATAAAAAGTAAGTAAAGTCATTGTCAAATTTGCAAACAACAATTTGTACTGAACAATTACAATTCAGTACAGTATTTCAGTAAAATCTTTTGAACGATCATGGCTTTCATGCAGAAAGAGTCCGAATTTACTTTGGGTGAAATAGAGACTATTCTGTGCGATGCCTAGAAGCACAAAGACAGTATTTTGCATGAACCGCCCCTGGATCCCAAGGGGGGGGGGGTGATGTGTACCTATATCAGAGTTTGAAGGGAGGTAGATCAGACATGGACTTTCGTTTTGACCAAATGTCATGGAAGCAGAAAAGGTCAAACTACCATAACATAAAAAAATATGGTGATAGAGTGCTGAAGCGATACTTTCACATTAGGACAGCGCAGTTTAACAAGGATTCGTTTAAATTCAGAAAAAATGTGTACTGTCTGCTGCAGCAAGGTGAAGATATTAATTTGGCAAATTTGTATCTGATCCATTATTTGGGAGATGTGTATCTATGTACCGAAGAAGCATGGTAATGCAAAGTGTTCATTCCGTCTAAAAAAAAAAGAGGTATTTTCAGAAATCCTTCAAAATGACCATGGGCAGGCACCATCAAGCATCTACCGATCCGCCTTGTCTGGAGCCTACAGTGGTAATGTGGAGCACATGCCTGTGAATAGCCCACGTAACCTCAAACAGGTCCAAAACACTGTGTATGCTAACAGAAGTAGAGACAGAATCTTCTTGAGTCTTCATGAGCTGGCATACCAGCTTCCAGGTTTTGTCTGGCACATTTCGAGCTTTCCTGACCTTCTGGTTTTTGCAGGGATGCCAGAAATGATTGATTTAGCATGCACCAATTTGGATGAAGCAATCAAATTCAGCTACCCTCAAATGCTGAGTTATGACACTACATTTCAGATGGGTGACTTCTATGTTTCTGTGCTTGTGATGAGGATCGCATCGCTTGTTAATGATCCTGTTTCCTGTTGGGTTCATGCTGCATGAACGCAAATTCATGCAGCATCATGAAATGTTCTTACAGGACATTCTTGGCAAACTTGGGATGGAAGTGAAAAAATTCAAAAGAGTGCCCATCACTGTTGACAGAGAGAATGGAATTGTTGGGGCCTTGAAGAGGAGGTTTCCTGACATTAGCCGTGTCTTTTGCAGGAATCATGTGTTGCATGATATTGAGTACTGGGTAAAAAAGTATGGGGGAGGAAGAGATGATGTAAAGGTACTCAAAGACCAAATTGAGCAAATAATTGATTCGGCTGACAAAGACGAATTTGAGACACAATGTTGCAGATTGGCAAAAGGGTGGTCTGAGGAATTTGTCAAATAATTCAACCAATACAAATACAAATACAAAACAATTTGAAGCATTCAAATCCAAAATCCCAACAAACAACATCAGTGAGAGCATAAACAAAATGATCAAATCTCAAAATGAGTGGAAGGAACTTCCTGTTGATGGAATGGTTTTGTCTTTGTACTTCATGCAGTCATAGTTCCTCTATGAATTTCAAAGAGCCAGATATGGGTTGGGGAACTACACTCTAAAACGGGGGCCCCCTGCTGCTCTGAGGGATGTTAAGATGCCCTCATTCTTTCCTTTAGAGAGAATAGTGGAACGAGTCAAATCCAGTGTCAAAGATGAGAAATGTAGTGTTGAGAAACCTGCATCAAAACCTGCCTCAAAACCATTGATGTCACAGACCTCCTTAGTGGTTGAGATGGGCCTGGTGAGTCTGAATTCATCTTCAGGGGTTAAAAGTCCAACAAACAAGTCTGTCCATGTTGTTCAAAACACCTCCTGTGGCACAACATGCTCCTGTCCAAGTTCAGGGAAATGTTTCCACATACTTGCAGTGGAAATGGCTACTGGGCTGCATTTACCCACAAAACGTACCTACAGCCTTTCTTTGATGCGGAAAAGAGGTAGTGGGAGTGAGAGCAAATCTGGCAGGAAAAAAACTAGAACAAAGGACTATGATTACTCAGTCAATCCGGCCCCAGATTCCCTCCTTTCACAAATGCATGAGTCTTTGTCACCTGGCAAGTCCCAAAAAGGGAATGGTATTGATCATTGCAATAAAGACTCATCAAAACAACAGCTAGCCAGCAGCACCTATGATACTGAGCATCCTGATATAGCAAGTTTCCCTCAGACAGACACTGTACCAGCAAATACCAAGAACAATACATTTGCTCCCTGGCTACATATAAAAAAACCTGACTGGTCATCAGTATCTTGCAGAAGCCAGTGTTTTCCTTCAAATATCTGGCTTGAAGGGGAGACTATTGAGCAGGCCATTGCAGGCTACATTGGTCAAGTGACAAAAGTGGACTCTGTTTTATGTGTGCCAACCTACATTTACCAGATGGCTGCAGTTTAGAATTTTGGCCCAATTTTGCAGTTCTGTGCAGCACAAAAGGCTCTGAATTTTGACACGATATTGATGCCCTTCAACACCAATGTGAAAGGTTCAGGCTTACACTGGGTTCTAGCTTCAGCAGATTTGAGGGATTGGGACATTTCCATCTACAATTCCATCCACAGCTCTGCAACTGCAAACACTGCCTGTTCAACACTTCTCAAAGTTGTGGCCTGTATTTTCACGGCTGCTGGAGACGATTTTCAGGTATCTGATTGGACTGTTAGAGATGTCATAAATGTCCCACAACAAGGCAATGGATATGACTGTGGTGTTTTTACTATTCTCTATGCCTGTGCAGTCATCAGGAACGATCAATTAGGGCCAGTGGACAGCCACAAAGCCAGACTGTGGATCCAGTCTCTCGTTGAAGAGTACAAGCCAGGGAAACACAGACGGTCAGGCCTCTCCCCAAAAAAACTCCTATGTCACAGGAGAAAGGTGCAGTCATATGATGCGGAGACGAAGGCTGTACTAGTGAGGGAGAGAGACTACAAGTCCACTTGGAAAAGGCTACAGATGGATCATGCTAACACCAAGAACTGGACCCTGTGCTACTCATCCAGAATGATCCAGAATACAGGGATGAGTACATTTTGTGTGTAATTTGTAGGCAGTGGTTTCATGTGAAGTGTATGATAGAAGATCGTGTAGTCATTGCTTGCACTGATTACCACAAATGTGTTATGTGCTCGTGCTGAACTGAACCTGGGCATTTTCACCTAACAAGCATACTGTGAGGGTCTTCCAGGCATTCATCACCTTTTCTTGTTTGTTGACAGAAGTCTGAGGGATAAAACAAGAGACCGTTAATCAAATAGGAAAAAAAGAATAGCAGTTTCAATTGTTTACTTTTTATCTAGGTGCAAATACCTCGACAACAACCATGCTCTTTTAGTTGTTTTCCCTTATTCCCTAAAGCCAGAGGGGCTGGGATTTTGTTTTGGTTACAACTCAACAAGTTTTGCGTCTGGCGGGCAAGTTTGAGTGACTTCCATCCTTCCACTACAACTTTGCATCTTGCAAGATTGGTAAGCCCAGTGCAGCGTCTGGCGACTGGGTAGGGCACTTGTGTCTGGCAGTGCTAGCAAGCCAATGGTTGTGTAAATGGTGTAAATAGTTTATCTATCTATCTATCTATCTATCTATCTATCTATCTATCTATCTATGATTGTCTAAGAAAGGCTCGCCATAGGTATGGAATATGCCACGGAGTGTAAAGACAGTATCTTCACTCAGAGAATAAAGTTTACATTGGCCCAACCCCAATGTCCGGACTCACAGACTCACGGACTTTGGTGACGTTCTCGCGAAATTCGTAAGGGCTTAGGGTTGTCCCAATGTCGAATTTCAAAGGGCGTGAGGGTTTGAGTACACACTTACCGAGCCCTTTCCGTGAGTCTGCATTGATGCAGACTTCACCAAAGGGAATTACCCACAGTTCAAAGCGTTGTGTTGTTTACCGTGGAGACGATAGGGAAATCCGGAAATAACAAAGGTAAACAACAGCACGACCACGGGAAATGAACGGACGTCTTTTCCAGATGTAAAACAAGAGTTTGAAATGTGGAATCAGGCAGCCGTCTCCTGTGGCATGGGCGCGTGGAAAGCAACAAACTTAAAATGAAAATTCCCAGCAAATGTCAGCAACATGTTTGTTATTAAACGTCGCCAAGGTAACATGTGATCTCGTGAAGTGCTGTCCCAATCCCATTCTACCTATCTGAGCCCATGTGGCCACACACACTCACTCACTTAGCACCTGAGATCAGTTAAGTCTGTGAGTCTGTACTATGGCGTCATTTTTTAGTCAAAAGTTGTGAGCGTGTAAGACATGATCACGAGCACATTATGTTATTTCACACGCGCAAAAATGAACCTTCAGCTGGCATGATAAAAGTACTCGCGCACAAATTCAACAACCGAGAGGTGTAGGTAGCTGCGAGCGAGCGCCTTACTCTGCTTGTACAGTGGAATCCTGCTCGCGCGCAGCGGGCTTCTGCTCGCGGAGTGCTGTTTTGCTCGCGGAGTGGATTTCTGCTCGTTCAGCTGATTTCTGCTCGCTCAAGTACATGACTTTTGACAATTTGGGGGCGGAAACCAAGGAGGGCACTGACCCTCTTATGATTGGTCACTTTCACACAGGGACATCCTTGATTGACAGCTCTCATTACAGGAAGCACGGAGTCAAAGTATCTGACGGAGTTCAGTCATTCAGTTAACACTGCACAGTGGACGGAATGGTGGCGACACCTGAAGATGTAGGCGTAAGTGATATTGATGATATGGTGGGGGCTGTGTGTTTGACAGTGTTATAGCCATTTAATCTGAAATTTGTTGAGAATAAACTCATTAAATATTGAGAATAAAGTCGTTGTATTTCGAGTTTTTTTCTCAATATTTAATGAGTTTTTTCTCGAAACACAACGACTTTATTCTCAATATTTAATGAGTTTTTTCTCGAAACACAACGACTTTATTCTCAATATTTAATGAGTTTATTCTCAACAAATTTCAGATTAAATGGCTATAACACTGTCAAACACACTTACGCCTACATCTTCAGGTGTCGCCGCCATTCCGTCCACTGTGCAGTGTTAACTGAATGACTGAACTCCGTCAGATACGTGTCGCAGTGTTTGCAGTGAACTTATTTGTTTTTTAAATCAAAATGGACCTACGCCACACTTCGCTGTGACCTCTTCATGTTTACTTTGGAATCAAAACGTACAGCGCAGGTAACTGAGCAGCCTATTGCGCCCCCGGGTGGTAAAATGTTTAATTGCCACACTGGAAATCATTTCCCATCCCTAGCCTACAAGAAAACTAAGGTGATAGTTTACCTTTAGCCCACTATATCCTTCACAAACAAGTTATGTAGACAATGACTGACCAATTCTTCAGTAGTAGTCTACCTGAGGTAAAATAGTTCAGGGTCTTAACACAGTCAACAGCACTAACTTCACTTGTCCAGTTAATTTATTTGGTGTAGCTGCATAGAATAACGCATTGAAGTCATTGTTATTTTTGTTTTGTTTTTATTGATCGTTGTTTAGGTACATTAAGCCACGTTAAGGTTTTTTTTCACGTTAAGCTTTTTCCTTAAATGAACAGAAACACTTAATGTCAGATATTAGACAGAAATTTGGTGATGATTGATCGTTGTTTAGGTACATTAAACTACGTTAAGCTTTTTCCTCGCCAGAGGGGCCAATGAAGAATAAAACGTTAACGTGAGATAGTTTTTTTGACAGGCTTAATTGTTCATGACAAGATATGATCATGAGAAATTTGGTGATGATTGATCGTTGTTTAGATACATTAAACTACGTTAAGCTTTTTCACGTTAAGCGTTTTAGAATGTCCCCCCTACAAGGCAGCAGCAATTATCCCGACAGTCACATTTAGCTGCTGTGTCCCTTCAAGATAGCAGCTAGGTAGCTCCACTTTCAGCATAACTATATTATATTTAAAGTTTGAATTGCATCATGGCATGTATATCACAGCTACCCTAAGGTCTTACAAAGCTTAGCTAACACTTTTCCGATTTCAATTTAATGCATTTTTCTACTTTCTACTTAGGAGGAGCCGCAAGCTATGTGTCCCATTCAATCCTATGGGAAGACCACCCCTATACTTTCGGCATAATTATAGTATATTTATAGTTTGAATTTCGTCACGCCACTTATATTACAGTTCCCCCAAAGTCTTACAAAGCTAATACTAGTGTCCGATTTAAATTTAATGCATTTTTGTGAATTTGAGGGGTTCTTTTAGCTGCTGTTAGTGTTCCTTCAATCCCATGGAGGCTAGCTAGCTCTGATAAACTCCATCCAGCTCACTCGCGGACAAGAGGCATTTATTTCCTATCGTTTGTTTAAATAACTCAACACACATATCCGTTATCAGATTAAGTGGAACCTGTGGTAAGAGATTGCGGGCGTAACAAGCTCGCTGACCGCGCTCTCACTCATACACACCGGTGTTACGGTTTAACTGGTTTTTGAATTAACTGGTGACACTCCAGATGCAACGTAGGCTTGCCATGAGAAACTCTGCATGAATGATCATGTAGGTGGCTGGATCGATGCCTGTTTTAAATACTGCAAACGTCAATAAATCGTTCAAATGTTCATGTTGTCATTCTTATTTGTGTCATAATCCTGTTTTAATAAACCTCATTACAAACACATTAAACAGTCTGAGGTGTTTGTTGACGCCGCAGCTCGAACACAGAGTGAAGACCGCTGAAATTAGCAAAACAGAGCGCAGTGCGCCCAGATTAATTTATGTCACAGCAGGTAGCCTACTACCGTCGGGTTACGTTTTAACTGGTTTTTAATTAACTGGTTATATGTATTGCAGCAGGCAAGGCTGCAGTAAACAATTCTGATCAATTCGCCTCTTTTTTCACATTCATTCATTTGTCGGGGTCTTGTGAAACATTACGGTAGGAACGGGTTGCTGGGACAGTAGTTTAGGACCCGACAAACATACATGAACAAATGAGCCGTTTTCGTTGTGTCACTCGTTGTCTGGCGAGTAACGTTGTGTCTCTACCACAGTCTCTGACTGTAAACCACGGCACGGAGACACCGATTTCTTTAGATTATCTAGTGACATTCATAGTAAACGCTTTAGTGAGTTATAAAATGCTGGTAGGCCTATTATAGATCACAAACTAGCTAACAACAATAAAGACACAAACACAACCTGATGTCACTGTTCAACACCTGCGCCTATCTAATATCCAAATTGCTATAAAATGGGAGTTTGACAGTCTTGTCCAAATTTGTAAAATGAGTAGTAATGTGTGTAGACTATCGTAGTGATAAGAATAATGCACGTACCTAGAATTCAATATAAAACACAATCAACGGTAGATAGAAGTTGTGTCACAAGTTAATCTTGCGTCAGTCATTTCCACAGATCTCCACAAACATCACGTGGGAACATCTCAGAAAGTATGTTTCACTTATCTCTGTAAGCATCTCAAATCGACTTGAAGTCAGATGAATGACGGAATGATAAGCTACAAATATAACACTGATAACGGGAACGTTTTGGAAAACACACTGACGTTTGCAGTAGCCAATTGTGAACAGACATCGAGACAGCCACCTACGTTGTCTTCGTTCTTGCAACGGCATCACAAGTTAATTCAATGACGGTACAACATGGATTATGTGTATTGAGAGCTGTTTATATTTAATACAGCCTGTAAGTAAAACAAGCTACATATGAGGTTTTTACACCCAGCTGAACGCAGCGTGGAGACAGTCCAGCTGAGGCAAAATGTGATCCGCTCAGATTAACTTGTACATCTGTAGGCATTTAAAATAGAAATGTAATTATATTTCTGTAGGCTACGTAGATGTGTTACGTTAAAAGCTGCAGGCTCATCACAACCACATTCTTTAATATTCATGATGCCTACTCTTTCATCCAGATAAGACAGCATCTCTCTCTCATATTGCAACAAGTGAATGAATATCACCGTGGAAAACGTATTTAAATTGCTCTGTATGTCTATATTGCAGAATTGACAAATAAAGTTGACTTGACTTGAAGTGGCAGGAGTTCGATCCAGTGTGGGTTCAATAAGGTCTATCTTATGTTATTGAATGATTGAATATCTGCAATATAATTATTATTATCTCCAATATAATCCAATAGTTGAAAATGAAATGAAAAACACCATTCCTGATATAGTGTAATTTTAAATATTCAAAACTTCACTATGCCTATAGAAAAAAGATAAACAAAGTGGAAGCCAAGTTCTTCTTTTTATTTTGTTGACATATTAGAGTCAAAAGTTTTTTACAGAAATACTTTTAGATATCCTTTTATCACTGCATAAATCAGAATATGGTGTCAACAGCCATATAAAAATCCATTCTCGCCACGTTGTTAGGTATAAAATGTTACATAAATTAGGCTATGAATGATATCTGAACAAACCCCTCTGTAAATGCCTTCAGAAGTAGAAAACTTGAAAGTTTGGTGTATTCAAGTGCTGCTGAAGTTGAGTTTCCGACTCAGAGTATCAGAAAAAAACCCATTTCGAGAAAACGGCCTTTAAATAGATTACTATGAAATTTCCCAACATGAAACTTCCCCAGCTAATTACTTACATTAAG
Organism: Gymnocephalus cernua; assembly: GCA_023631565.1. Classification (NCBI taxonomy): domain Eukaryota; kingdom Metazoa; phylum Chordata; class Actinopteri; order Perciformes; family Percidae; genus Gymnocephalus; species Gymnocephalus cernua. The sequence continues at coordinate 21,313,522 of CM042447.1, forward strand.
ACATATATTTTTGCTACAATATATAATACTCCAGTTTGCTTACATTTTAGATACAGAGTTGTTTTAACGGTGAAGTGTTTACTAATGTCAATGTCACAAGTCGATCTGGGTGTCTCCGCGGCTTGCAGTGAGAGACACACTCGCAGACAGCGGATGATATTTCGTAACAACAGCGGCTAATGCTTGCTTGCATGTCTGTCAGGACGAAGATGTTCAGCAACTCGTTTGTCTTCAATTTTCACACTGACAAATGAATGTGAAATATCAGTAAAATAGAGACGAAGCGATCCGTATGTTTATTTCCTGGTTAGCTGGCAATGGACAGAATGGGTCCTAAAAGGCCACGCCTACACCACATCTGCCTCTATCACCAGTTAATTCAAAAACCAGTTAAACCGTAACACCGGCCGTTTAGCCAGAGATGGGAAAAGTACTCACTTCTCATACTTAAGTAGAAGTACAGATACTTGTGTTAAAAAATACTCTGGTAAAAGTAAAAGTACTGATTTAACTTATTTACTCAAGTAAAAGTAACAAAGTACAGGCTTGGAAATGTACTTAAAGTATAAAAGTAAAAGTAGCCTTGCGAATGACAACCATTTTTTATGCAAAGCTACCTGGACCACAAATGTTACTAGAGTGCAAGCTGAGAAACTTCAGTAGACGTGGAGAAAAGGCTCTTTATGTATATATGCCATTGTCTACATTTTAAATGGATGTCTGCCCAAAGGCCTAAAACATCACATATATGATTATTGTGACAGAGACTGGGACTCCAGGTTAATAAGATTCTGACTGAGTAGCAAGATATGAATTCAGTTGTGATTCTGTAATAATTCACAGATCCAGTTCCATTTTTAATCAACATTTAAAGGAATCTACATGTAAGTTCTGCATACTTTTAGAGTAGAACTAACCAGTGGTGTAGTCTATTTTTTTGTAGTGAGTATACTGTGATTTTCCCCTCCCAGCCTCATACTCGCCTGTCCCAGAGCGACACCCCATACAGTCGGTACTGTGACGTTTCTGAATACGAACTGTACACGGGCAACAGACGTTTAAGTATTGATGGCGTTTATTTAAAGTCCTGGAAAAACAACACTTAGAGTTGAGAAAAGATGAGACAGATTTAACTGTTTGAGAAACGCAACCGAACCTGAATGCAACAGGACATCACATCACACAAATAAGCCATTTAACCGACACCCCCCCACTGCCACACAAAACCATAACTAATAATTAGCATCATCATACAACTTTTGTATTGATTAGCAATAAAATCTGCTGATAAGGGCCTACATTTACTCAAAAGTATTTAATAAACTGTTTACAATCTTCAGCACCATGGCTAACAAATGCATAAAAAGCAGACGGAAGGAGACAAAAAAGTTCCACTCTTTCTATTTTAGTGTTATTTAAAATAAATAGTAAAGTAAAGTAAAAATACCTGAAAAATCTACTTAAGTACAGTAACGAAGTATTTGTACTTCGTTACTTCCCATCTCTGCGTTTAGCAGAAGAGAGGAGGGAGAGCAGCGAGCTGGAGCGCAGTCAGGGCAGCGGCGTTTGGTAGTCCAGTAATCCAGAAACGGTGACCTTGTATGGAGCGCCACAGGTTGCCGACCGTAACGGAGCTCCATCTAGCTCCCAGCGGGCCGGGGTCTGTGAAGGAGGACACGCCGGGCAGCGAGGCAGCAAGCCATCAATTTTCCTAAAACAGCACATAGTTGACCTCGACGTACAGTCAAGGTCGCTTTAATGCACGGGCTTACCTGGGCTGAAGCCCAGGGGCCTCCCAAGTTCAGGAGCCTCCCATTTTCACGTTAGTGATGAGCTAAAAAGGTCATATTGTTTTCTAACTTGTCAGGTTTTCTGTCAATCACTCTAATCGCAGGTTACATGGCTGCTGATTGATCCAAATTAGGAGTGACCCACGTGGCCCCATCGCCTATGGCCCGTCAGCTTACCTATCAGAATGTCTAGAGTTAGTTTTGGGGTGTGTCCCTCTATGACTGAGTGATGTCTTCTGTACTGGTTTGCCCTTGAGAGCAACTGCGGGATATTTTTAACAATTTTTTACCATCTTATTCATCATTAAAGTCATTTCTGACAACGTTTTAGGCGAGAAATTAACTGTTTAGATTTAGAATATAGGCAGTCTTCCGAAAATCGTTGCCGAATTGACAATTTGCTTCAAAGTTTTCGGAGTTGAGAAGCTCAGCTGGAGGTGGCCCCATGGATGCATTAAGAGAACGGTGGCCCGGATCGCTCGCTCGCTGTCCGGACATCATGCTGGGACGCCCCGATGTAAGTTGACGGTCTGTCAGACCGATCTCATAAATAAGAGGCTTTTATTTCGCCGTTGATAGATTGTTTGTTTAAATATCACAACACTTGTCCATCATAAGATTAACGGGAACGTGTGGTTAACTGTCTTTTTACCGTTAAACTCCACAAGTGCCGACACACACACACACACACACGGCCACAGAGAGAGAGAGAGAGAGTTGTTTAAATTATGACATAGGCTACATTAGATTTAGTATAGTTCATACTTTTTTTTGGCGTATTTCTTTTCTGATTTTAATGCTATAAAGACCGTTGCCGTGCTTGCATCACTCCCCTTACCCCTCCTAGGCCAGTGGGAATGCAAATGGAAAAAAGGATTTTGGGGGAGAGTAGTTCTTAGAATTGCTTAGAAGTGTACTTTTCCTCTAAAAAGTACAAGTACTATCCAGTAGAAAACCCTCGGCTTCCTCAGTCATTGTGTATTTTATCCTCATGCCCTCTCGGCTGCTGCTTGCTGACGTTATTTCACACTCTGGCTCTACAGCTAATCAACAGTTTGCCTCTGCGGTGGACGAGGAAACATCAACTAATATCTACAGATAAAATCTTGCTAAATTTAGCCGCATTATTATTACGGAAGAAAAACTCTTGTATCCTTTTCTGCGACATACGCTTCTCTACAACTAACGTTCAGTCAACTAGTCTCAGCCTGCTCGCTTCTCAGCGGGTCACGTCCCTTTACTCACTTTCACTGTCACCTCTATCAGCTATAACGGTTCATTTTTAGTAGGCTATATTTTAGAACCTATCCATAACCCTTTTTTGCTATTTGCCTTATTATTTGATATACAAAAATATAAATAATGTCACACAGCAAATTAGTAATCATTTAAAAAATATAAAATCCAGCTCCTGCCAGCAGGTGCATGTGATTGGTTCACAGGGCTTGCTGAGGCTCCTACTTTGATCTGTTGCTGTTCTTTGCTAATGCTGTTATCAGTTATTATCAATGTTTGTGCAGACAGGTGATGGTTGGTGATGTTTTTCATAATATCGTTTGAAATCATACTTTCACACATTTTGGTTTTATCATCACCATAAGTTGCTGTGTGTGGTTGTTACATACAGTATTTTGTGTTTATGCTCAGGTGGACTCAGTGATATGTTAATAACAATAGTATGGTGATGTCTGGCTCAAAGAGGGAAAACCCACTGTTGTATGCCTCGAAAGAAACCAATGCATTTTGTGATATAAATTACCTAGATATTACACTTTTTTTAAATGAGACTCTGTAAATCGAGGGGATGGGGGGCCTACAAAACCTCTCAGCCCCGGGGCCTAACATTAGGTTAAGGCGGCCCTGCATACAGTAGTTGATTTCTCGCATAAAAAGTCTCAGAAATGAATTTAGTAATTAAATATCAGACAAACAATGTATACAATTTCTGAGATCTGTGTGACCTAGATTCAGAAGACTAAGCTGACCTAAGGTCAGTTGTATAGCATATGTAAATATTGGGGCGTGACAAAGACTAGAGACTTGAGCCAAATAAGAGACTTCAGACAAGGTTCGTTGGGATTTGCCAGCAGCAGATCCCAACAAACAGCAGTTTCAAATAGTGTGATTTGCAGAGGAAAGAGGTGTCAATAGGATTTTGAGGTTCTATGTGTGTCTTACTTAGCCGTCTTTATTCAACTATGACAAGGTAAAATCGGTTTTGCATTCTATCACCCCTTTGAGAACATTGTATTTGCTATGATTTATTTATGTTTTATTGTGAATTAATATATTCTATTTTGGATGTGGTCTTATACAGGGTTCTTGCACCATTTTAAAAGTAAAATGTAATGCGTTTTAAGACTTTTTTAAGACCTCAACAAATATAATTAAAACCCCAAAATATCGTAATTTCTTTGGAATACTCAATTTATTGCCTCCTACAATGGAAATCAAACTAAGTTTTCCATTCGTTATCAATTATGTGCAATGTGTAAACTCTACAAAAATACTTTTTCATGAGACCTTTTTTCAAATTAGGAGACAGTATAATAACTAACAATAACACTTCCAACACTGTTTCGCCAATATAAATGTAAACAATCAAAGCTCACAAATGGTATATTCCTTTTTTATTTTGTTCCTTTGTGATGCAGAACAGAGCCAACATAAGTTGGATTACACTAAACAATGCTTTGCATTAAGAAACCATATAGAATGAAAATAATAACTTAAAGCGGACTCCATCAATCATGGCTCAGTGGGAGACAGAATAATACTTTCAACGCTTAAAGCAGTCTCCATCATAAATAAGCTCAATGTCACACACACACACACACACACAAATGTATTCACATATTTACACCTAAACAACAATAAAATGCGAACAAACACAAACACATGCGATAATTAACATTAATCATTATATAATTGGTATATGGGACACATAATTTAATTCAGTGTTCAGTGAATTCAATTGAGGTTTGTTTTATTACAAAGAACATGTAGTTATGATACAAGATGTCTTCGTAAATTAAAAAAATGTGAGCTTTGATATTAAAATACTTTATGCAGATATAACCTGTACTGGTTATGTGCTCTTTTCAAGTCTGTCTATGGTCACTGTGGTCGTTCTATGTGTTTGGCCTATAAATGTAATGGTAAATTTAGCAAATTAAAATAATAATTTTCTATAGGTTTACTAACTGGTAAAATTATGTATTTTGTGATCAAATACAACATATCTAATGTGTATTTACAACATAGCTTATTTCTGCATCTCTATTTACAGCTCATTAACCCTTTACGTGAATGTGACAGCCTACATTAGCAGCTACATTTGTCGATAGACTATGCATTTGCCCAACAACCCATAAAAATCAAAATTTGGCATATTTAAACAAAATAAACCACATCTACCAACAGTTACACCCCTTAAACTCTGAGCTAATGTGTTGTTACCCGTTAGATTGTCAAAGTGACCATAGACCTGTGACTTGACTGGAGCACATTAATGCAGTCCTCTGCCAAATTTGCCCAGAGTGGGAGCACTGAGGGAGTGTTGGTGTTTAGACCGCTAGCATATGAGCTTTAAACCGCACTAACGTTACTTATTTTACACCACACTTAGTATAAATAATAGTATGGGATCTCAAACACAATCGTAGCGTTACTTACATTGAAATGGCCCAACATGTCCTCAGCTCCCCATAGTAGAATATTTTAAACTTTTAATTGCCAACTGTTTTACCATAATGCAAGATATTAGCCAAAAATCACATGTCGGAAGTAGCAGCTTAACATTGGCAACTACTACAGCAATGAGAATGAGAAAATGTCTTTTTATCGAATTTTGGTGAATATTTTAAACTTTTAATTGCCAACTGTTTTACCATAATGCAAAAATTCACATGAAGTAAGTGACAGCCCACAATTGGCAACTACTACAGCAATCAGAATGAGACAATTTATTTTTGTTGATTTTTGGTGAATATTTAAAACATTTATTGTCATACTGTTTCACTATAGTGTGACATATGACAAAAATATGAAGTAGTAAGTAGCAGCCGGCAACAACACTACAACGGCAATCCTGCTGCTAATTTATACCCGCTTCGCAGGTGTAGTATATTGAAAGGGAGGCCCTAGATGTTTAGAGGGAATTTGGAAGCACTAGGCTCAATACGAGTGAAGTTATTGATTTGTTTTCCCAATAAAAAAGGATACTTTTTGAAAGGTAAGTGGTGTAGTACAACCAGCAGGGGGTCTTCTATGAGTGTAGTACTTTTTGACAGACAAATCTTCATTTATATGACACGTATTAAACGTTTTTTTGCCAAAAAAATCCCCAAAATTAGGATTATGGTTATTTTTGAAAACTAAGTGGTGTAGTACAACCAGCAGGGGGCCTTCTATTTGTGTAGTACTTTTTTGACACACAAATCTTCATTTATATGAAAGCTATTAAATGTTTTTCGCAAAACAAATCCCCAAAATTATGATTATAGTTATTTTTGAAAAGAAAGTGGTGTAGTACAACCAGCAGGGGGCCTTCTATTTGTGTAGTACATTTTGACACATTAATCTTTGTTTATATGACACGTATTAAACGTTTTTTTGTCAAAAAAATCCCCAAAATTAGGATTATGGTTATTTTTGAAAACTAAGTGCTGTAGTACAACCAGCAGGGGGGCTTCTATTTGTGTAGTACTTTTTGATAAACACATGTTCGTTTATAAAACACCTATTACATGTTTTTTTGCCAAAAATTAATACCTACAGCAACTTTACGGTAAATTTAAGACAATTTAAGACCTTCATTACGCGGATTTTAATTTAATACATTTTAAGACTTTTTAAGGACCCACGGGAACCCTGAGTGAATGGATTGGACAATGCTGTAAAATGTCAGCAGAAAAGATGTATATATTTATTGAGTGTAAAAGTAGTTGATGCAAATGCACTTTTACATAGCCCCTTTGGTTTTTGTACATTCAAAACCCCATTTACTGATGAGGACGTTGTGAACATATATTGGATAGTAATAGTAATTACTGTCAAATAATGTTTATGAAGTAAGTCCCATGCATTTGCACAAAGTCTGTAGATATATTGGTGTTGCTTGTTATTACTGTCAAATAAAGTTTATATAAAATAAACATGTATGTACATATAATGGAGAGTTGCTTGTTATTACTGTCAAATAATGTTTATATAAAGTAAACCCCTTCAATGAGGAAAAGTCTGTAGATATACCAGATAGTTGCTTTTAATCATCATCATCATCATCATCATAATATTCTTTATTCAGGACACATAAAAAATGGTCCATAGCAACCACATAGTACAAAAAACAAAGAACAATACAGGATAAAACACATACAATAAAATATTGACTACAAAAGTCAAAATTACACAATACACAAAAGTGTTCAAATATTAACATACAGACTAGAACGCCAATGGTTCCACAGTCTTGAAGTGAACATAACCGCACTCAATGCAGGGTTCACTAATGCTGCGATGATGCTGTTATGAGACACTGCCAATCTACCCATACATCTGTACATGAGGTTCCTGAGTACAGCAGGGCACGTGAAGACATTAGCACTTACACACATTTGACTCGCACTGCAACATCGTGGCAATTTGAGCAGCAGCCTCAACCCGTCATTATACGCCACATTGAGTTTCCGCATACTGCTTTTTTTATAGCGCCGCCACAAGTGGGCAGTGTACAACGGAGTACAAAAAGCTTTAAAAAGTGTGGTCTTCACAGATAGTGAACACATGCTAAATTTGCGGTTCAGCATATTAGCTTGTGCATACAACATACAGTACTGTCTATGAATGTCCCTATCATCAGACAAGTCATCAGTTATATAGTGTCCTAAGTATTTGACCTCAACACACACTTTAAGTAAAATACCAGACAGATAAAAAGCAGGAAATGAGAGTTTATTGTCCTCCCTGCTTCTAGCAATCATTATGTTACTCTTCTTAGAATTGAACGCAATATCAAACTCTGAGCCATACTGAGAACATACCCTTAATAGCTGTTAAAGGCCAGCACTATATGGACAAAGAATAACCAGGTCATCCGCGTACATTAGATGGTTGATAATGGAGTCCCCAACCATACAGCCTGTACCACAGTTATTTAACAACTTTGATAGATCATCCATATAAATATTAAAGAGAAAGGGAGATAAGATGCTTCCCTGCCTAACTCCATTACTTACATTGAATGAGGCAGACATAGAGTTACCCCATTTCACATACATTGACTGATGGGCATACCAAAAGGCTAAGATTCTCACTAGATATTTGGGTGCCCCTCTGTTGTGCCATTTGTAGAATAGCTTCTCATGATTTACCCGATCAAAGGCTTTAGAGGCATCAATAAAGCACATAAAGATTGTGGAATTATGCTTATTATACAAGTCCAAAACCTCCTTTAGGGCATAAATACACATATCCGTGCCATGTTTAGGTTTGAAGCCAAACTGATTGTCACAGGTCAAGACAAAATGTTCCAGCCTATTCAGTATAATCCTCTCCAAAACCTTGGATAAAATACTGGCTAGAGCTATAGGCCTGTAATTATCCAAGCTGTTAATCTTACCAGCTTTCTCCTTAATGATAGGCACTAATATGACAGATAAAATAGAATCAGGTAGAATACCATGTACTAACAACCCAGTAAAACAAATAGCAATTAGGGGACATAGTTTTCTACTTGCAAATTTTAAATGCTCCGCAGATATTTCATCCATGCCGCATGCCTTATTATCCTTTAGCATCATAATTGCATCATATATTTCTTAGGGTAGAACAGTTGCATCTTCATTACTATCAATGTCACCCATCGTAAAAGACTTACTTTTAACACAGTTAAACAGCTCATAGTAATGTTTCTGCCACAGTTGAGTTATTTCTTCCGAGCCGTTGACACCATCAATATTTGTTGGTAACGATGTTTTGCAATTATTCATTCTTTTGATTTCTTTCCAGAAATCAGTAGGACTATTATATTGCAGCTTCCTCGCTAGAGAGTCCGATCTCATTGCATTTACCTTCCTCTTAATGAAACGTAAAGCATATTTAAACTTTGCATTTGCCTGTTTCTTGTACTCGAATAAGGGGCCGTGTTTATGTCTGCCTGACTCATCCCATGCTTTAAAGGCCCTTCTTGCCTCAGCATGTATCTCTTCCACATGGCCATTCCAACCTGGCTTCACTTTGTACAATCTATGTGTCTTATACAAGGGCCTGCTCGAAACAAGGAGGGACTTCACAATATTCTCATACAGGGTGCACAGCTCAATACCATGTTGAGGGTTCTTGCAATTAATATCATAACATACCGTAGAATCTTTAGGTAATTCAATGTTATTCAACAGGATGTCAGACTGGATATAATATTCTTTACGGTCCTCCTCATTCAGGTTAGACCAATCTATTTTTTTCACACACATGTTATCTACAGACACAAGAGCAGGTATATTGCCTAGACTTACAGATAAGGAAAAAGGCACATGATCAGTAGTGGCAAATTCAGAATTAATTTTTATGGCCTCTATAGAATCATGTGCATCAGCTGTGCAAATGCAATGATCTAGCCATGAGGTTGTGTGCCATGCCTTACTAATGTAAGTGTAGCTACTATCAGGCAAGAGCACTTTGCTAGACAGAATTAAACCATTATCAGAACAGAACTGCATTAAATGTTTGGCAAATAAGGCGCTGTCATCAGAAACATCTGCATTCATGTCACCCACAATAAAAAAGCACGTGGAAACATTATCTTGAATGAAAGACATAACACAAGCCAACCTATTAAGATATTCCTCTTCATTTTGAGAACACTCATAGGGTGTGTAAATGTTTAAGATAATGAAGTTTTTATCACCACAATTAAACTCAATTCCTATGGCCCAATCAACATCCAGTCTAACCACCTTAACCAGCTGATCATATTTTTTATGCCATAGCAGGGCAACACCGCCAGGTATTCTACCACGAACGATCCTGGTACTCAGGTCAGTAGTAGATTCACCCGCTCCATAAAAGTCTTTGTGCAGGGAATTTAAACCCTCTAAATCCTGCTTTGGTAAAAACGTTTCTTGAATACATAGTACATCACAGGCCTCCAAAAGTGTATCCACTACTAGGCGGCGCGATTTGTCTGCTTCACTGTGCCCAACGCGCAGTCCTCGTGCGTTATATGACACGATATTGATATCCATCTATATTTATTAACCTCAGGCCGCAGCCTGACTGCTGCTCCCCTGTGGAGCTACAGGTGTAAGAGCAGACACAGAGCGCTGCTGCTGTGGGCCAGCCTCTCCTCCTGATCTATGGGCCGCGCTGTCACTGTTAGCTTTGGGACTGCGAGCCTCAAAGTAGCGACGTACATAGATCCCCGCCGGCCAAAGTTGTGGCTCGTTCATTTCATCAACTTCATTACATTCAGCAGTAACATGAAACGAACTGAATCTGTTGCGTGTAGAATCAATCTTCCGACACATCACAGAATTGCCTAGTTTTTCACTCAAATACTCACGCCGAGTGACCGCATCAAGATCCGGGGAAAATCTAGTTGCAAAGACACTCACCAGTTTAGTTTTAATTACTGGGATGTTACTCACTGTGCCGGTGCCAACAATTCCCATTTTGCGCTCTCGCTTTAGACGGTTCTGCATGGCGCCAGGTTTCGGTTGCATGGCCACTTTTGGGGGCTTCTGAGGCTTACGCCTCCCTTCCTTCACGACAGTATTCCATGCTGGTGACGGAGGTTGGGTACTCACAGCCGCTCCCACAGACTCGCGGACAGGATCCGCCGACCGTCATCCGGCGATCTAGAGCCGCAGTAGTCGCCCCAAGTTTTTCACTCACGCTTGCCTGCGTTCCCAGAGATCCCCTTAGAGTAGAAACTTCCCGACTCAACCGTTCCATCCTGCCGAGTAGCGCCGAGGCATCAATGTTGCCAAACCCAACAGGTGGGAGTTCATCCAGGAAGTGAGAGACAAACCTGGGAATGTCTTCCCCGCGCTCATTGAGCACTTTCAAGCAGTCCTTAATGTTATTAATATCCTTCTGAGCGCCTTTGTGCTTGACATTGCGTTGCGTTGTGGGGCACAATTCAAAGAGAAGTCTCTTGGAATGCTCAATCCAGTCAGAGGAGAAGTTGTTTGAGGCTAACAAAACCATTTCATCCTGTGATAGTGTCTTGATTTTAATAGAAATAAAGTTTAAAAACTCATCTTCCACTATCACTTTCCCATTAGAGGTTTCATAAACCTCGGGTTTCCTACGAGAAAATACCGCACCAGCAGCCGCAGCACGCAACACCGCGGCGGCCATGCTTCCAAACAATTTAAATTACTATAAAACTATGTTTATAACCTCATGTAGTAACCTCATATATTAATAGTAATTGTATGTAGATATATTGGAGAGTTGCTTCTAAATTACTATGAAACAATGTTTATATAAAGTAAACACCATACAATAATGGTAATACTGTTTATATATTGAATAGTTGCTTTTTATAACTAAAAAACAATGTTTATATAAAGTAAACCTCATATAATAATGGTAAAGGTATGTAAATATACTGGATATTTGCTTCTAAATTACTATGAAACAATGTTTATTTAAAGTAAACACCATACATTAATGGTAAAAGTACGTAGATATATTGGAGAGGTGCTTGTAAATACTCCCAAATATTGTTTATATAAAGTAATGACTATTATTATTAGGTTTATGCAAGGTATTATCCCATTATATTCTTTTTTTATACAGTAAAAAAAGAGTATTTAACAGAAATTTACTGTAAATAGATTGGATAATCATAAAATAAACGCCTAAAGGAGGGTAATTGAAAGTTATTTCACATCATTTTTGTGTGTTTTACATTCAGAAATCTGTACTTTGACATGGAGTTCTTGTGGATGGATAATCTTGTGAAGTTACCAAAGAACACCGTATTAAAACAGCAGTTTTTAGTTAAACTGTGTACTTTTAAGGTATTTCTGCAATATTTCTTAGTTTTCATAAAGATTTATACATTTTTTTAACATTCTAGAAATGTTTTATAACAAGATTGTTTTTTAATTCTACAATATTTAGACTGTAAAAATACAGAAAATATTTACAGGAAATCTATTTAAAAAAAGAATTTTTCTTTAAAATAATGAAAGTTTATTTACTGTAATTTGACGGTAAGTCTTTGGCAACTTTGCTGCCAGACTTTTTACCGTTTTTGTACTATTTTTTTTTACAGTGTGTGTTGCATTATGATACATTTCTTTGGAGTTCGAACAATAAACTGCTGGTGCAGCACGCAGCAGGCTCTTGACACGCTCTTGGACAGCAGCGGTGGTGGGGGAGGTTTACCGACTTGGACTGCGGTTCTCTTTTTGTAGAATCTAATGTAACATGATTGCTGGAGCACTAGCAGATAGCTGACAGGAACATCGCAACTGCTGTGTTGAAGGTTGGAAAAAAGGCGCTGCATAACTCTGGCTTTTCCGTGTCTATTATTTTGCTAAGAGGAAACTCAATGAAAAGCCATTTGCCAACTATCAAACAAAAAAGTGTTGCAAACGTTAAAGTGTACATATTTGTCACTTTGAGATGCGACAGAGCACATATGTGAAGTTGCAGTGACAGATTTGAGAGCTTGTAATCACAGAGTTGTGGTTGTGATGGAAAATGAACCCGAGTAAATAAAATTACACAAGTAAATATTGCATTACAAGTTTGCAGCAGTCATTGTGTTCATGTAAATATCAATCTACACACTTGTTAATATTTTTTCTGTGATTTCACATTTAGAATACTGGTGTGTGAATATTTTTTACAAGTGGATTTTTTAACATACTAGAATTTTTGTTCTCACATTGTATTCTACAACCTCTTGCATTTTGCACCATATTTATATGGTTCATAATGTAGCAGCAGATCAGTTATCTATTTTGTCCCTAAATCATTCTGAGCTTTATAAACAAATAAGTATTTTATTCAGAATTCTTTCTGATAAGTCAGAGACCATGTCCTTGGGAAAGCAGAGTGTTTTGATGTTCTAACAAACATGCTTTTTACATCTCTTACAGCAGTCACCCACAATCAAAGTTTGAGGTTCAGCCTTTAGCTTTCCCTGTAGCTTTTCACTTTTTGAATTACTCTCAGTCCTTACCCTGCTGTGTGATGATGAGATGTGATCCAGGTCATCAGACGGAGATCAAGGGTGCTGTAGTGGTTGTTGGGGAGTTTTGTTGTGGCTACTTCTCACTTTCACAGCTGTGTCCTGCTAAGTACAGGGGTTGAAGAGGCACTCTGCCTGGATGATAATGCAGGCCGGCCAGTCATATCACAAATCTCAGGACGCTGTGACCTGCAGGTTACTCATCTTCCCATTCCCAGGAAAATGCACGAGGAGAGTTCCAGGGAGGACTACCACTTGATGATGTATTACCCTGTACACAAGCCTCCTGTTTCTTTGCAGACTTGTTGGTGCTAATTAGCAATGTGTTAGCATCCTCACTGTTTTGGGTCCATGGTAAAGTGATGTCATTCCCACATGGTCCATTCACTTCCACATCTACTTCTAACCGGTGAATTTTGGTTTCATTGTAGATCTTCTGTATGTGGCAAGAGTCAACAATAAGGGGGACATTTGAATGAAAGAGCCTAAAATGCCACCTAAGGAATTGCACCCTAGGAAATACTATGTGAACATTGATAAATTGGAGAAACTGGAGAAAGGCACACAGATTACTTACTGAGGAGGCAGAGGCGTGTTTCAAAGTATACCAAATGTTTTCATTTCTACTAACAAAACTCAAAACAGACAGGGGCTTGAAGAAAACAAAAAGGTTAATAAACAACTTCCTAAAATGGTGGGTGTACTAAAGTATTCTTTATTAAAAGTAATGTTAAAATAACAACCTTGATAGAAATGTTAAAACATGTTTAATATAAGAATTAAGCGAAAACAAAAACAAGCAGAGGCCACTTGTAGAGAGACACACTACACTGAGGAGTGTTCAGGTGTGCCCCTGCTACTCACCTTAGGTGCAACACAGCAAATCACACAGCTTTTCCCACAGCAAAATGGTGCAGTCTTTGTGTTCCAGTGCAATTACTCAAATGGAAAACCTCATCACGGGTGCCTAGCCTCAAAACAAGATGGCACCCTGCTCTGAAAGAAATAAACTAAATACAAATTGATGCATTGATGTGGTTTTTACGTTTGTGGTGTCAAAAACATGCGACACAGAGCAGGTTACAAAGAGGAAACTGTTTCTTCATTGTTTCTATCGGCAGTTGGTATGAACGGGTCCAATGCAGAATGATCCAATCCAATCATTCCAATCATGCATTTGTGCATGTGTTAGCAAGGCTGTGTGACTAGTAGCAGGACAGAAATGTGGTGGAGGATGAAGAATATTATTATGATTATTAATAAGTATGATGAATAATAGTCATTATGCCGATTGCTGCCATTGCAGCACATCTGCACAATAACTTATAGCAACTTTTTTCACCGGTCAATTTTCAAACGACAAAGGGCGAAGGGTATTTTACAACAACCCAATAAGTGTCCATGATGTCTCCAAGTGAAGCTAGTCTCCTCTGTGTCTTCAGCTGCAGACTTTTGTACGTCCTGGTGTTAGAATCCTTTTCAGTGAAATACAGCCACACTTAACACAGATTAGCTGTCAGCATTTTAACTGTGTTTAAGCCAGGTAACGTTACTAGCTAACAGTAGGCTAATGCTACCTGCTGTATGTTAACTAGCATCACATCCTAGGACATTTCAAAATTGCATTGCGATTAATTTTTATCTCAACCGGTTGTAATTTACAAATTTAAAATAATTTTTTTACCGATTCATGATGCATCGTAACATTCATTTCATTTATATTCATTCATTACATTAAAAGAATCATGTTAAATAATAACTTAACCAAAAACATAATACTACTTAGATCTGACAGGTTTTGTCAAAATGTAACTCGTAATGGAATGTGAAATACTGCTTCCAATATCCATCTCAATGAACTTGCAGATCCCTTGTGTAATTTTCTCTGCTTGTGGTGCATCGCAGCTCCTCCGTGCTAACGCCGAGTTGATGCTAGGTTGATACTGAGAGCAGGACGCACCGCCACCGACATTAACCAAGGTCAGATGCACTTTGTTTAAGTGGTACATCATTTGAGTCGTGGCCATGTTGTACTTATACATGGCGTTGCAGTGTTTGCAGTGAAATAAGTCGTTTTTTTAATCAAATGGTCCCACGCCACACTTCGCCGTGACCTCTTCATGTTTACTTTGAATCAAAACGGAAACTGCAGGTAACTGAGCAGCCTATAGCGCCCCCGATTGGTGAAATGTTTAATTGCTGCCACACAGTGGAATTCATTTCATTGCTTCAATCGCACTACACAACGCAACCTGCATTAGTTTAATCGATGACAAATTAATGTGATCAACGAAATTCTTAATAATCAATCGTCGATCGTCGATTAATGATGTCCATCCCTAGTTGATGATGTTGTGGTTTGTGTTAGAGATACTGTCTAATGCATGCTTTTCTTCAGTGGTGTCAACTTGAAAGTGTACATACGGGCTTCAGGACCTGCCAATGTCACCGTGTTGCCAAAAAAGGAAGGTAAAGCATGATTTTTACTACTTTAACTGCCAATTATAATAATTCAATACTGAATGTGCTACAGACAATGAAAGTAAAATAGGCAGAGAAAAAACTGTTGTAAAGAATTTAACACTTTATGAAAAATAAAGGTGTGGACAAGTTTTTCCAAATCTGGCTGAGACATAAATCCTTTAACCCTTGATGTAAGGTGGCTGAATTAGTAACTTGTTAAGTCTTAATGTGTTTTTGAAATCATCGTCCAAGGTTTTAAACATTGCAGATTGAAGCTGAGCGCTGACTTTTCCTTGTTTCTATTTGGTCCACCAGCCTAAATAACCCCATCCCTATTCTTTATCTTCCTCTCAGGTCAACCAGAGGTGAAGAGCAGCATTGTCAAGGTTGGACCCTCTGGCTATTACTACCAGGGTGTTTGGCAAGCACTAGGTGGCACCACAGTTCGTCAATTCAACGCATCTGCTATCAGTCAGTGTCTGAAAGGCAAGGTGGTCCACATGTATGGGGACTCCACCGTCAGGCAGTTTTTTGAATTCATTAACGCAGCCCTACCAGGTAGCTGATCCACAGGGATTTATGGCAAGTTTGATTTTGTTCACACTGCAGCTTAATCTGTTTCCTCTGTAATACTTTTAGGTCTTCAGGAGTTTGACCTGCACAGCCCGAGGCAAACCGGACCTTTCATAGCCTTGGACTATGCAAACAACATCTTGATGACATTCCGCTTCCACGGTCCTCCTATCCAGAGTGTTCCTGTCCCAATCAGCGAGCTTCGTTACATTGCCAATGAAATAGATGGCTTAATCGGAGGCACCAACACTGTTGTAGTTTTTGACATGTGGGCTCACTTTGGCACTTTCCCCATGCAGATCTACATCCGGCGGCTGCAGAGCATCCGAAGGGCGGTGGTGCGGCTGCTGGACAGGGCTCCAGGCACAATGGTCGTCATCCGGACCGGGGCCCCTAGAAACTTGTCAGTTTTTTTTTCGCTAATTAACAGCGACTGGCACTCGCTGCAGTGTTATAAGGTGCTCAGAACCATGTTCAAAGGACTGAACGTTCATCTGATCGATGCCTGGGAGATGGTCATTGCCCACCACCTGCCTCACAACATCCATCCACCACCTCCCATTATTGAGAATATGATTAACGTTATCTTGTCCTACACTTGTCCTCAAAAGGGCGGCTAGATGTGTTTGTTGGGGAGAGAAGTGGAGATTCAAGCACATGCTGAGTTTACATCTTATATTTTGTTGCAATTTTCTTTATTTTGTATCTACAAAACCTGGGAAATATAAGTAAACTGGAATAATCATATGAAGTGGGGAGTATTTTTCTTGAAAGTATGTATATACAGTTGTGTTCAAAATAATTGCAGTCCAACATCGCTAACTGTTTTTCTACTGATTTTTTTCATTATTATTCTTCTCCGCGTAAAAGTCCCGCTACAGCCTAAACCGTACATGGTGGGCGGGTGCCCTTTTAAGGACTGGTCCAGAACGTGGCAACGACCTCAGGCGCAACAATTGACCCACTTCCACCACTAGGTGGCGCTATAGCAGAAAAAACGCATTTGACCCTATAACTTCAAAATTGTACATCTCCCATTAAAGATACACATATCCACACGTTCCCTGGATCCAACTGAATCTCCTGATATAGGCCACGCCCATTTCTGCCTAGACTTTTATGCATGAAAAATCGCGATTTTTCAAAATCCTACTTTTTCGAACTCCTCCTAGACCGTGCAACCGATTCGCACGAATCTTGGCAGGTAGCACCTCCAGACCAACCTGACAAAAAATGATAAACTGAATTTTTATAGGATACCAATTGCGGATATTACGCACAAACAAACTTGTGTAGCTAACCATGAAAACACCAACTTTGCCATATCTCAGTCAAAATAAATGATATCAATGCAAACCTTCAGATTCTTGTTTCCCATGACCCTCTGGAGAGGCTCAACACATTTTGTAAAAGTTGGCCAGTAGGGGGTGCTACAAGTACAAAATGTTTATATCTCATGAACAGCTCGTCCGATTTTTACCAAATTTGGAGGGTACTATCTAGGTTCAATCCTGAGTCCACCCGTACCATGGGGTACTGATTGGTCAAAGTGGGCGTGGCCTATGAGACTCACGTCTAGATTAACCCTTTACACTAATGTGAGCCACTTGAAATTAACAGGGTAGATGTAAAATAAGTCAAGGACTACACGTACCAAAAAGTACCCATGTGGACCACTAGGTGGCCCTATAGTGTTTTTTTGCCTTTAACTCCCACATTACACATTGCACGTTAGAAAACCATACGTCTACCTGTTCGTTGAATCAATCTGAATCTCATGATGTAGGCCCCGCCCATTTCTGCTGAGAATTGTTTTCGCAATATCGCGCAATGTGCAAAACCAACTTTTTCAAACTCGTCCTAGGCCATGCAACCGATATGCACGAAACCTGTTACGTAGCACCTCAAGATATATTTAAACAACATTTATTTAAAGAATTTTGCTACATTAAAGTATGCACATTTGACGACCAAACAAATTATCCTAGCTAGCTACCAAGCACAAACTTAATCATATGAATTTTTATAGGATACCAATTGCGGATATTACGCACAAACAAACTTGTGTAGCTAACTCTGAAAACACCAACTTTGCCATATCTCAGTCAAAATAAATGATATCAATGCGAACCTTCAGATTCTTGTTTCCCATGACCCTCTGGAGAGGCTCAACACATTTTGTGAAAGTTGGCCAGTAGGGGGTGCTACAAGTACAAAATGTTTCTATCTCATGAACAGCTCGTCCGATTTTTACCAAATTTGGAGGGTACTATCTAGGTTCAATCCTGAGTCCACCCGTACCGTGGGGTACTGATTGGTCAAACTGGGCGTGGCCTATGAGACTCACGTCTAGCTTAACCCTTTACACTAATGTGAGCCACTTGAAATTAACAGGGTAGATGTAAAATAAGTCAAGGACTACACGTACCAAAAAGTACCCATGTGGACCACTAGGTGGCACTATAGTGGTTTTTTGCCTTTAACTCCCACATTACACATTGCACGTTAGAAAACCATACGTCTACCTGTTTGTTGAATCAATCTGAATCTCATGATGTAGGCCCCGCCCATTTCTGCTGAGAATTGTTTTCGCAATATCGCGCAACGTGCAAAACCAACTTTTTCAAACTCGTCCTAGGCCATGCAACCGATATGCACGAAACCTGTTACGTAGCACCTCAAGATATATGTAAACAAAATTTATTCAAAGAATTTTGCTACATTAAAGTATGCGCATTTGATGACCAAACAAATTATCCTAGCTAGCTACCAAGCACAAACTTAATCATATGTCGGCCAAATTAAAATGTATAAGCAAATCACATGAGAACCTTGTCCAACATAGAACTCAGATGCTCTCTACCAAATTTGGGGAAGATGGGCCATTAGGGGGCGCTATAATAAATGTTTAAGTTTTTCAGCAAATAACTCAATGCATTTAAATGGGAAGATTTAAATTGCAGTATCACGGCCACAGTATATGCTATCATCGCGAATCTTGGGGTGCTTCGTCGGCATGCCAACCTGAGGCTCTACACCAAATTTGGTAAAGATCAGCCATTAGGGGGTGCTATAATCAACGTTTATTTGCGTTGGCCAATAAGTCAATCCATTTAAATGGGGACTTTGTGATTTTCAATATCTCTGCGACAGAGATCCATACATACATACATCCATGCCCTGTACATACATCCATGCCATCCATGCCATGTAACCCTGGTACAGGGCAAGGATGTATGGATACAGGGCCAGGCAGCATGACAAAGACAACCGTAGGACAGAGAACACTACAGGAGGGTTTTCACCGGCGACCCGATAGCTGCTGGTTAGTAAACACCAAAAGCAGGAGGAAGCGTGGATTAATATGTGTATTGATACTGGGATGTCTACACAATTGTGTCGATTGACTTCAAAAAAGTTCGCAACTTTACTCGAACCAAAGTTCAAAACACCTTTTTAGACATCTTTAGTCTATTGGCTATTTAGGTTTTGTCCTGGAACACGTCACTTACACATTTGGCGTCTTGTGTAGACTCTTTACATATTTATAAACATATGTACATTTTATCTACTAGTGTTATTGTTGAATAGATTGTGAATACACATTTCTAACATTGTATGATGTTTTTGTTGAGTTATTTTTACACAATACTTTTTCTGAGCTTTTTGAACCTTGTCCCTGAGAAATAACCCATATTACACAAAAGACTAAAACTAACACTAAATCTAATAAAAACTAAACTAAAACTAAGCATTTGAAAAAACTAAACTGAGATTGAAAATAAAAAGTCAAAACGAAACAAAAATAAAAACTAATGAAAAATGTAAAACTACAATAACCTTGACTCGGACAAAACATGCATAAAAAATTGTTTGTGGATTGTGTGAAGAGTTGTTTGAAATAAATTCAGTTCAAAAAACAGTTACATTTGTTTCATTTTTTTTATATATCATATTTCCCCATAGTTGTGACATTTTGTAGGACTAACGTCATGGGCGTCAGTTTGGTTTGAAATGTGGGGGGGACAGAGACGCATTCGGAAGTGCATTTCCAGAAGTGGTGGGGACAACGACGCATTCATATTTTTTTCTCTTTCGCGCAGGTCATGTTTTGAAAGACGTTGTCCAGGGGCCTGTAGGCTACTACAAATCAAGTTTAACATGCCCTGGATTCCTTTCAGTTCCCCAGCTACACTAACCCTAACAACCACGGTTAAACTGTGTCACAACGTTTATCAACTAGTTGAATCAACCCAGGGTTTACCAATCTAGAGACGCGCGTTCACATAAAAGAGGCGGTGTATGCAGTCAATCTACCAGAGCCACATATTTTACATAAGAGCAATTCTACATAAATATGAAGAACACAGACACGGTTTACAAGCAAAAGGCAATCCAGTTGCTGCTTCCTAAAACGGGAAGAAAAACTGGCAAAAAAGCCGATGCTGTAAATGTGTAAGTCACAACGCTTATCGGTCCCTCCAGACAAATGCAGAGTTTTGTGATTGTTGCGGGCAGAAATCCTTGATTATGCGGCACGTTTTCTTAAAAAATGCGATGGAATATGTGGGATATTTGTGCAATTTTATGCGATGAAATTGCAGTAACTTGCAAAAACTGTGGTTTGATGAAAAAGAGATTCCCCCAACCATGTTGTCAGTAGGCAAAATTACGTCACTACATAACGTTTCCATGGCAACATGGGAAAATGGCTGCTCTTGTGTGAAGTAAACGCAACATTTTTCAACTTTCTGCTGAGATATATGTGACTTTTTTGCAACGAAAATGAGGGGATTATGAAATCATGCAAGCCCCGCATATTTTGCGAGGAAATTGGCAATTTATGCGCCGAAAGTGCGGCGTAGCCTATTTGAAAAAATGCGGGCCCCACATAAATATGCGGACTTTGGCTGATTATGCGTTGAATTCTGCGATCGCATAATCACGTTTGTCTGGAGGGACTGGCTTATCAATCAGTCAGGCACAAGATCTGATCATAATTACACTTGTTCTTTCCATAAACTGTCGTTAGTCTATTCAGTTGCAACCCTGGCAGTGGGAAGCGATCGTGAGCAAATAAAAAATATAAAAACATAATTCAAACCGATGTGCGCATTGGCAACACACGGCTCAAGAAGTTTACAATAGGCCTACGTTATTCCCTCCACTGAAAATCTAAAGGCCCTACCTTTCATAAATACCCATCAGGGAATGTTAACGGAGTTGTCGGTCTCTAAATGTTTTAACTTAAGAGCGCATCTCTCTCTCTCTCTCTCTCTCTCTCTCTCTCTCTCTCTCTCTCTCTCTCTCTCTCTGTCTCCGTCTCTCTCTCTCTCTCTCTCTCTGTCTCTCTCTCTCTCTCTTTCTTTCTCTCTCTCTCTCTCTCTCTCGAGCTTTTTCTTCTTTTTTTCTCACTGAACTCCACCCATTCAGTCAATGGATCTTCTAAGAATGTGGATGCCGTTATCAATGGAGTATTGATTGGTCAGTAGGCGATGCTTTTACACCAGTTGATCTCTAATCTCCAACATAACCTGCTCCGACCAGGTTAGGTGTTCAGCATAAATTACCACGGTGATTGAACTCGGTAACAACTAATCCACCGTCGTGGTACAGAAAACCCTGGGTTCAGTACAGGCCCCTGTAGCTTACTAATGTAAATAAATAAAAATGTATTCAAAAATGTGATGATGTCCGACTCGTTTTATGAAGAAGAAAGCCTTAAGTTTTCAAAAAGCATTAGACACGACATATGTTCTGCTTCGTACCATGTTGACAATATGACATGACGTGGTTTAATGTACCTAAACAATAATCATTTCTCTCTCATATTGCTCCTTATAACCACCGAAAACTCTGAAAAAATCGAACCAAAAGTCCAATTATTATGGACGTTATCTGACATTATAAGCGTTGTTTCTGCTTCACATCTTCAGCAGCTGCGGCTGTGGGTTAATATAACGTGAAAAAGCTTAACGTGGTTTAATGTTCCTAAACAGATCAATGATCACATTTCTCTCTCATATTGCTCCTCATGTACAGTAAGTGCTGGTATCTGTGTTATGAACTTATTTTTTAACTAAATTGAGCTCGAGGTTTAAAAAAAAAGTGGTGGGTACAAAATGACTCATGACAAAATCTGGTGGGGACACGTCCCCACCGTCCCCCCCTAAAACGACGCCTATGACTAACGTATTACTTATTCAATGTTTTTAAGCCTGTTTTTTAATTGTGAGGTCTGTAGGAGGATGGTAGGTAGGTAATTTGAATTAGAGCTTGGATCGTGCAGAATTCTTCTGTCCAAGCCCGGCACACGCGTCCAACAGAACCGCGACTGAACCCGGCCTGAGCTCGGGTCGGGTATCTATGCCTTAATTTGAATGACCTGTATCCATCAAACACTGCCTCTGGTAGCACCTGTGTGCTGGGTCTGCAGACCTGCTGGGCTGCTGGAACACTGCTGAAAGACAGGATCAGCACTGCTTCAACTGGATCATCACTGGTCTCCTGAAACACAACATCAGACATAGTGTCTAAACCTACAGATCAAAATAGTTTGCATTAATTTGCTATTGAATCATATTACTCTCAAATGCTATCATACCCATGTTCATTGTGTAAATCCCTACATGCTAAATAGATCAACCAACAATCACAATAACCTGACACACATATATAAGATAAATAATAGTTTTGTGATATTGTTGTAAAAGTTGTAAGCTAAATGAGGAACAACAGCCTCCCCTTGTAAGAATAAATGGCATTAGAGTGGGGTGGTGAGGGGGAAAGGAAGGGGCATTAGAGTGTGGAGTGGTCAGTGGGAGATGAAGGGGTATTAGAGTGTGAGGTGGCGAAGGAGAGAGGAAGAGGAAGAGAGGGGCACAGAAGATAAAGAAGAGCCAGAGAAAGGCAAAGGCAGAGTGAAATATCAAATGAGATACGGGCAATAACTCTAGACTGTAATCAACCATGGCCTAAGAATAACAGAGGCTGGTTGAGAGTGACTCTTTTCTTTTACCTGCACGTATTTTCCAGCAGTTCCTTATCATTGTGGTGCTGTAGATCTTTTTTTCCATACAAGCTTTCTTTATGTATTTTTGATGGCTGGTGTGTACACAAAATGACAAGATAAATGTTTTGTTGAAAGTATAGTGTGTGCCACGGCTGACATCAATACTATTCTGTTGCCTCAATATTTATATTGTTATATATATATCTTAGCCTTTGGACATTATTTCATAGTAGGTAACTATCACACTTTCAGAGTGCACTGCCATTAGACAAGATGTCTGCATTTGACTGACTTGGTCTAAGCAATGATAAATAATGATAGTTTAGATGACAATGATTTATTCATTGATGCTTCATTGATTTTCGCAATATTAAGCAATGTACACAACCAACTTTTTCGAACTCGTCCAAGGCCGTGCAACCGATATGCACGAAACCTGGTTCATAGCACCTCCAGATACACTTGAACAAAAATTATCCAAAGAATTTTGCTACAATGAAGTATGCGCATTTGACGACCAAACAAATGTTCCTAGCTAGCTACCAAGCACAAACTTAATCATATGTCGGCCAATTTAAAAGGTATAAGCAAACCACTTCAGAACCTCGTTCCGCTTCTGACTCCGATGCGCTCTACCAAATTTGGCAAAGATCGACAATTAGGGGGCGCTATTATAAACGTTTACCTTTTTTAGCAAATAACTCAATGCATTTAAATGGGAAATTTGCAATTGCAGTATCTCGGCCACAGTACATGCTATCAAGGCAAAACTTGTGATGCTTGTTTGTGATGCATGCCACTCTGAGGGCCTATAGCAAGTGTGGTAAATATTGGCCATTAGGGGGCGCTACAGTCAGAGATGGGAAGTAACGAAGTACAAATACTTCGTTACTGTACTTAAGTAGATTTTTCAGGTATTTTTACTTTACTTTACTATTTATTTTTGTGCCGACTTTTTACTTTTACTCCTTACATTTTTAACACAAATACCGGTACTTTCTACTCCTTACGTTTTACAAAAGTGGCTCGTTACTTAACCACTTACAAAACGCAATGATACATAACAACATTGTTTGTGACAGAACGTTCTCATTTTCATTCATAAATTCACCCCGTCTGTGTTGGGAAGCTCTGACATTTGGACCTTCGGGGTTTCCGTAGCCGTGCCCTGGATCTGACGTGAGGTCACTTAACGTTACTAAGCAACAACAAGTTGCATTCTTTGGCTGGTATTTCCTTTCTCGCAACTAGTTAGTTACCTAGAGTTTGAACAACGTTTTATAAGTAACGAGATATGAAACGTTACTAAATAGACCTAAATAACACTACTTCAGTGTTTTCTAAAGTCTGTCCCTGAAGCTGCTGCCACGTCGGGTGATACTGCAGCTGCCACCAACGTTATCCTACTGTTACCTGGTAAGTGAGAGTAGCTTATATGTTTCCGCGCGCGCGCGTGTGTGTGTGTACGTGCGTGTGTGTGTGTGCGCGCGCGCCTGTCTGTGTGTCTATGTGTGTGTGTGTGTGTGTGTGTGTGTGTGTGTGTGCTTTGTGTCTATGTGTGTGTGTACCTGTGTGTCTGAGTACTGCAGTAAACAGAATACAATGTTTATATTTCCTTGTTTCAGATGATGAGAGAGACAGTGAGAACTCCTGGCCTTCATAAGGTCAATGACTATGCAATATTAGAGTAAATTCTTAAATCTTAAATATGCATTGCTTTACACAATTAAATGACTATATGGTAATGTTAGTTAGCAATGGTCAGATAATTAACTAATTAACTTAAACGGCTTATTTGTGTGATGTGATGTCCTGTTGCGTTCAGGTTCGGTTGCGTTTCTCAAAAAGTTAAATCTGTCTCATCTTTTCTCAACTCTAAGTGTTGTTTTTCCAGGACTTTAAATTAACGCCATCAATACTTAAACGTCTGTTGCCCGTGTACAGTTCGTATTCAGAAACGTCACAGTACTGACTGTCTGGGGTGTCACTATGGGACAGGCGAGTATGAGGCTGGGAGGGGAAAATCACAGTATACTCACTACAAAAAAATAGACTACACCACTGGTTAGTTGTACTCTAAAAGTATGCAGAACTTACATGTAGATTCCTTTAAATGTTGATTAAAAATGGAACTGGATCTGTGAATTATTACAGAATCACAATTGAATTCATATCTTGCTACTCAGTCAGAATCTTATTAACCTGGAGTCCCAGTCTCTGTCACAATAATCATATATGGGATGTTTTAGGCCTTTTGGCAGACATCCATTTAAAATGTAGACAATGGCATATATACATAAAGAGCCTTTTCTCCATGGCTACTGAAGTTTCTCAGCTTGCTCTCTAGTAACATTTGTGGTCCAGGTAGCTTTGTATAAAAAATGGTTGTCAATCGCAAGGCTACTTTTACTTTTATACTTTAAGTACATTTCCAAGCCTGTACTTTGTTACTTTTACTTGAGTAAATAAGTTAAATCAGTACTTTTACTATTACCAGAGTATTTTTTAACACACTTTTTTTTCTCAGATTAATTAATCAAAATTAACGCGTTAATTTGACAGCCCTAATTTGAACTGCTTAAATTGCCTTGGATGATAAGGATACAGAATGTTGACCTCTCTTGTTCCCAGCTGTGCTGTTGACATCACGTTCCAGTGGCTCTTGTTGTGCTTCCAAGGTGCACTCCCTGGCGAGGACTTCTTCTCTGCAATACATAGTAATAACTTCACAGACACAGTAAGTTTGATCAAACAATAGGCTTCAGCTGAAGGAGGACACACTACAGGCTCCGCAACCTGCACTGACCATGTGTGTCCTGCTCTCTCTTCCCCTTACAGCCCCTTTTATTGAGATTCAAGCATACACACAGGGGAGGATTAAGGTGGTCAGGGGCCCCTAGGCTGATCTTTGTGTGAGCCCCCCCCCCCCCCAATTAGGGCCGTACAATTAATCAAATTTTAATCACGATCACGATTTTGGCTTCCCACGAACAAATTTGCGTGATCGAGCGATATTTAAAATGCGCCATTCCCTTCATAGAACAGTTTTTGCAAAGCCAATCTAGCGCTCCATAAACCACTGTCTGATCACATGTCTCCATGAGCCAATCAGAGCTGTTCCCTGCCTGCACCGCGCAGCTTAGTTTCTAGATGTAGACCGTCACAGAGGACAGAGTAACGTGAGGAAAACTCCACAACAGGTAGCAGTCGGTGATCATAAGCCGGTCACGATGTTTACCAGTTTACCAGTAAACACAACATTTTGTCCCGTCCGTTTTGTTTTTCAGACAACAGCAGTGACCATAGTGCTAGTTTGTGTCTTTTAGCTCATAGCTTTAGCAGCAGACTGTTGGACGTCCAGCTGTTGGAATCCTACAGTGAAATACAGACACACTACACCGTTTAGCTGTCAGCATTTTAGCCGTGTTTAATCCAGTTACTACTGTGGCTAACGGTAGGCTAACGCTACCTGCTGTGTAACGTGTTATTAGTGTTTACTAGCGTGACATGCAGCGATGTTTATGTTGCCTCTAACGTGGGTTTCGGAGCATCAGAGCGCAACGCAGACATGTAAGTAGCAGTGTAATTAGCCACAGAAATCCGCGTAGCTATTTCGTCTGGTAGATACCAGGCACCACATGCGCCGTTAACGTGAACCGAAAATTGCGTTGCCTGTATATTTCACGGCAAATATGCATGTGTGGAAACGGTTGCACAACGGATGTATGGATGTATTAGTAAGAATGTAGCACAATATGGATGTAAAAGCAGTTATAATTGTATAATTATGTGACAATAAAATTTGTTTTGGCTAAAATCAACAAATAATCGTGATAATTAATCGTGATCTCAATATTGATCAAAATAATCGTGATTATCATTTTGGCATAATCGTGCAGCCCTACCCCCAATATATATTGTTGAATAGAATTGTAATAAAACATTACAGTTTCTCATCCTATTTTATGGTACAACTGGTATTCTTAACAAATTGGGTCTAGGCCTAACACCATATCATTGTGCAAATTTACTTAATTTCTACCTAGTCAGGAGTCATGAGGGCCAAAATACAACCAGCATCATCATCAAGAATGAAGACTGAACATAAAGATTGCGTCATTTACGTGCATATTAAGTAGCCACGTTGGTTTGTTTTGGTCTTATAATCTTGACGATGTGCCTGAGACCGCATCAATTGATCCTACATTAATCCATTTAACAAAACTGGTCAGTATAGGTCACACGAATTACTTGAAATAGTATTACTAAATTACATGAATTGCTAAAAGATAGATAAATCATACACAATTACTTATAATACATTTTATTGATAAAGTGCGTTTCAGTGTACTCAAAGACAATTTACACAAGTTGAAATTATTATAGAAAATAGCACACTAACACATTCAGTTATTCTGAAAATTAAAAAAAAAAAACTTTTGATCATGTAGCTAGATTTTGAGAT
This sequence comes from Gymnocephalus cernua, assembly GCA_023631565.1. Taxonomy (NCBI): domain Eukaryota; kingdom Metazoa; phylum Chordata; class Actinopteri; order Perciformes; family Percidae; genus Gymnocephalus; species Gymnocephalus cernua. The sequence continues at coordinate 21,341,037 of CM042447.1, forward strand.
AATGATCATACTGTGGTCTATACTAATGGCTAATGTACAAAAACACTATTAAAAGCTTAAACCAGTGTTTTTATTTTCCCCCTCAGGCAAAGAGCTGGGGCACGTTCAATATCAAAACGGCACGTTTCCTGGGAACGGTGTGCAACGGCTTGCATTATGTTTTCTCTCGTTTGGTGGGTGTGTCTCTCGATTATTGGCTGTGTTCCAGGTGATACTCAATCAGTAGAGAGTGTCTGTAGACCCGTGGTAATTAAAAGGCACTTGCACACACACAACAGGATGTCCAATACACCGTTTCAGTTTAAAAAAACATCCCTTTGTTAGCCTTTCTCAATTTTTGGATGCCTATGGGATCATGATAATGTTATTTGAACCCAAAGACACGGAACAATTGAGCCAAGAATAACATTTATTTATTAAGAAAATTCATTATTTTTCTTAATCTGTAAGAGTCGCTGAAATATACAGTATTTCACCTTTTTTGACTACACACTCGTGAGCTGTGTATTACTGCTTCACAACAGCAGTGTGTACATGTTGGAGAACAAAAACTTATTGTCACACTAATGCTACTGAACAAATTCAAGTACTGCTCATCATATTGTCCACTGTCTATCATAATGTCTATTATTTCAGTAACAAAAAAAAAGGCCGTCTTTGCTACAGCCTCCACTCCAGTCCGTTGCCAGTCGGGGATCCTCGATGGTCCTCGGCTTCGGACTCAGGAAAGTAGGATTCCTCGGTGCTGCTGCTGTGGCAAGAACAAAAGATTTGGGTTATTATTCGAAGAAGTAACTTTTAATTCATGGAAGTTTTTTTTTTATTTTTTGTTTCTTTTCCCTTTGTTTTTAAGAAGTGGTTGAATAATAATTGTAACGTCAGTCTTTTTTTTGCAGATGTGAATAGAAGACCAGTTTCATTAAGTAGAATATGGAAAGCCAAATGTTAACATTGTTAAATTCTCTGCTAAATTTTCCTCAGAGGCTCCAACAATAAGGCCATTTGGTCAGTAGGTGTATTTTGAATACAAAATGTAACCTAAGTACAACTGCCAAAGGGTTAGACTATTTACTGTTGATAGATGGATATGATTTAATAATAGTTTATTACCTACCCATTTTGAAGTCTGTGTAGGTCTCCTTCTTTGGCTTTCTCTTTTCTGGAATCATCACCGCCTCTTCCTCTGAGCAGGGCAATTCAGCAGTGTTCGTCAAATCATAGTTTCCAAACTCTTTCCTGTGATCTGAAAGAGATTAATATACAGAGGTAATTAATAATTCAAGTAAAATGTAATAGATAGTCTAGATAGAGATAGAGAAAGTCTAAGAACCCTTGAACACACAGGGGGTTGAAAAATAGAGATACAAATAAGAATCATGAGTGGAACTGCACCTGCCCCAAATACTAGATAGATTTGCATTACAGGTGTGTAATTGAATCATGCAAAAAAATTAAAAAAATGACAATAACATACCTGACTCTCTTCACTTGCTGATCAGGCTTATACACACAAGTATTCTTGTGGTATGATGTCCTTCATCTCTGCATTGCCTTCTCTCACAACTCCTGCCCACGTTTTCTGATCTGCCACTATACATCACACCAACATAAAAATACAGACACACAATGTACACACAAGTACTTTTAGTATTGCAAACTACTGTTTTGCAATGAACACGGTGTATTCCGGACATTTTGTAGAAGATGGTGATATTCTTAGCAAAGGCCACTTTTTAATGAGGGATAACTAGTGAAACAAACACGCAAGTAAACAAAAAAACAACTAACAGTTTACCAAAGTCCTTGCTATAAACATGAAACGGATAGATACCAATAAAATGACTTGTGATAGTGATAATTGTATTGATCTCAAAGTCAAATGTGATTCAATATGTCTGTGAAGTCCGCGTGCGTTACTCGCTGGGCGCTACCCAAGCTGGCTATGTAAGAGAGTCGCTGCAACCTTTGGGTTTAGTTCAACAGATTTATTAACATCCACTTCCAGCAGGTGAATACAGAGCTTGTTGCTTGCAACAGTATGTGTTTTGTGGGTGTGTGGTTTTCTGTAAATAAAGAAATATAGAATATGTAAATATAATCTGTACATAACGAATATACATATACAGGTTAAAGATCAATAAGCAACTACTCACTCCGCAATATACATAATTGCTATGCAATAAATAGTTGCTATGCAAACAACTAAACACTAGCTTACTAGGAAGTAATGGAAATTAACACGATCCAATCTAGTAAAGAATGCAGTTACATCTATTGGCCACTAGATGGCGATCTAAGACCACAAATGAACATAACAGCAGCATACAGGTACAGCAGTCATGTGATAGACCAGCAGCGCGAATGGCACGGTGAAATGCGCTTCAACAATTAAACCAGCAGACACCATCGTGAGTGTAACAACTGAACTAATCCTCAGCAGGATCGCAATTAACAATGTACAACACTGTACTAACATGCATACATGAATCAAAGTATTAACTATTGTTTCTGAATGACATATTTGCAGTACGTTCGTAGCATTACAGTAAACGTGAGCATGCTATACTGAACTATAACAAAGAGAAACACTATCATGTTAGCTACACAAAAAAGGATACATGCAGCACCAGCATTAACATAAAATTGTGCACTTACGTTCTCAATAACGCACACGGCAACACAACAGAATACTATACAAACAGCGTGCAACTTTAGGAGCAGCTGTACTCATGTCTGCAGCGAACTACAAAGGAAATGGCGAAGTTGCGCATGTGCGCAAATGCGCGAGTCCAAGAAGTGACGTTGGCTCATCAGTCCAGCAGGGAGTTTTCCACAATGTCCATCGAACGTGTTTAGTCCCTGTTAAAGCCGATAATAAACCGCTAATGTCAGCTTTATGTAACGTTAGTTAGGCTTATGGTCAATTTAGCTTCAACAAAAAGTAAAACAAAGTTAAGTGACTGGACAGTAACTACATTAAGCTAACGCTAGCTTTCCAGGTACATTGTTTTTATTTAGCTAAGTAATCAACGTTAGTGATATATCAGTAAGAAAATGACGGTAACAGGGGACGATGCTCTTCGGGGTGTTTTGAAGGCTAACGTTAGCCAACGAAAACGGGCACCATCTAATAACTGATGTTTTATGACCGTTGACACTCCGAACCCCGTTTTCAAAATCAATTGTTAACCAGATTTAATACCGAGTGTACAGAAACGAACCACAGTCTTACTGTCCTAAAACTTATTTTACATAGTGTCATTTTGGTACTAAGCAGGGTAAAAATAAAACCTTATAATCACAATGTAATAAGTAAGAACGTTAGCCTGCCATTAGACGGCCCCTGAACCTCTTCACCTTTTTTAAATATGATTTAACTTAGTTGGTGGATTAGCTAGCTACATGCCGAATTTACCTTTACATTTTGATTCGATAACAAATCTTTAGCTTTATGTTCCCAGTTGAGGTTTCAGTTCCATTTAAGCCAAACAATAAAACTAACTGATATGAGCAAAGTATGACGAGATGCGGCACTCAGTAGCCGTTTCTCAATGTCAGTTAGCTACTGTTAGCAGTGCTCGAAGTGGGCCGGTACGCACCGGTACGCAGTACCGGCACTTCTACATTTTACTCTTAAGCGTACCTGCACTTTTTCTTGCGTACCGCTACTTCTCGCATGCAGCCGGTACGCCACCACTGACAGAGAAAGCGTCAGTGCCAGAGAGATGACCCTAACGTTACATAAACTACACTACCCAGAGGGCACTACGTGTTTACATTTTAGATCTTGACGAATCACGTAAAGGCAAGCAGTCCGCCCACCCAATCAGAAGTTCGCTTCTCCACAAACGCTAGTTTGAAAAAGCTGTCCGCGTCAGCCTGACCGTAACAGATTTGTCACTGCTGAAAACCTAGAAACTACAAAATAAGTGTCTAGTTTGTAAGTCGTTGTGTTAGCCGCCTGGCTTCAGAAAGGTACTAAAAGAACGCGTGTGCCAGAGCCAGACACGTCAACAGAGGTCCAAGTCCAACCAGAAACATCAGAAGGTAGCTAGTACGATTCATGAGCTTCAAGCTAACGTTGATGTGAGCGCAACAGCTGGCGTTGAGGAGTCTGCCGCTACCATAGACAGTATATAAAAGGCCGCTACCAACCTTAACGTTACACCGACGTCAACAGTAACGTGAGTAACGAAACACACGGATGGCCTGACTGTTGGTCAAAGGACCAAATTATGTATTTTTGCTCCACGAACAGCTGGCTTGTTTTTAATGATAACAAACTGGGCTGCAAAACATGATGTAGCAGCATCCCGTCACTAGCTGCCCAGACAGAGAGGGGACTGAAGCTGTTCCCCCTGTCTCTGTCACACACGCACACACACACACACACACACCCACTCACTGAGAGTTTGCATCTGTTTGAGCACCAAATTATTGTTAAAATGTATAGTTTTGATGAATGAATGAATTTTTTTTCCTTAACATGGCTCCAACATATTAGCAAATATAAATCAGCTTATATGTGGAAAAAATAAACAATATTGATACTAGCCTATATGTAAATTAGTCGCGTAGGTCATCCATAGATAGTTAATAAGGATTCACTGTGCCGCATTTATGTTTAAAATGAAAACATGATTTTTTGAATAGCTTACGCACTAAAGTTATGTAAACTTGTTTAAATAAATCCATACATTTATATAGTTAATAAATGACAATAAATTGTTGTACCAGCAATATCTCCAAGTTTTGGTTTTCACTATAGAAATCTCAAATGTCATGATGATCTGCCCATTGCAAGAGAGTACCGGCACCTTTTTTTCCCCACTTCAAGCACTGACTGTTAGCTAGCTAACGTTAAAGGATATCGTCGAGTAACGTTAACCTAACGTTACTGGCCTGTGTAACGTTAACGTTATGGTTAGCCAAATTACGGTAACATTAAATTATGGAACAACAGACAGTAAATTAACTTAGCTACCTTAACGTTACGTTAAGATGAAATAGTGCTTACCGTGAGGTTTTGACAGCAGCACCGAAGCAGTCTCCATCATGGATGTATTAAGAGAACGGTCTCCATCCTATTGATTCCTACCCGTCGCAGACTGCCAATTTTTCCCTTCCTGTGGCGCGAATATGTTGCTGGGCAGAATTCAGATTCACTATCCATCACATCAACAGTGTGTGTAGTAAAGACATCCAGACGCTCATTTAACGATCGTTCCGACATACTGTAGTTAATACGTCGCTGCGATGTGCAGTGAAAATGATTGACATGATTTGACCAGCAGCAGCTGATTGGATATCCAATCTACCCAATCACCTGCTTGTTTTTTTTAAATGTTTCTTATGGGCCAATTAGGGTCTTTTTTTGTTCACGCTGAAGTAAATTTAAAAAAAAAAAAAAATTGTCTGGCCAATCTGAGGCCCCTGCACACGTGGGGCCCCTAGGCTGCAGCCTAGCAAGCCTGTGCATTAATCCGCGCCTGGTCACGGCGATTAGCTTCAGAGTGAGTAGCGACTCTACAGTCATAGTGAGAGAAACAAAGTGTCTCCCCTATTCTTTCTGACCACGGTGGGAAATCTGTAGCAGGAAAAGTTAACCCTCTCCTTGATTTTACGTTGGTTATGGAGAAGGACAACCAGGAAATAAGTCGGGGAAAACCATAGTCACTATGACGACAAGCCACGCTCGCCTCAGGCATGAGGCAGTACTATCTGCAATGGAAAATCGAGGTAACAGTGTTACATTGTGTGACAGATTATTAGCTCCAAGTGTTAATGTTAGTGTGAAATTGAACACTACGTATATGCCAATGTTGTTTTCAATAATAAAAACATTTGCACAAAGCAAGCCGATCCACTTGTCCATGTTGATAAGAGCATTAAAATGAGAAAAAAATAATGGAACAAAAAGAAATCAAGGGACATTTAGAATAAATAAAAATGTGCGATTAATTGCGATTAATCGTGAGTTAACTATGACTTTATTGCGATTAATCGCGATTAAATATTTGAATCGTTTGACAGCACTAGTTAACACTGTAGACATGCATGGAGTCCTTTCAAGGCAGAGAAATGCGGGACTATTGTGCAAATAAGCAGTGTAACGTTAACGTTATACGTCAGCGTTAGCATAGCAAGCTAGTGATTTTTAAAAACGTTTCAATTAAGAACATGGTTGCAACCATAGATATATATATAAAGGCTTTATATATATCTATGGTTGCAACTATATATGTACAGGACTGTGTAGAGCACAAAACAAGACCGTTGTAATTTTTAAATCAATTCTTTAAGCCGAGAATACTTACATTCATGGGTCTCTCTGGGCGACCTGGCAGTCATGTTCCTTGTTGAGCAATGTATCCTGGATAGCCCTGGCTGGCCAAGTAAGCTTGCGTCTTTGCTTGCTCTGAAGGGGCATCTAGCCCTTCCCCTTTGCCCTACCCCTCGATCAAGACGAGTATTGGGACAGCACTAGTTCTCACGTGAACGCGCACAACAAGGTTAGGGGGAAGGGAAGGGGTAAGACAGAGAATTGGGATTCACCCTAATTCTGGATTGCCTCTGTCGGTACGCGAGCTGTTCTCGGCTGTGCTGCCTGCATGATCCGTCATGCGCATGCCCTGTTTACGAGGATTTCCACGCTTCCGGTCGTAGTTGTAGCATGTCGGGTGTCACTAGCTAACAGCTAATTCGACTAACCGCTTGCTGACCGTTCTCTTAATACGTCCATGTTGCTGACAGCTTGAGCAAACAAAGAAATAAGAAATAAGCACATCAATCAGGAGCCCTGCGCGCCAAAACAGCACTATGCGCGCACTATTACTAAACCACTAGTGTTTCTTCTTGCTGCATAGCTTTTACTGTCTGATATCTGACACTCCAACAAATTTCTCTCTGAGACCAGAGTTCGGCACCGCGCCTTCCTGGCAACTGATGAGATCACTGGAGGTAAAGATATTTTTGGTTTATGATGTTACAGTCTACTAGTCATGCATTAAACATTTGAACTAGGCCTATTTCAATTGGGTAGTTAATATGTTTTGTGTGTGTGTTTGTGTGTGTGTGTGTGTGTGTGTGTGTGTGTGTGTGTGTGTGTGTGTGTGTGTAACCACATATCATTACGTTTTAGCTACATCAAGTTTACCTGTAAAGACCTAGTGCTAGCGAGCAGATCAAATTAAAATATTCAACTCTGTAATTTGCAGAATGAGGGAAATTGAGGAAAGTGAGGCACTTCTTGTGCAACAGATGGATACAGGCTGTAAAAGCAGTTGAAATTGGTCTTGGCTGAAACTTGAAACTGCAATCAAGGTCCATGCACGTCAAACACACATTCATGCTGTCTGACTTTAAGAAAAGTGCTAAATGCACTCTCTGCATGAAGGAAATTAATTACAGTAGTAGATGGGTGCATGCCCTGTTGGGACACTGTCAGACATCCATACACACAGAGTGACCTCAATATTATCAACTCAAAGTGTGGCACAACTCCTCCGTAAGGAAGATCCTTTACCAGCTACTCAGAACCAGGCCTCGGCAGCAGAAAGGATCAGGGAAAGTGTTAAGCTTCCAGTGCCTATGTGTAATCACATTGCTAATGGAGAGGTGTGTGTGTGTGTGTGTGTGTGTGTGTGTGTGTGTGTGTGTGTGTGTGTGTCTGTGTGTGTGTGTGTGTGTGTGTGTGCAGGGAAGGACTGACAATCTGTGCGTTCTGGAGAAGGCCAGAACGGCCGTCGGCACACAATGAAGTCTAAACAAAGCAATATGAAGAGCCAACAGCAGGGTCGCTAATACGATCACTTATACGCTACGTGTAAAAAAAAAAAAACTGAGGAAGAAGAGTCGGCCTACTAGCCAGTTTGTGATTGGTCCCCAGAGGCAGATTTGTAACTGGAGCAGGTCAGGACAGAAAAATGTACAGTTAACGTCACATCAGCAAGAGGTCCTGCTACCAGGAACCATTTATAAAAGGCTGCCTTTATCCCTATCTTAGCGATTTGCATAGTCAGCTGTCAACATGGGTGTGCATCATGATTATGAAAAGTATTGCGCCATTTAGTGCTGTCAAACTTAACGATAGATATCTATCTTCAACCTGAATAAACAAATGATATAGGCCTACAATATATATCTAATCCCATGTTTAGGTACAGCAAGTAGCCTACTTTATCTCTGAAAGGGGTGTCAGTAATACTTTGTACTGTTAATTACAAGTTTGTGTAATTTGGGGTTTCTGTAGCCAGTGGCATTTCATTATTTTTATTTTATTTTCAATGCAGATGTAATGGCATTGTAAATTGTTTTTATTTGAAGGCTGAGGCTTCATTTGTAAACACAATCCCAATTATCATCATTGGTTTTGAGATGTTACTTGCTGTGAATACCTTGTCTGATAGGCTACAGTATTGTGGCATAGTATCAGGACATCCTGGCTAGTGTCTGTCTCGCACGACTAGGGGTAAATGGCCGGATGATGGGCCTATTTGGGAGAAAGTCCAGGGCTGTTTTTTATCCCCAGTCCATCCCTGTGTGTGTGTGTGTGTGTGTGTGTGTGTGTGTGTGTGTGTGTGTGTGTGTGTGTGTGTGTGTGTGTTTGTGTGTGTGTGTGTGTGTGTGTGTAACCACATATCATTACGTTTTAGCTACATCAAGTTTACCTGTAAAGACCTAGTGCTAGCGAGCAGATCAAATTAAAATATTCAACTCTGTAATTTGCAGAATGAGGGAAATTGAGGAAAGTGAGGCACTTCTTGTGCAACAGATGGATACAGGCTGTAAAAGCAGTTGAAATTGGTCTTGGCTGAAACTTGAAACTGCAATCAAGGTCCATGCACGTCAAACACACATTCATGCTGTCTGACTTTTTTAAGAAAATTAAAAAAAAGGGTTGTGCTAAATGCACTCTCTGCATGAAGGAAATTGATTACAGTAGTAGATGGGTGCATGCCCTGTTGGGACACTGTCAGACATCCATACACACAGAGTGACCTCAATATTATCAACTCAAAGTGTGGCACAACTCCTCCGTAAGGAAGATCCTTTACCAGCTACTCAGAACCAGGCCTCGGCAGCAGAAAGGATCAGGGAAAGTGTTAAGCTTCCAGTGCCTATGTGTAATCACATTGCTAATGGAGAGGTGTGTGTGTGTGTGTGTGTGTGTGTGTGTCTGTGTGTGTGTGTGTGTGTGTGTGTGTGTGTGTGTGTGCAGGGAAGGACTGACAATCTGTGCGTTCTGGAGAAGTCCAGAACGGCACATCACGTCACATCAGCAAGAGGTCCTGCTACCAGGAACCATTTATAAAAGGCTGCCTTTATCCCTATCTTAGCGATTTGCATACTCAGCTGTCAACATGGGTGTGCATCATGATTATGAAAAGTATTGCGCAATTTAGTGCTGTCAAACTTAACGATAGATATCTATCTTCAACCTGAATAAACAAATGATATAGGCCTACAATATATATCTAATCCCATGTTTAGGTACAGCAAGTAGCCTACTTTATCTCTGAAAGGGGTGTCAGTAATACTTTGTACTGTTAATTACAAGTTTGTGTAATTTGGGGTTTCTGTAGCCAGTGGCATTTCATTATTTTTATTTTATTTTCAATGCAGATGTAATGGCATTGTAAATTGTTTTTATTTGAAGGCTGAGGCTTCATTTGTAAACACAATCCCAATTATCATCATTGGTTTTGAGATATTACTTGCTGTGAATACCTTGTCTGATAGGCTACAGTATTGTGGCATAGTATCAGGACATCCTGGCTAGCGTCTGTCTCGCACGACTAGGGGTAAATGGCCGGATGATGGGCCTATTTGGGAGAAAGTCCAGGGCTGTTTTTTATCCCCAGTCCATCCCTGTGTGTGTGTGTGTGTGTGTGTGTGTGTGTGTGTGTGTGTGTGTGTGTGTGTGTGTGTGTGTGTGTGTGTGTGTGTTTGTGTGTGTGTGTGTGTGTGTGTGTAACCACATATCATTACGTTTTAGCTACATCAAGTTTACCTGTAAAGACCTAGTGCTAGCGAGCAGATCAAATTAAAATATTCAACTCTGTAATTTGCAGAATGAGGGAAATTGAGGAAAGTGAGGCACTTCTTGTGCAACAGATGGATACAGGCTGTAAAAGCAGTTGAAATTGGTCTTGGCTGAAACTTGAAACTGCAATCAAGGTCCATGCACGTCAAACACACATTCATGCTGTCTGACTTTTTTAAGAAAATTAAAAAAAAGGGTTGTGCTAAATGCACTCTCTGCATGAAGGAAATTAATTACAGTAGTAGATGGGTGCATGCCCTGTTGGGACACTGTCAGACATCCATACACACAGAGTGACCTCAATATTATCAACTCAAAGTGTGGCACAACTCCTCCGTAAGGAAGATCCTTTACCAGCTACTCAGAACCAGGCCTCGGCAGCAGAAAGGATCAGGGAAAGTGTTAAGCTTCCAGTGCCTATGTGTAATCACATTGCTAATGGAGAGGTGTGTGTGTGTGTGTGTGTGTGTGTGTGTCTGTGTGTGTGTGTGTGTGTGTGTGTGTGTGTGTGCAGGGAAGGACTGACAATCTGTGCGTTCTGGAGAAGTCCAGAACGGCACATCACGTCACATCAGCAAGAGGTCCTGCTACCAGGAACCATTTATAAAAGGCTGCCTTTATCCCTATCTTAGCGATTTGCATACTCAGCTGTCAACATGGGTGTGCATCATGATTATGAAAAGTATTGCGCAATTTAGTGCTGTCAAACTTAACGATAGATATCTATCTTCAACCTGAATAAACAAATGATATAGGCCTACAATATATATCTAATCCCATGTTTAGGTACAGCAAGTAGCCTACTTTATCTCTGAAAGGGGTGTCAGTAATACTTTGTACTGTTAATTACAAGTTTGTGTAATTTGGGGTTTCTGTAGCCAGTGGCATTTCATTATTTTTATTTTATTTTCAATGCAGATGTAATGGCATTGTAAATTGTTTTTATTTGAAGGCTGAGGCTTCATTTGTAAACACAATCCCAATTATCATCATTGGTTTTGAGATATTACTTGCTGTGAATACCTTGTCTGATAGGCTACAGTATTGTGGCATAGTATCAGGACATCCTGGCTAGCGTCTGTCTCGCACGACTAGGGGTAAATGGCCGCTCCAACCTACGACGATACCCCTTCTCTCTGAATGGGGATGAGAGTACCTCCAGTAGTAATAAGAAGGTCCTTTCTATGCTCGTCAGCTACTTCAACGAAGAGCTGAATGATGTTGTGGTTGAACACATGGGCTCCCTTGAAGTTGCAAAAGTCAGTTAAGCCAGTTTGGAGAGGTTGATGTGTGACTTTTTTCAGAAAAAGAACATTCCTTGGTCGAACCTAATCAGCATAATACTAGACTCATGCAACTTGAAATGTATGTGCGTTTTACCATTCAGAGGAATTTTTTATATAATTTTAGGTGTGTGTGTTTTTATATCACTCAGGTATGTTTTCTATCTCATTAGGGTGTGTTTTTATCATTTACATGTGTTTTCTATATCATTTATGTGTGATTTCATATTATTCAGATGTGTTTTTTTATTTAATTTAGAAGTGTGTGTCTTGAGAAACCAAAAACAGCTAAAGCCATTACTTTGCTTACATATTAGTTTACATTGCATTATACAGCATAGAAGATTTTAGAGTTTGAATTGAAGTAAATATAGGGCAGAGTGCAGAAGGTGACAAAAAGAGGCCTGATGCTGCTGCAGCACATCCTGTGCGACGGTCATGTGTGTGACCCAGGATTTCCACAGGCTGCGTAACCGCTGCGGAACGGCTCCGGAACGTCGGCGGAGTCAATCGGTTTCCATTAAAGTCAACGTGTGTATTTCCACCAGCTGCATAACGTCTGCGTTCCGACTCCGGCACAGCTCCGGCGGTCGCAGCCCTGCGCATCAGATACGCAGAGCTTCTATTTTTGCCGGACGCCGGAGAGCTCCGCAGCAATTCAGCACACGGCAGATAGTGCGGGACAGGAAGTCGAGCACAGAAACAAAATAAAACATCCGGTTCATTTTCAAAATAAAACACACCGTGCTCACAGCGGATCACATTTCCCTGCACTACACCTTGACAACGTCATAATGGGTGGAGACAAGCCTGAAGTCAACAGTTCAGAGGTTTTCAGACACCAGTTCACCCCTTTGACATCATGGATGAGGAGATGCTGATTTTGGAAGTCCAAAAACATGCAATAATTTATGCCCCGTCGCATCCTTTTTATAAAGACAACCTTAAAAAGGAAATTGCTTGGAAAGCAATAGCTGGAGCAATGGGTGTGGACGGTAAGTTGTTAATTTTGTGAAAGAAATACAGATAGAAAACAAAGTCTTTACGTATATATATATATATATATATATATATATATATATATATATATATATATATATATATATATATATATATATATATATATATATATATATATATAGGCCTATATATATATATATATATATATATATAGGCCTATATATATAGGCTATAGGATATCTATAGAGAATTTAACCATTTATTTAATATTGGGATTTGTTTTATATTGGGTTTGACATTACATAATGCATTACAGGATGCATGCTGCCACCACAAGTGTGTCCACCTTTTTGGGGTGCAGGTTAATCCTGCGATGAAAAATCCTCCAACGTGACGCCAAAATGCCAAAGGCATTTTCAACTACCATTCTTGCTCTCGAGAGTCTGTAGTTGAAAATCCTCTTCCTGTGGATGAGGTTCTGTCCTGGGTAGGGTCTCATTAGGTATGGCTTCAGAGGGAATGCTGCATCCCCCACCATGACATGTGGGACATCCCCGAGGTGAGCAGCACCAGGCAGAGAGGTACTAGGAGGAACATTTAGAGTGTTGTTCTCCATTTCCCTCCCCAAATCTGAACTTGCATACACCCCACCAAGTTCTACCAAAGTCCCCCACCTGAATGCACCTGAACCGGTAGTCTGCATCCACGAGAGCCAAAAGCACGATGGAGAAAGTCTTCTTGTAATTGAAGTACTGACTACCGGACAGGGGTGGTGCTTGAATGACAATGTGTTTCCCATCAAGTGCTCCCAGGCAATTTGGGAAGTTCCATTTATCCATGAAGCGTTGAGCTACCTCCTTCCATGACTCTGCAGTCGGCCGGGGAAAACATGTCTGCGTCATGACCTCTTCAATGGCAGCACACACCATATGCACAGAGTTCATCACTGTTGTGTGGCCAAGGCGGTAGTTGAATGCAATGCTTATCAATGAGTCACCAGAAGCCAAGTATCTGTGAAGTGAATAAACAAAAAAAGATTAGTTAAATGTGTGATTATTATTTTTTGTTATTACTAATCAGTCTCTCTTCTTTTTTCAGTTGACCTTTGCAAGGCAAAATGGCGGTCACTGAGGGACAGTTTTGTCAAAAACCGGAAAAAGGTCTATGGCAGTGGTTCAGCAGGAGGATCACAAAAAGATTGGAAATACGCAGACATAATGTCCTTTATTTTGCCCCACCTACAACAGAGAAGGTCTGTATAAAATAATATAACAGTATTGATAACAAGATAATCTTTAAATTGAATATCCAAATTTCAAATAAAGTGATGGATAATTATTGTCTGTATAACATAAATGTATGAGAAAGTCTAAAATTAGTTTTTTGTTTTAGTTCCAAAAGCAGTTTGAGTGGTGTGTTGGCAGAGGAAGAAAGGAGAAGTTCAACGCCATTGTCAATGAGTGGATCTGATGAGCCGGGTCCTTCAAATGTGTCAGTGCCACAGGACAGCCAGGGACAACAGACTATATCACCATCCCCACAACTATCGGGGCCCACTACATCAGGGGTGACAGACAGGCCCCACAGGTCCCGGAGCCCAAGGGAGAGGGTGTCTGGCCGTACTGTGGCAGACACAAGAAGGAGCAACAGGAATAATCCATCTGATGTGGAAGAGCGGCTTCTGTCAATGTTACAGGAGCCGCTTCCCAGACCGGAATCTGAGCTTGCGGAAAGCTATTACTTTGCCTTGAGCCTGGTTCCACTCCTCCATCGGATGGACAGCGACAGGAGACAGCAGGCCAAAATAGATCTTTTGAATGTGAAGAATAACTTAGTGAATTACTACAGTATTACAAGATTAAATAAGAAACAAAAACAAAACATTATTGTCACTCATAAGTAAAATGTAAACCACAGCAATTTTGTTTTATATATTTCCAACAACTGCAACAGTTCACTTTATTTACACAGCCTATACTTTCTTATGTACTATACGGTTATCCGGACCACACGTATTTCTTAATTTTACGGTTATCCGGTCCACAAAGTCTATTCAAAACTAGTAGGCGGCCAGCGTGTCTTCACTACAGTGGCCAGCGTGTCTTCACGTCCCTCAGAATAGCATCGAATGGGTCCTCTTCGCCAATAGCGCTCCTCCACATGAACTCAGCCAGGTACGACTTGAGAAACTGACGATCGGTGCCCCGGTGTTTCTTTGCTCCGCAACTTTGCCGATCCCCACATCCTTTCCACGGTTTGGGTGTGTGGTACTATACTACGTGTGTATACGTGTGGTCCGGATAACCGTATAGTAACCTTTCCTAATACATTTAAGTATGAGCCCAAAATATTCACATTTCGCATTCTAGGTTGAATATATAATTATAAATACTGTACTTACCCATGGTGGAATCACAATAATGCCCACAAAATGGAAGATAAGCAGGTCAGCTCAGTTCTTTTCCCACTACTCCTCTGGATGGAAACAAACTCTTGTTGTGGTTCTGTTCCTGGAAACTCCAACCTGTTATATCGCGTGATCATACGTGAATTTGCGAGATCTCGTGGGTCCAAGACTTCAGCTGGCCGCAGCCGTTCCGCAACAACTCCGGATCCGGTGAGTATTGACGGACGGCGGACCACGGAGACGTTCCGCAGCGGAGCCGTTCCGCAGCAGTTACGCAGCCTGTGGAAATCCTGGGTGACAGTTTTGCCTGCCAATCGGAAGGTTGGTGGTTCGATCCCCAGCCCTGCAGTCCCATGTTGAAGTGTCCTTGGGCAAGACACTGAACCCCAAGTTGCCTGCTGATGAGCAAGACGCGCCTTGTACGGCAGACGCGGCCTCAGCATGTGAATGTGTGAATGGTGAATGGTTCCTGTACTATGTAAAGCGCTTTGAGTAGTTAAGACTGGAAAAGCGCTATATAAATACAGTACATTTACAGTTGACGTGTCAAACTGTCAGTTAGAAGCTGTATGTGCCCTTTGCATTTCCTTACATGGAAATATAATTTTCAGCCCCCAAATATTCAAATGTTCAAAGGAGGGGTGATGATCTTTTCCTATAAATACGCCTGTTTTTGCAGAGACGAAAACCCTTCTCCTTGGCCTCTTCCACCCTACGTGTGTCTGACACACCGAGGGGAACTTTTTTAGGAGAGTAGCAGAGCCTAGAGATAACTTTGTCTGAGAAATATCTTCTTAATCAGAGGTTTCTTTTTTCTTTTTTGCTTGTATTTTATATTTCTGTTTGCATTAGAAAAACGATAAAAGCACTTTAGTTCGTTTTGAATTAAATGGAACCAAACTTTTGCAAGCGCCTCGTTTCTCTTTGATTTGAACTGGTTAGGTAAATAGTAACTCCCCTCGGGGTAGTGAAAGACTCCTCTTTAGCTGCTCGGGCGAGTTGCAGCCCGGCGGGGACCGACTGGACTACGCAGACCTCCTGTTATCTCCCAGTGGGGGTGATCCTTATCTGCTTGGCCCGGTCAGAGCCACTGAGCAACTGCCTCTCTCAGTTTTTGGCGACCGCGGAAGGCCAGCAGGCGTCCCTCAGAAGGAGCACCGGTTTTCCTGGGAGGGACGGCAGAGACCGTAAGTACTAAAGAAAAATCTTGGTTTTAAAGATCCCCTCTGGCAGTACTTTTCATATACAGGGGGATAAGAGCCAGTGAGTTGGGGACATCTAGGGTAGTGAGTCTTGCCTCTTGCCTTGCCTATGGGTTCCCTGATCCGGGCGGGGACCCCTCTCTTTAACTCTGGGTGTGTGTGTCTCTCAAAAATGTTTTTGCTGATTAGTAATAAGGTAAAGCAATGATGACAATAATTGCAATTCCAATTAAAAAACCTCACTTTAACTCATTGTTGGTTGAATTGACTGATTGCTGGTGTTGTCTATTATCATTATCAGTGTTAATTAGAGAAAAATAAAATAAAATTATCATTATCGTTGGTAATTAATAAAAAAAAAAAAATAATAATAATAAAATAATAGAACTAATCACTAATTAAAACAAAATCAAGGAAGCGTCAGAAATGAACTCCTTTTAGTATAGACCAAAACGCCCCGCTGACGGCCAACTGGTGTTGTTCGTACGGCAGAAGGGCATAGTAGGTGTCAAGTGTTCTGTAGCTGTGAGGTGCCCACACTTGAAAAGGACCAGACTTGGGATTTCACTCAGAAGAATGTTTATTCTTTTCCTTTTATCAGTTGATACAATGATGCAATAGGATCAGGAAACAGGTGAAAACCTTTAAATTAATAAAGAAAAGAAACACAAAGCATTTTTAGACAAACAGCTATTTTCATCACACAAAAGATCAAATGCATTCTACAGGCCACACAGCTTGGTTTTACCCAGGATTTTACTAGAAACTATCAATCTAAGCATTTAGTGTTTTCAGTTTAACATTTCCTTTAAACAATGCAGTCATCAATCTAAGCATTTAGTGTTTTTAGTTTAACATGCAACATTAACACATTTCCCTCATCTAATACAAAACAACAACAAAACAAACAAACGGACCAACAAACAAAATGATCCGAAAATGAGAGTCTTTGAAACAAGATTCCAAATGTGCTTACCGCTAGCCCGTCACGATCAAAAGTCCCAGTTCCTCACAGTAAAAGAGTTTGTACCTCTGCAGTCCTCTTTGTCCATCTTCCCCTCACAGTGAACTAATGCCTATTTGAGCCACTGACTAAGCAAGAGCTCCTAATTTCCCTAATTCAATTCACCTGGTTGAGCCTGCACCAGAGTGCGCGCACAGCCACTAGAGGGTTGTCATGCAGAGCACGCTCAGGGGAGGCGGCATGCAGCAGACAGAAATGACAGGTACACAGAAGACAGCCACACCTCCGCCAGATTAGCGTGACAGTAGGTCCAGGGGTTATTGAGGGGAAGACATGAAGGGAGTTAGCTCCGTTAGAGTGACGTGATGCCTCAGTAACTGTCACACCGGTCGACAGTAGTGTAAGATATGTTATGCCTTTACTTGCAGTTGGCGTACCTGAAAGAAATAGCAGAGTTCCTGGACATACCTGCCACCAATCCCCAGCGATTTGTCTCACATCGCTGGTTGTCAGCTTATGATGTAGGCATCAACACTAAAAGAATGTTACCTGTGTTCAGAGTGCTCTACTTTGGATTTATGGGAAAGCAGGACCAAGAACTAGGGTTGGGCGATGTCCCCTAAATTGGCAGTTGATGATGTTTACAGTAAAACATCGTGATGGACGATGATATCGTCGTCCATCATGGCTACATATTTTTTTCTACTACTATGGGCTTTAAATGCCCTCTGTAAATAGACAGTATTACATGGCTATGCTGCCTGCTAGGGGCAATAAATTACAACTTGACCTACTTTCACTTAACTACGGTGCAGATGTCCGTGCTCTGTGTAACAGTGGAACGTTTGCGTTTAACAGGGCGACAGCAATAACCTAATATACCAGTATTACTGAGATGAAACTACATTCTCGGTTATATTTGCACTGAATAACGCATTCAATAAACACAAACATAACTCTTGCAGCGCACATGAACAGATGCGCAACATTAGCACACACAAAATAGCACCCTTGTTAATTAGCCTATTGTTGCTAAGTACATTCATAAATCCTACACAACATCGTCCCGTACCCACAGGACATCAGACTTACTTATTGATGCATGCACACAGTAGTGTCCACAAGCTTGTAAGGGGAGAAAGGAAAGTGTGACGTGTTCCACGTTAACGCCTGTTACGCATTGTGTGTGTGTGTGTGTGTGTGTGTGTGTGTGTGTGTGTGTGTGTGTGTGTGTGTGTTTGAGTGTGGTAGCTACTTGGCATGATATTTTTTATTAATTGAAAAGTGACAGAGTTACAGAAACACTACAAAGTGACAGTCACTTTGAGTTATTGAGAAATGGCTACATTTGAAAGTTAAAGGTTCTTTTACTAACATTGTGTTGCATATATCATTTCTTCCTCTTCTCTTCAGTCTGTCCTGCCAGAGCACACTGAGCCCCGGTTGGTACTGACATCTGACTCACAGTACAAGTGTCCCCTTTGTGCGAAGAACGGAGACTTCTGTAAGCTGGTCCCTCATTTATAATGTTTACTTCTTACACCGTTTACTGGCTATATTAGCCCATATGCACAACCCCTCCCTTTATTCTTTATCCTTGCACTATTGGACTTATTTGCACTACCACCATGACACACACTCTCATAGAGCATCTTATGCAGAATAATTGCCCTGTCACTGCAAGCGTCTCATGCTTATACATCCCTTAGTGCATTCATATCAATATATTTTTTTTAAATGTATTATAATTTTTTTTGTATCTTTTCTTTTATTGTCCATATTATTCATGTGGATTTGTTTATTTTATCATCCTGTTTATGATGTATGTGTAGTGTGTGTGATGTCTGTAAGCTACTGGGACCTTGAATTTCCCCTTAGGGATCTATCTATCTATCTATCTATCTATCTATCTATCTATCTATCTATCTATCTATCTATCTATCTATCTATCTATCTATCTATCTATCTATCTATCTTTTTTTTAACTCCAACCTGTGGACACTGAATTACTGCCTATGGAACATCAGGGGAACTAAAACATCAGGGGAATGCATTATGATAGATGTTCTCACCAATAATTGTTAATGTTCATATTTCTGCTAATTTATGCCCAAAAATGATTGATATATATTAAATGATTGTTGCCAGTTGTACTGGCAACAGTGTTGTCTTTACTATGCTTGATTTTGCCTGACCTATATTTAACAGTTACCAATGTGTTTGCTTTCGGAAATCCTCAACGAAGTGGCACTCCAGGAAGGAGATAAGGCCTACTTAACATTGGCTCTTGTGTGTACCACCTTCAGGGACACTGTGTCCACTAACGCCTTCAGGAGACAGTCAGTGTTTTAATAAAGGGTGCTGTGGTATGCAATACTTGAGTACCTCACGCACATTTTCACTAACCCTATGGAAATGTTCACTTTTGGTTGACAATTTGTTTTCGCCCCTTTGTTGTCGCTACATGGAGCAGGTTTTCTGCATCATACAAAAAAGAATTCTACACCATGTACACCATAGACACCTTAATGTGCAATGTTTTACAAAAACTGCACACCTGGTAAACATCTTAACACTGGATGGTGTTGAATATATGTCATTACACACAGTATTGATGTCATAACTACGCATAGACCACATCCTGAGTCTGGTCAGTATAATCATCATTCTGTTTTTTTTCTTTTTCTTTTACAGGATATGTTGGAACAGGAAAAAGGGGTGTACTTCAAGCAGTTTGCTCTGAAGACCCACATCTAGGTTACTGCGATCAGGGCCGGATTGGGACTCATTTTCAGCCCTGGAGTTTCATGCCTTAGACCGGCCCACTTTAGTTCACGACTAAAGGCTTAATTCATATTACTTTTATCCTATTCTCTTTCAATCGTGAGCTTTGTATATTCACTATTGTTTGATTAAAAATGTAATGGGTCACTAGTAACACTTGGGCATAGAAAGTTGTTATATTGTAACTAATGTGATCACTGCAAAAAAAGAAGCTTTTTTTACTTAATATTTTTGTCTCGTTTCCAGTCCAAATATATATTAAGTGATTTTTGCTTAAAACAAGCTACATTATCTGTCAAAAATAATTGTTTTAGATTTAGCTTGTTTTAAGCAACAACAAAAAAACAAAATCACTTAAGTTTTAGTTTTTTTTCAGAAAACAAGACATCATTTCTTATGCCATTTCACTTGTCTAGTAAATGTGTCTTGAATTAAGAATATTTGAAGACGACGAGGCCGGTCAGTAAGCTACGGTTAAGGTAGTTAGGAGCAGTGCAAGATGCTCGCGACCGTGCAAATCAACGTTGTCTGCAAACCACCGTTCATGTATCAAACGTTTTTCTTGTAGCTGTTGAGCAGCAGCCGCCTCTAGTCCGGTTTGCTGCTAACAGTGACGAGCTCCAGTCATGAGCCCAACACACCAGAGCCCTGCTCAATGAAAAATGCCCTGAGATAATTAATGATACCTGATAGTTCAGCAATACATTAATGAAACTGACTTGACTTGACTTGAAAGCTTTGTAAAAAGGGATATTTGTGGTGAGAAATAAGTGTAAAAAATGACAGAGCCAGGACCCAGTTGTGAAGAGACTAGTGAAAGACACAGGTAAGCTGCTGATGTACCATAATGTGTGAATAAGAAAACGTTATCACTTTTCTTACTTAGTATCTTACTTGTTGCCAGTTCAAATATCTAAATATTCTTAATTCAAGACACATTTACTAGACAAGTGAAATGGCATAAGAAATTACTGTATGTCTTGTTTTCTTAAAAAAACTAAAACTTAAGTGATTTTGTTTTTTTGTTGATGCTTAAAACAAGCTAAATCTAAAACAATTATTTTTGACAGATAATGTAGCTTGTTTTAAGCAAAAATCACTTCATTTTAAGGTGTTTTTTCAGCTTCAGGTTTGTTTTTTTACTTCGGTTTGTAGTACTTATTAACCTGTAGAGTTCTGGTAAACGTGGTGCTTGGTAGAATGCGACTCGCGTCTCTGCCTTTTTCTTTGTTAAACCGTCAGCTGGCTCTAACCAGTTTTTTTTACTTCACGCACTGAGTGTCTGACACTTTCTTGCTGTATTTTATAAGTCAATGCAGATCTGAAAAACAGCGTCGGACTATTTGATCCGTAGAACACAGTCCTCCCCCCCCCTCTTTCTCTTTCTCTCTGTCTCTCTCTCTTACTCACTCATACTCTCTCTCTCTCTCTCTCTCTCTCTCTCTCTCACACACACACACACACACACACACCTGGTGTGGAAAAATAAAAAAGAACCACAAAAAAATCACACTTATCATAAAAACATTAAAAGTTAAAAAAAGAAAGTGTTATGTTGAGTATGAAAACTCTTGTTCATTACATTTTACTTCATAATTGCAACCACATGTGTTGTATTTATTGTTGCAAAACTTGTTCTGTATATAGTTTGTTTGTTATTGTGATTAAAACCATTGATCTGAAGCTCAATGATGATTCTGTCATGTAAATAGTTTTCTAATCAGCAATAAATATAACAATTTATGATCAACCCATATCAATTGCGTGCTTAAAATAACATACCGGTTAAAGCCCCGCCCCTTTCATGACCACCCGACCCACTTCCGGTTTACGCCCCACCCAGTCCGAGTACAGATACAGATACGGATAATTCATATGGTTAACAGATAATGCTGTACTCGCTCATCCCTAATCATAATATAATCCAATAAAATAGTATAACTTTTACTTTTGGTACTTTAAGTATATTTTGATAATACTTTTGTACTATTACTTAAAGGGATATTTCACCTCTGGAAAGCTGAATATATCTTTAAATTGGGTCACTTATGTAGCAGTAATCTGAATTTTTTATTTTTTTTTAATTGGTGCCTTCTAGGCCGAGAAAAGCCAGAAAATGTGTTTTTGGCTCATATGTATGAAAGACACCAAATCCCAGAATGCACTTCGCTTCGCTGCTTTGAGTCCACTCCCAAGCCACGCCTACCGCTTGACAGACAGACAGACAGACAGCGAGGCCTTCAACTCAACTCAATGTGTTTTATTGTTATTTCAACCATATACACGAAACAACGTTTAATCGTGGCTCAAGTGGTGTTACACATTTAAAATATATAAAAACGACATTATATAAAAACGACATACGAAACAGGCTACCTTTAGTGCACACACACATTATACAAGCTCCGTAAAGTTCAGCTAAGCATACCAGCATTAGGCTTGGTGGGCTGTAAACACCGAGTCTAAAACAGCCGTGAATTAGCGCGGGATGTCGAATGGTCGCCATGCAACACTCACAAACTCCAGCGGTTAGCAGTTAGTTGGATACATATCACCACATTTCTGCACCAGTCCGTGTTAACACAGCCCACCTTCATACAGAGCATCTCTAGCTCGGATCGTCGGAGGGATAGCAGGCCTGGTAGCTGGACAGTCCGGTTCACTGTTGTTCAGCCATGTTTCCACAAAAACAAAAAACACAGTCTCTGAACTCGCGTTGGGAGTTTCGTTGAAGTTGGATGTAGTCCAGTTTGTTGTTTAATGAACGGACACTTTCAATCAGGATTGATGGGACAGGTGGCCGGCTAGCGTTAGCTCGCTCTGGATGTGCCTTTTCCCTGGTTAGCGCTGGCTTCCCACCTAGCCGATGAGGATGTCCCCTACCCGGCTCGGGGTATCGAGCGAGACCGCTGGTCTCCGTGCTGGTCTCCGTGCAGGTGAAGCTCTCGTAGTGTGCTGATTATTCCGTCTGTAATAACGTTACCTGAATATCTCCGATCTGTAGTGATGTATTCCGGTGGTACACGTGTGCGGTAGTTTGAAAGCACATACTTTTGTAAAATTGTGATGCTGAGAAGAGAGAGCCCTGCTTAGCGAGAAATTCAAGATGGCTGACATTTTGTTTTTTTTCTGGCCGAGATCAGCTCACTTCGGGTGATGGGCGTGTTGAAAACATGCGGAAGTAGCTCCTGCTACTGTTTGTAGTTCTTTGCCTCTGGCCTTCCATTCCTCCAATGATGTAAAAATCGTCATTTTGAGTCATTGGAGGAATTATTTCGAGACCCCCAACGCAGAGATCTCCCATCTCAGGGGGACATGTGGGAGGGAAGCACGGTCATTCAGAAATACTACCGGGTTTCTACCTATACAAAGATGAATGCTAAATCGGTGAAGTATCCCTTTAAGGAAGATGTAGAATGCAGGACTTGTAACTGACAAGTAATTTGTAACTCTACAACTATTTTTTTCTACTTTTACTGCAATACATGATCTGAGTAAGTCTTCCACCTCTGTAAATCACCAACACCAACAGTCGTGCATGAATACCTGAGCAGTGTTTAACACTGAAAACACCTGCACCTGCACAATCCTGCACGGATCAACAGATGTTAGAGTCGGCGGCTGCTCGCTCTGTTTGTTATAAGACGCACACCGAGCAGAATAATGCGCACAAAGCCAATCTTTGCAGATGTTACCGCTCGGTGTTTTCCTAGCTAATAAGCCGTTAGCCTGTTAGCTTGAGCTTTGTGTTAAGGCGCCGAGCGGCCAGCCAGGCTCCGTTACACACCGAGACATTCCGCACATCCTCCGCTCAGTTTAACCGCTATTCCCCGGTAACGGTCAGAGGGGCGTGTTTCCTTTGTGTCTCGGTCCTCCGGTGCATCCAACGATGGGCTCCGGTCAGTTTTTAATTAGCCTACATTAGTAACAGTTAATTTTGTTACTGTATGAACTTAATCCTAGGAAAGGGAAACATATAAGACCTTTGTAAAGAAATCCAAGACTTTGTATAACAAATTCAAGGCTTTATTAATAAATAATATTTCTCCAAAGTTGACAGGTAGGTGTAACCCACACAAGGTTACTGAAGTTCAAACCCTCTAATCCACCAGGGGGTGGTGCGTACACACCCGGGAGTTTTGGAAAAAAAAAACACACTTTTTCTTCTGGTGAATACGTTGTCCGAACACATCAAGGACTGGTATGAAAATATTCTCTGAGAGATAGAAATTCGAAAAGAAATCTTGTTCTAAATATTGAAATACTATGTATCCATTAGGTTGAAAGCTGTGAGAGAGAGAGATAAATCGCACGACTTTGCGAGCTCCTAAAGATACCTCCGGTAAGAACGTTAATATGGATGTGAGTGTTATGCTGACTGTTAGCTCCAGCATGGTGAAAGTTAGCTCCAGCATGGTGAACGTTAGCTCCAGCATGGTGGAAAATACTGTTCTTATAAAACCAATCAGAGTTGTGATCCTGATTCTTACTATCTGATACCATATAGACACAGATTCTGATTGTTTTATGATGTTTAAGATGCTCGTAAAAGATTGCGAATCGCGCTAGCCGCGTGCTAATCATTAGCATTCACTATGTGAATTTGTCCTGATAGCTCTGCTGTTAGCTCAGCTAAACTAGTAACTATTGTAGCATACCTTTGATAGTAGTCACAACGTTAAGAGTGTCCTTATGCTCTGTTTTGTTGATCTATAAGTCATCTGATTAAGGGAGTATTTGTTTTCTTGTTTGTTATCTGTAAGATAAGGGTGATTTAGTTCATTTAATTGCCAATATACATGTTTGATATGTATAGGGGAACAGAAGTTCATCTTAACTGTTAAAAAAAGAATGAATATATTAAAATGTGATGTTTAAGATGTTATGATGCATAAATAGATTGAAGGAAAGTTAAAAACATAAATATCTGGGTTCAGAAACTTCATAATTCCATTCTATGCTGTGAGATGGAACTACGTTAGAACTGACCTATCTTATGTGGTGTGATGTGTACCTATTCATTTACATAATGATTAGAGTATTTATATCCTGTACAATTGGGTATATTGATTTGACATTTGATTGGATTTGAACTGAAATGAGGCAATAATAATTAATGTATTCTGTACTGTATGTATAGATTGTTTTTTTTGACGGATAGATCATCTGAGTCTGACCCTGGTGGTAAGTGGCGTACCAACCGCAGAAGTGAGTGAACGGACCAAGAGCCTGGTGTGGCCAGCCGTGGCGTCTTTGGAATCATCATCACCCTGTGCCTTCATTTACATACAGATAAGAACAAACATAAATCTACCCGGGTAGTGAAACAAACATACATACTTTGAAGAACACACGCAAAACACCAAACGGACTCTTTCTTTTGTTGAGATTGTTTATTTTGGGGTTTAGTGTGTGAATGTGCACTCAGGAAGCTGGCTTAGATAGGCAGGGAATGTAAATAACTTGTCATTAATTTGTGTAATACATCTCTTGAGCTTTACCTGGGTTGTGTTGTCTGTTTTCTGCTAACATTTTATTATTTCAGGCTCCGTAGTCGTACCTAGAGTCCTGATATTAGTTCAGTTTGATCTATAGCTAATCAAATTAGTTGTCAGGAATACTTACAAGACCTGCAGATGGTTACATAGGCTACGTAAATTAACTGATTTCACAATTTCACCTGTCTACATCAAACCCATTTACCTTTGCAAGTAGCTGCTGTCCTCCCTTGGGGAACCAACCAAACTAACTAACTTCGTAGTTCACTGAATCTCTGGTACCTATGTGTATATGTGGTTTCATTTTCAGAAAACACCATATATTTGTTGTACTGCACATTGCTGCAGCTCCTCTTTTCACCCTGTGTGTTGAGCTCTCTGTTTTAGCTAGAGTGAGGCATCACACTATTCCATCCTTGTTGAGAGTCGCACATGTGCAGTGAGTACTGCTAGCTAGTCTGAGGGAGTGCCACACAAGCAGCCAGGCGAGCATTATAATGTGTGTTCCAAAGTGACCACGTTTGTCTCTGAAGTAAAGGCTGGACTACAATAGAGCTGTTTGGAGCAGCTCTTGAAATTGACTCCTTTTTTGAGTGAGTCGACCTAAATTTTAAAATACTCCAAGTACATATTAAATTTAAGGTGGGGTTGAAATGTAAGCAGATACCTGGAAGTCAAACAAATAGAACAAACTGGAAGATTGAGTGCAGCCCCACAGGAACATTTAATCACAAGAAATCTCTGCTGAGGTAAGAAGCATGATAAATAAAGCTTAAAGTATATTCTAAAGTTTCATTTTGTAGACATCGTGAAAACTAAATGTTGCTACTAACCTCTCTAATGTACATGTGTGTACTTTTGAGGTACTTGTATTTTACTTTTACTATTTCCATTTTATGCTACTTTATACAACTACATTTCACAAGGAAATAGTGTACATTGTACTCCAGTACATTTACTATGACTATTGTTACTGATAACAATTTTTTTTACATAGTAAAAAACATGATCAGTTCATAAAACCATGCATTCAATTTGCATTCAATTTTTATGTAAGTAAACGTGGGGCTGATTCTATACTTTAAATACTTTATAGTAATATATCCTATTTTATTTGATTTATATTTTGTATTAATCTGAATCTGTAATGTAACTAGTAACTAATTCTGGAATAAATGTAGAATAACAAGGTCAAAATCTAGTAGTTGATGGCTGGATGGTAAAATTGTGGATAAGTTGTATATATATACACAGTATATATAGTGTGTCAGGGCCTTTAGTGTAAAAACAGATTCCTCTACCTTTTGATTTGCCGGAGAGAGCCGTGTCACGGTCTGCTCTGAACAGCTGGAAACCAGCCAGCTGTATGCTATCAGCTCACCGAGCCACGTCTCTGTGAAGCTCAAAATGTTAGACGTAGAGAAATCTTCTTCCTCAACAGTAGCTGTAGTTCGTATAGTTTGTTGCACAGTAAATGTTTGAAAAGCCTCATACACGCATTTTGGCCTTACAGTTCCATTGTAAAAACGTTTCCATTTGGGTATGCCAAATAGGCAAACATTCCATTATAGGAGGAGTTTGTGTTTGCTTATTCAGAATTGAAGTCTGGGCGGTTTATTATGCCTAAAGTACTCTTTATTTACATGGAGTCTGGTGGGTTTAGTATGCCTAAAGTACTCTTTATTTACATGGAGTCTGGTGGGTTTAGTATGCCTAAAGTACTCTTTATTTACATGGAGTCTGGTGGGTTTAGTATGCTTAAAGTACTGTTTATTTACATGGAGTCTGGTGGGTTTAGTATGCCTAAAGTACTCTTTATTTACATGGAGTCTGGTGGGTTTAGTATGCTTAAAGTACTGTTTATTTACATGGAGTCTGGTGGGTTTCCAATGCTTAAATTACTGATTGGTGCACTTGCTCTTCCATTTGAGGCTGATTGGATTGGCTGGCACGTCACTCTCCCATCTCGCAAAGTGTTCATTCAAGGCCATTTGCTTGCTCTACGGTATCAGGCATGAAAACAGGTCGGGGGTGAAAAAGGTGAGAAGGATATTACCTCTCTAGGGGGGTCCGGGGGCATGCTTCCCCGGAAGAAAATTTTAAATAGTCTATACTTTAAAGCATCAATCTGATGCAGAGCTGCCAACCTTGACCACGCGGAGCAAATGTGCCATCACCGCTGTCTTTGATGTAATTATGGCTGGTTGGGCATCAGTATAGTGTATTGTTTAGTTCACATGCTTACCAATTACTTCACCTGGTCCTGGGGGGGGGGGGGGGGGTCTGGGGGTCCACCCCCAGGAAATTTTGAGGGTAAAAGACTTCAATTCCTGCATTCTGATACCTTTTTAGCGACCAATTTATGGTAAAAGGAAATGACAAAATTCTGGTGGCAGGTAACAATTCAAAATACAAAACATAATGGAATATTATTATATTCAGTAGTCCAGTAAGGGGTCTTTCACATCTGGGACATGGGCCGGATAGACAACACACAGCATGAACAGGCTTTATGGTAACTTTTTTCCCAAGGAGCACGTTTTGCTCCCACTGTGAAAAATGGAGGTTTGACTTCCAGAGGCTACTGCTTTTACTGCTAAATTCAACAATAATACAATCATATTATAGATACAAAACGTTATGAAGTGTAATGTTTTCTGTTATATTGATCAGAAATTATCAGTGATAATGAATATAGCCTACAGTGTAACGGACCACCACAGGTCATGCATACATGATTAATGATGATTAATTGCAGAGTTTAACCTTCATAGAGTAAAAGTAAACACTACGTGAATGGAGACAGCAGAAAGACGGAGCAGAACGACGCTGCTTGTTCAGGTTG
Organism: Gymnocephalus cernua; assembly: GCA_023631565.1. Classification (NCBI taxonomy): domain Eukaryota; kingdom Metazoa; phylum Chordata; class Actinopteri; order Perciformes; family Percidae; genus Gymnocephalus; species Gymnocephalus cernua. Next base: position 21,369,025 of record CM042447.1, read on the forward strand.
TCATGGCTACTCCTGTAGGCCTACACTTCACATCAGGTGTTAAAACCAACTGGACCAAAACACTGAACTGGACTAGCCTACTATTTAACGCGACAACGAGACGTTATTAACCGGTAATGAACTGTGTCAATGTAATACTGATGCCGTCAGACGGCCGCGCGGACAGACAGCAGTCGGAGCTCCAGCGAAGCTGCCCTGTCAGCCTGTTAGCTTGAGCTTTGTCTGAAGCAGCCAGCCAGGTTCCGTCACACACCGACAGGGGCGGATCTACAAGGGGGCAAGGGGGGGCAGCTGACCCCCTGCTGTAGGGCCTTGCCCCCCCAGCTGCCTCCCTAACTTTGGTGTTCAAAAAACTGTGCTTGTAGAAAAAAACTGCCACTATGTCCACACGCTTCTAAAAACATTGAAACAAACAATTAATTTATATTAATTAATAATATTTATAATAATTGTAGATGTAATCTTAGCCCCCTGCCCCTCAAATACTTAGCTACGTCCCTGCATCAAATGTGTAGAGCGGCGTTCGCATCGCACAGTCTGGCTGCACACAGCGAGTCTGCTGCGGTGTGGTGGCCCTGCATCCCGGCAAAGACTGGAGCGACTAGCTGCCCCCCCCTGTGCCTCTGAAGGTGAAGTCAGTTTCCCCAGGTGAAGTTTAAACACACGTTTAATTTAAAGTTACATTTGTAATAAATGTAATGGCGAGTCAGCATGAATAACATCGCGTCTATTACGTTAGCCAAAAGTCAAGAAGTACAATGAAGATATCTACTGTTAATTTGGGGTGTTGCCTATCAACTGAAAATATAAGAATGCACCTATGACAAAGAGCCTTGAAAATATAGCCTCAGAAAAAAAAGTGTTCATGTGACTCAACTTACCCCAGGGTAGGGGTAAGTTGATCCCAGTCAGTGGGTAAATTGACCATCCTATTTTTCACGTTTTAATGCAAGCATAATAAAAAAAAAATGTAATAATACATTTACCTTTCCAAATAATGTTAATTATTTTAAAACTACATCAAACAACACAAAACAAACCAATTCAAGTTTAATTTTCCCTCTTTTATTTTTTTGTATTGGTGAACAATAGTTTTAAACATTTCTGTTAAGTGAAGGACTGCCAGCATAGTTTTCAGGAGCCAATTGTGTCCAATCACACACACACACACACACACACACACACATATATATATATATATATATAAACGTGTTTGGCAGAAAGAACGTCCCTCCAGTGTGTTCACTTCTAATTTCCAATTTTGTTAAACAGTTTCACAGTTTTGAACTTGTGAGAAGAAAAGAACAGTTTGAACTTCCAGACTTGAGCGCAATGAAAATGACTATTGGACATTCCATCCATCAAGGTTGCAGGGAAATATGAGTTGTTGCTCCCTCCATGCAGTTCCTCCAACCTTTTGAGGTTTAGGAAGCTTCTTCAGCACATTAGTCAGTGGGACAGATCCCACATCATTTTCTTTGAATGTAAAGGTGACTTTGTCTTTGCCAGTTAGGTGGTTCAACTTACCCCACATCATCTGGCTCACTTTGCCCCATAGTCACCATTTTGGTAAAAACAGCCTAGCTTAGCAATTCAGGCTGACCTTTAGTTTAATGATTCACATGGTTTTATATGTTGACAAATCACCAACATGTACCATACACAACTTTAGACCTAGATACATTTGCTTTGGCACAACAGCTAGTATACCGGCAATGCAGAAAATTAACTTTAACGAGCAAAAAAGTGTTTTGTGAAGAAAAATAAACTTACCTCTTGTCCCATGTGCTTCTCCTCTTCACAACAAAATAAAAATTATGGAGTCCTTCAGAATGTATGGTCACATGACACCAAATGTGCATAGTTGCCTAGAAACAGGGGGTGGGTCAACTTACCCACTGGCTCATCTTACCCCACTCTCCCCTATTAGCTACAGGGCCCTACAGTGTAATGTAACACAAGGATAACCAGAGCTTTTCACATCTTGACTTTTGCAGGCCAGAGTAGCTGGAGATATTAGCTGAAGCCTAAAAGTGGGGATATTGCCAGCCAAGAAAATTCTGAGTAGTGCACAGGAGGAAGAGAAGGAGGGAAATGAAGAAGGAGAAGGCAGTAAACTGGAGAGACCAGGCGGGTCAGAGCAGGGGAAGACCACAAAAGGAGATCCAGAAATAAGTGAAAGAGGGAAAGGAAGAATTGACTGTGAGGGATGAAGAGGAGGCTGCAGATTCAGAGAGAGGGACAGAGGCAGGGAGTGATCAGGAGGAGGCAGAGGAAGATGACAGGGAGGAAGAGGCCTGCAGTTACCCCTGGACCATATGGTATGTTTTTATTCTCCTTCCATATAAATTGCAGTACAGTCACTCAGTGACATGACATGTTTTCAGTTTTCTGTATATATATTATCTAATGATGTTTTACAGTTTCTCTATCATAGCATTTGTTTGACCTTTTGTTTGATCATAATTACTGATAAAATAAGACATTATGTTCTGTTCTATTTGTCTGTATCAGTAAATATGATCAAGCCATTTAATTCAATTTCAGCTAAATTCAATTTTATTTGTAGTATCAAATCGTAACAAGAGTTCACTCTTCTCAATACACTTTACAGATAGAGTAGGTCTAGACCACGCTCTATAATTTACAAAGACCCAACAGTTCCCCCAAGAGCAAACATTTGGTGCAACAGTGGCGAGGAAAAACTTCCTTTTGGGCAGAAACCTGAGCCTAGACAGACCCAGGCTCTTGGTGGGTGGTGATCTGCTGCTGCCGGTTGGGACACAGAGACACTGATATAGATATACAGATATGGAGAATTATGATTCATAATAATTATAGCAGTTGGTATGATAAACGGTGGCAATTATAGTAACAATAAAGATAATGGAACTATGACTAGAAATAGTAGTTGTAGCAGTTCAGGGCGTAGCAGGGTGTTGCGGGGCATAGTAGGGCATAGCAGTGCGTTTAACATATGGGTGTTCTCATGTACCGTCTTCCCCTGCCACCCTGCCAAGATCTCTCGCTACCCCTTTGCCACCCCATGTAAAATTTTCTAGATCCGCCACTGCACACATTCCGCACATCCCCTGCTCAGTTTAACCGCTATCCCCCCGTTACCGGTCAGAGAGGCGTGTTTACTTTGTGTCTCGGTCCTCCGGTCAGTTTTTAATTAGCCTACATTAGTAACAGTTAATTTTGTTACGGTATGAACTTAATCCTAGGAAAGGGAAACGTATATAAGACCTTTCTTTGTAAAGAAATCCAAAACTTTTTAACGAAATCCAAGACTTTGTATACCAAAGTCAAGGCTTTATTAATAATAATGTAAATAAATAATATTTCTCCAAAGTTGACAGGTAGGCTACGTAAATTAATTCATTTCACAATGTCACATCAAACTGTCTACATCGTTACCTTTGCAAGCACCGTCCTCCCTTGGGGAACCAACCAAACTAACTAACTTCGTCTGTATTTCTTTTGAATCCGCATAATTTGCTTTAAACGCTCTCTTTATTCACTAACAGTTTGTTAATTCTGGTTGTAATCCCAGGTTTTGTCGGGATCACATTATCCACATAAAAGTTAATATATGACGTGACAACATCTGCATGATCGTCGAGATCTACACAAAGACGCTCCACTCCGTGCAGTCAAAACAGCCCTGCAGAGCTGTCACACTGTCATCGTCCCACACACACTGATGTGATTTTCGTTTTTTTCCTTTTCAGTTTTTGTCGGTAAGAGGGCAGTAAAAAGATGTATTAATGTTATGATCTGACCTGCCTATCGGTGGTTTGTTGACTGATTTGTAGGTATTTTTTTCTATGTTGCCATAACATAGATCAATTGTTTTCCACGCGTGGCGCACTTCACATATTGCTGATAGTGGGGTAGTGCAGATGACAAGGAGCAGCCATTAAAGTCACCCAGAATAAGGCCGTGGGCAGGGCCGCCTTAACCTAATGTTAGGCCCCGGGGCTGAGAGGTTTTGTAGGCCCCCCATCCCCTCGATTTACAGAGTCTCATTTTAAAAAAGTGTAATATCTAGGTAATCTATATCACAAAATGCATTAGTTTCTTTCGAGGCATACAACAGTGAGTTTTCCCTCTTTGAGCACATCACCATAATATTGTTATTAACATATCACTCCACAGTCCACCTGAGCATAAACACAACATACTTTATGTAACAACCACACACAGCAACTTATGGTGATGATAAAACCAAAATGTGTGAAAGTATGATTTCAAACAATATTATGAAAAACATCACCAACCATCACCTGTCTGCACAAACATTGATAATAACTGATAACAGCATTAGCAAAGAACAGCAACAGAAGCAGGAGGCAGTAGCTGGATTTTATATTTTTTAAATGATTACTAATTCGCTGTGTGACATTATTTATATTTTTGTATATCAAATAATGAGGCAAATAGCAAAAAAAAAAAGGGTTATGGATAGGTTCTAAAATATAGCCGACTAAAAATGAACCGTTATAGCTGATAGAGGTGACAGTGAAAGTGAGTAACGTGACGTGACTCGCTGAGAAGCGAGCAGGCTGAGACTAGTTGACTGAACGTTAGCTGTAGAGAAGAGTATGTCGCAGAAAAGGATACAAGAGTTTTTCTTCCGTAATAGTAATGCGGCTAAATTTAGCAAGATTTTATCTGTAGATGTTAGTTGATGTTTCCTCGTCCACCGCCGAGGCAAACTGTTGATTATCTGTAGAGCCAGAGTCTGAAATAACGTCAGCAAGCAGCAGCCGAGAGGGCATGAGGATAAAATATACAATGACTGAGGAAGCCGAGGGTTTCCTACCGGATAGTACTTGTACTTTTTAGAGGAAAAGTACACTTCTAAGCAATTCTAAGAACTACTCTCCCCCAAAATCCTTTTTTCCATTTGCATTCCCACTGGCCTAGGAGGGGTAAGGGGAGTGATGCAAGCATGGCAACGGTCTTTATAGCATTAAAATCAGAAAAGAAATACGCCAAAAAAAAGTATGAACTATATACTAAATCTAATGTAGCCTATGTCATAATTTAAACAAGTCTCCCGAAGGTATCTCTCTCTCTCTCTCTCTCTCTCTCTCTGCCTGTGGCCGCGTGCGTGTGTGTGTGTGTGCGTGCGCGTGTGTGTGTGTGTGTGTGTGTGTGTGCGTGCGTGCGCGCGCGTGCGTGTGTGTGTCGGCGACCAGGCGCTTGTGGAGTTTAACGGTAAAAAGACAGTTAACCACACGTTCCCGTTAATCTTATGATGGACAAGTGTTGTGATATTTAAACAATCCGTCAACGAGATCGGTCTGACAGACCGGCAACTTACATTGGGGCGTCCCAGCATGACAGGCCGGCCAGCGAGCGAGCGATCCGGGCCACCGTTCTCTTAATGCATCCATGGGGCCACCACCAGCTGAACTTCTCAACTCCGAAAACTTTGAAGCAAATTGTCAATTCGGCAACGATTTTCAGATGACTGCCTATATTCTAAATCTAAACAGTTAATTTCTCGCCTAAAACGTTGTCAGAAATTACTTTAATGATGAATAATACGGTGAAAATTTGTTAAAAATATTCCGCTGTTGCTCTCAAGCGCAAACCAGTACAGAAGACATCACTCAGTCATAGAGGGACACACCCCAAAACTAACTATAGACATTCTGATAGGTAAACTCACGGGCCATAGGCGATGGGGCCACGTGGATCACTCCTAATTTTGATCAATCAGCAGCCATGTAACCTGCGATTAGAGTGATTGACAGAAAACCTGACAAGTTAGAAAACTATATGACCTTTTTAGCTCATCACTAACGTGAATATGGGAGGCCCCTGAACTTGGGAGGCCCCTGGGCTTCAGCCCAGGTAAGCCCGTGCATTAAAGCGGCCTTGGCCGTGGGTAATGCTCGCGGGTGAAAACAAGCAGCTGTGATTGCCAGAATAATTTCGTAAAAAATACAGTAGAAATGTAAATATGTTTACAGAACAACTTGTACATTTTACAGTTCAAATCAGTTATTTACCAAAAAAAACATTTTAAATCTGTAAATCCAACAACTCTTTTCTGCTGAATTAGCACAATCATGCTGCTACTGAACAAAACATTTCAGTAGGATTTAAATGCTGTTGCCGCTTAATTTACATTATGTCCCATTCAATTTAAATGAATAAATACTCTACAATAACATTATTTAGCTGTAAAATGTACAAGTTCTGTGAAGTTATTTACAACTGTATTGTGTTTTTTTTTTTAAAAATGATCCTGGCAGCCACAGCTTAGTAGTTGTCTCTTAAAGGTCCCATGGCATGAAAATGTTACTTTATGAGTTTTTTTAACATTAATATGAGTTCCCCCAGCCTGCCTATGGTCCCCAATTGGCTTGAAATGGTGATAGGTGTAAACCGAGCCCTGGGTATCCTGCTCTGCCTTTGAGAAAAAGTAAGCTCAGATGAGCCGTTCTGGAATCTCCTCTTTATGAGGTCATAAGGAGGAAGGTTACCTCCCCTTTATCTGCTTTGCCCACCCAGAGAATTTGGCCAACCCATGAGAGAGAGACATCATGGCTTTCAAACGAGCAAAGTGGCCATTGGTCAAGGCAGACAGACTGGATGCGTGGCGTGAGCATAGCGTTTCTGTTGCGTGTCAGCTGCGTGGTTTTTTCTCTCACACACCAGAAACGTGTCTGACGCAGCGCTGCTGCTGCAAGCCTTGTCTGTACACATGTATGTTTCCCATTGATTTACTGCACTTAAGCAGTAGTAAACTTCATGTTAAACATAAATATAGGTTCTCGTTTGGCTCTCCACGAAGGCGGTCGCATTTTCTCTCCTCTCCTCTCCCACACCTCCCCTGCTTGCTCCTCTTGTCTCGTCTGTGTCGAACTTTTCTGTAGCACTTTGAGATTCATTTATGAAAAGTGCTTTACAAATAAAATTTATTATTATTATTATTATTATTATATCTACTGATTTGATTACAGCAAAGACAACGTCGGCAGTGTTGACGGCAAAATAGGCATTTATATCTGCATTTATGTCAAAACCTCGAGACTTTCAAACATCAAAATGTCATTAAAATGTATTTGTGTCAAAATTACATGGAAGCATATTTTCCTATTCTATTTCGCCCGGAAACGCTTCCAACACGCTTGCGTGTCGCGTGAAAAATAGGCGTTGGTTCTATTTCTAGCAGGCACGCCTTTTCAGCGCGGCTTGAGCCGCGCGTGAGATGTGCGTGTCACACAGGCAGTTTGCACGCTCGAGCCGAAATAAAAACGGACATGCCACACAGCTGACACAGTCACGCCACACATCCTCCTCTGGCCGGCCTTAGTTTCAGTGGTGGCTTTTGGCAATTGCGAACCGGGCAGTTTTTCATGTCACATGGGGGGCGGCACGAGAACTTAAAAAGGGCCTCCTGAAATGATTATATATATATATATATATATTAGGGCTGTCAAATGATTAAAATTTTTAATCAAATTAATCAGAATTTTCAGTGGATTAATCATGATTAATCACTATTTGCAATTTCACCTGAATCCTAACCATTTTTTTCTGAAATGCATACCAAAAGATACTAGTGCTGTCAAGCAATTAAAATATTTAATCGCATTAATGTCATAGTTAACTCGCTATTAATCGCAATTAATCGCACATTTTTATCTATTCTAATGTCCCTTGATTTCTTTTTGTCCCATTATATTTTCTCATTTTAATTCTCTTATCAGCATGGAAAAGTAGATTGGCTGCTTTGTGACTGTTTTTTTATTGAAAACAACATTGTCATATACGTTCAATTTCACACTAACATTCACACTTGGATCTAATAATCTGTCACATAATGTAACGCTGTTACCTCGATGTTCCATTGCAAGTAGTACTGCAGATAGTCCTGCAGATAGTACTACAGGTAGTACTGCCTCATTTGTTTCTCTCACTGACTGTAGAGTCACTACTCGCTCGCTCTGAAGATAATCGCCGTCACGAGCCTACAAGCTACGCGGCTAGCAAGCTAAAACCGGCCGAGGCTTGTGTCTGTTTTGTTTGCGGTCTGCGAAATTACAAGACCCGCCCTTCAATCACTACTATTGGCCTGGCGTCGAAGGTAACGTAACTCCATTTGTTCAGGTCCTATCCCCTGACCAATCCACTATCCTCACCACTCGCGGTGAAATGCCTAAACCAAACCAATCAGCTGCTTCGTAGGGCGGGACATGGTGTGGCCATAGACAGTTAAAGAAGTGGACTAACAGATCCCGTTGCTCTCTCTATGCGTTACTCGTGCGTTAAAAAAATCATCGGCATTAAAATGGGTTTGCGTTAACGCCGTTAATAACGCGTTAAACTGACAGCCCTAATATATATATAGTAAGTAAGTAAACTTTATTTATATAGCACCTTTCACAGACAAGGGGAGTCACAAAGTGCTTTACAGTAAAAATCAATAAAAACAACAACATAAAAATAAATAAAAACAACACTTAAAATACAGAACCATAAGGCTAAGTAAAAGCTTGTCTAAAAAGATGTGTCTTCAGGTGTTTTTTAAAAATGTCCACAGAATCCAAGGTTCTCAAGGTTAAAGGGAGAGCGTTCCAGAGCCTTGGAGCCGCGCTTTTTAAAAGCGGTAGCCGGCTTCCTACTGCCTTCGTTCTGCGGCCGGCCGCGGGCCAACTGCTGTTCTGCCGCTGTTCACACCTTGTAGAACTGCCATTCACTGGTCTCCATGTTGAAAATGTTCTCAGGAGGGGGGGGTGGGGCCAAAGTTGATCAAGTCATACCTGAGGATTTGTGCTATTTAGAATATTTATTCTATATTCTATATTATGTACGCTCAAAGGGGGTCTCGCCCTGGGCGTCATTCAATGTAGAACCGCCCCTGCTTAGTTTAGTCCATATTCAGGCGTCACGCCACTCATGATCGGAGAGTTCTTGAATCAAGGTAAGGACTCTCGGGTTCACATGTCCGTGTCTTTTCCACTTTAGTGCCCTTTTCTGGATTGATGCAGAAAAAAAATTCAGCATACTTTCTTTTTATTCAGGCTACAATGTTGGATAAAGCCAATCCAAAAAGCCCCACCTCTGCAGAGTCTCCAGGTTTGAAGACAGCTCTTCTAGACAGTCCACTTCAGCTAAACCTGATCTTGACGTGCATGCTCCTTTTATCATGATCATCATTTATCATGATATCATGGTTTTGTGTCGCTGTTACAGGAGGACCCCAAGGTCCCTGTTACCATCTTGAGGAATAGTGCAGCCTCAGTCAGTCATTCTGGAAAGCGTGCTGCTATTTTCAGATAGATCCTCTGTCAAATCTGAAGTTTTGTGGGCGTGCCGTTGCATGCGATTCACCTTGACTCCGAGTTGGTGAATGGGCGTGTAGTGGTGCGTCCGCAATTTCCCATTGAGGGGGTGTCTTTCATTTTGGGCAATGATTTGGCTGGGGGCAAAGTGCTTTTAAATCCTGAGGTAACTGCTGTTCCTCTTTCTGAGCACCCGGATGACCTGGAGCAGAGGTTCCCAGAGGTGTTTTCAGTTTGCGCTGTCACTCGTGCGACGTCTATGAGGCAGAAGCACGGTTTGCCTGATGATGGGGGCGAGGTGGAATTGGCTGACAGTTTCATGGCTGATTCTGACTTTCTGGCTTCCTCGTCAGCAGTCTCTTCTCCTGCTCCGTCTCTATCTGTAGTCACTCCTGTAGCATTGGCTGTTTCCTCTGCTGTTACGGAACCCAGCTCCAAAGTGTGCATGTCACGGGAGCAGTTGACTATTGAACAAACACATGATTTGTCATTAGCTTCTTGTTTTGATACTGTCATTCCAGCGGATGACGCTGAGAAGATGTCCACCGGATACCTTTTGAAGGACGGTGTTCTTGTGCGTAAATGGATATCGCCGCACTTATCCGCACAGGATGATTGGGGTGTGGTGACTCAAATTGTAGTTCTGAAAACTCGTCGGCATGAAATTCTCCAAATGGCTCATGATAATCCGCTTCACTTGGGAGTGAATAAAACATATGATCGCGCTTTGCGGTGTTTTTTCTGGCCAGGATTGAAATGTGATATGCGACAGTACTGTAAAACATGTAATTTCTGTCAAATCTCGGGTAAACCAAATCAAGCCATTCCGCCATTCTCGCTTTATCCGATTCCTGTCGTGACGGAACCATTTGAGCCATACCTGTCAAGTATCCCGTTTTGGCCGGGAAAGTCCCTTATTTTACCCTTCATTCCCACCGTCCTCCCGTATTAGTATTTTCCCGTAAATCTCCCGTATTTTAACCCGTATCATAGTTGAATATCATAGATGCCGTCCCTAGGCTGCCTCCACTTGCAGCCCACTCTTTGTATTTCTTTGTATTGTGGTACTTGACAAAGGTTTGCCAAAGTAGTCCTGAGCCCATGTGGTGATATCACTTATAGATGAATGACGATTCTTGATGCAGTGCTGCCTGAGGGATTGGAGATCACGGTTGTTCAGCTTAGGTTTGTACCCTTGTCCTTTACGCACTGAAATTCCTCCACATTCCTTGAATCTTTTAATTATGTTATGCACTGTTGAAGGTGAAATAAGCAAATGTCTTCCTATCTTTCTTTGAGGAACATTGTTTTTAAACATTTCAATAATTTTCTCACGTATTTGTTGGCAAACTGGCGATCCTCTGCCCATTTTTGCTCCTAAAGAACTAGACCTTTCTTGGATGCTGCTTTTGTACCAAATCATAATTACAATCACCTGTTGACATCACCTGTTTCAAATCACATAATTTAACCAATTTACCTGATAACTAGCCCTAAATTGCTCCTGTCCCAACCTTTATTGAAATGTGTTGCAGGTCTGAATGACAGGAAATGATGTATATTTACAAATGAAATTAAGTTGACCAGACAAAACATGAAATATTTTGTGTTAACATTGTCTGCAATGAAATACAAGTCAAAGTACATTTAGAAATCACTACTTTTTTCTTTTATTTGTGTTTTCCATACTGTCCCAACTTTTTCTGATTTGGGGTTGTAGAATCAAGGAACAATGGCAGTTTTCAAAAATACTAATGAAAGAGAAAAGGCAGTTAGACATTTTGTAAAGTAACACTGTACATATACGTACCTCTACCTTGACTATACAATATGATTGAGGATTTATTCTTATTTCTGTATATCTTACTGGTTTGGTTAAGTGATTCTGGAGAAATTTAACAGGGCAGATATAAGGAGATATTCATTAAAAATGTTAAGGAATAGAATTGCATTATAAGTGACCTCAACTTTAAAAAAAAGGGAACAGCTGCGGTCACTCTCATACTTTTCAGATAGTATTTTTATAATTTATTAGTATTTTTATAATTTATTACATATATATATATGTATATATATGTATGTGTATATATACATACATACATACATTATATATATATGTATATGTATATATATATATATGTATACATATATATGTATATGTATGTATATATATATATATATATGTGTGTATATATATGTATATATATATGTATATGTGCATATATATATATATATATATGTATATGTGTATATATACATGTATATGTGTATATATATGTATATATATGTGTATATATATGTGTGTATATATATATATATATATATATATGTGTATATATATATATATATATATACACAACCCCAAATCAGAAAAAGTTGGGACAGTATGGAAAACACAAATAAAAAAAGAAAGTAGTGATTTCTAAATGTACTTTGACTTGTATTTCATTGCAGACAATACAATAGCACATAATTTAATGTGTTCCTCATGATTTTTATTGTTTTTGTTTCAAGAAAACAAAATTCCTGTTTTGGTTCTTGCAACACATTTCAAAAAAAGTTGGAACAGTAAAGCATTTACCACTTTGTAATGTTGCCATTCCTTTTCACAACACTTAAAAGACGTTTAGGGACTGATTACACCAAGTGATGAAGTGTTTCAGGTGTAATTTTGTCCCATTCTTGCTGCAAACAAGTCTTAAGGTGGGCAACAGTACGGGCTCTTCGTTGTCACATTTTGCGCTTCAAAATGCGCCACACATTCTCTGCTGGAGACAGGTCGGGACTGCAGGCAAGCCAGTCAAGTACCCGTATCCTCTTCCTCCGCAGCCAGGACTTTTTAATGTGTGCAGATTGTGGTTTTGCATTATCTTGTTGAAATATGCATGGACGTCCCTGGAAAAGATGTCTTCTTGAAGGCAGCATATTCTGCTCCAAAATCTCTATGTACTTTTCAGCATTAATGGTGCCATCACAGAAGTGCAAGTTACCTTTGCCAAGGGCACTGACACAACCCCATACCATGACAGACCCTGGCTTTTGGACTTGTTGCTGGTAACAGTCTGGATGATCCTTTTCTTCTTTGGTCCGGAGCACACGGCGTCCATTTCTCCCAAAAAATACCTGAAATACTGATTCATCTGACCACAGTACACGTTTCCACTGTGTGATGGTCCATCCCAGATGGCTCTGAGCCCATAGAAGTCGACGGCGCTTCTGGACACTGTTGGCATAGGGCTTCCTTTTGGCCCAGTACAGTTTTAACTGGCATTTGTGGCTGTAACTACGTATTGTGGTACTTGACAAAGGTTTGCCAAAGTAGTCCTGAGCCCATGTGGCGATATCGCTTATAGATGAATGACGAATCTTGATGCAGTGCCGCCTGAGGGATCGGAGATCACGGTTGTTCAGCTTAGGCTTGCGCCCTAGTCCTTTATGCACTGAAATTCCTCCTCATTCCCTGAATCTTTTAATGATTGTATGCACTGTTGAAGGTGAAATAAGCAAATGTCTTCCTATCTTTCTTTGAGGAACATTGTTTTTAAACATTTCAATAATTTTCTCACGTATTTGTTGGCAAACTGGCGATCCTCGGCCCATCTTTGCTCCTAAAGGACTAGACGTTTCTTGGATGCTGCTTTTGTACCAAATCATAATCACCTGTTGACATCACCTGTTTCAAATCACATCATTATTTAACCAATTTACCTGATTACTAGCCCTAAATTGCTCCTGTCCCAACCTTTTTTGGAATGTGTTGCAGGTCTGAATGACAGGAAAGGATGTATATTTACAAATGAAATTAAGTTGACCAGACAAAACATGAAATATTTTGTGTTCACATTGTCTGCAATGAAATACAAGTCAAAGTACATTTAGAAATCACTACTTTATTTTTTTATTTGTGTTTTTCATACTGTCCCAACTTTTTCTGATTTGGGGTTGTACATATACATATATATGTATATATATGTATGTATATATGTGTATATATGTATATGTGTATATATATATATATATGTGTATATATATACACGCATATATATATATGTGTGTATATATATGTATGTATATATGTGTGTATATGTGTATATATGTATATGTATATATATATGTGTATATATATATGTATACATGTGTATATATATGTATGTATGTATATACGTGTATATATATATGTGTGTGTATATATGTATATATATATATATATATATATATCAGTCCTCCCAGCACTGGGAGCCAGAGCCGATCCGCCCTATACGCTCACTACGCAAGCTGCGTAGGGCCCCGCAAATTACTCGAGGCCCCGCCTCCCCCTCGTGTCATAGCGCGTCAATTAATGTTTACAACATCCATGACAAAATGAAGCGAAACTATCCTTCTGGTCACAAAAAGAGGAAAAAAACACCATGAGAGTGAATTGCGGGAACAACAATCAGGTAAACTTCTGTTCTCTCCTCTCCAAGTTTGATGTCAGCAAAGTAAAGTTATGTTTATGTGCATTTCTTGCTAACCTAGCTGGGCAGGCAGGCAGTGCATCTCTGGTCTAGCTGCTAACGCCAGTCACTTCCAGGGCTGTGTTTTGTGACTTTGTGCCTGACAAAAGTGAGAGTAAAATACAATTATTTATTACGTTTGATAAACGACAAAGTGCAACAGTGTTTGTTTACTGCAGCTCGGAAAAGATAACCGGGGCGGGTGTGTTATCATGCGTTAGGCGCGTGCACGAAATGAAACGCGCATTTTTCAAGCAGAAATATATGTGAAGACCAGACAGACTGTAGGCTACAATATATGGGCGTGAATGATGGCACTCCTCATCAAAGTACACATTATACATACCTTTAAGACACTGATAATCTAGTCTCAGACAATGTGTAGTTAAAAACTCTAAACAACTGCACTAATTATGCAAGATGGAAAGCAATGTTTTGACATTGATTTATAGGCTATATTGAATTTAAAATGTTGATTAGCTGGATATACTGGTCAATATGGATGCACATAACCATAAATCAAGAATTGCTTCAACATGCATAATACAAATGTTAACATGCTATGGCAAGCCATTTTAGCTTTCATTCATTTACAGTTTATGCATTTCTGATATCAAGAATTCGATTTTTTTACTATTTGCAAAGTGAATTCTTGATTATTTTTACTAGTAGGGCCCCTTAGTTAATTTTTACCTACCAATGTCTATTTTTGATATCAGGAATTACATGTTAATTACAAAGTGAATTCTTGATATCACTCACAGGGATTATTGATATCTGCATCACTAGTTCACTATTTAAATATTACAAGAAAGGGCAGAAAAGGAATATTTTGATGGTAAGATTTTAATTCAAACATTCAAATGTTTACACATTTGTAACATGTAACCAGTAGTGTAAATGACTGCTTAACTAACTATGTGATATTCTTCTCAGTTTATTCTAGACAGTCTGGTGGTGCCCATACTGATGTGAAAATGCCCAGGCTGTAGAGAGAACCAAAGTTTATCCCAAAAGCCAAAGTTCAGGGTTATATTTTATTTTCTTCTTATTCATGTTTACGTTAATATTCACTTATTTAATAATATTCACTTGTTATCTTAATATTATAGAAAATACTCTATTCAATAAATATTGTTGGTTTGAACCTCATTCTGTTCTATATTGTTGTACTTATTCTTTGACTGTTTTGTTTAAAGGAGGGAGGATTGTATTGGGATCACTGAAGTGTCAGGTGTGACTGTGTGGCAAATGGTTTACATAGCTCACGGCACCGCGGGTCAGGTAGAGGGCCCCTTAGCAGAATTTTGCTTAGGGCCCCAGGGAGGTCAGGATCGGCACTGCCGGGAGCAACAGTCTGCTCAGCAGCGCAGCAGCTGCCGACGTCGGAGAAACACAGACAGATTCACTGAAACTGGTAATCTACAGCCTCGCGGTGCATTCAAAGTTACTGTAAGATACACTTTTCCCATCTGGTTGTTTTTGTCGTTCAACAGCAATTTACTGGTGAAATAAGTTATTGTGTATTATAAGTTATAGTTATTACATTACTATTAAATCATTTAATTTTGGGTTACCCTAACCCTAACCCATTTTGACCATATGGCCTTAGTAATAAACAATGTGTTAATCTTAAATGTCACCGACTGTTGTTTAGTAGGCTTATCCTTTTTGTTTCTATTTTTTTTTTTTTACTTTCTTAAAAAGTATTGGTTCAGGCACCATTTAGGCACCGGCACCGTTTTAAAAGTACCGATTTAGCACCGGTATCGTAAAAAACCCAAACAATACCCAACCCTATTAATAAGTAGGGGGGGAAATCGGAAAAGAAATCAAAAATCGAATTAAAAAGGCCATATCGCCCAGCACTAATATGTATATATATGTGTATATATGTGTGTATATATATATATATATGTATGTATATATATATATATATATATATATATATATGTATATATATATATATATATATATATATATATATGTATGTATATATTAGGGATGGGCATGATTAATCGACGATCGACGATTGATCATTAAGTATTTCGTCGATCACGTTAATTTGTCATCGATTAAACTAATGCAGGTTGCGTTGTGTAGTGTGATTGCAGCAATGAAATGATTTCCAGTGTGTCAGCAGCAATTAAACATTTTACCACCCGGGGGCGCCATAGGCTGCTCAGTTAGCTGCGAGTTACGTTTTGATTCAAAGTAAACATGAAGAGTTCACTATCTATGAGTCTATGAGTGTAGCGTGGGACCATTTTGATTTAAAAAACAACTTAGTTCACTGCAAACACTGTGACGCCGTGTAGAAGTACAACACGGCCACGACTCAAATGATGTACCACTTAAACAAAGTGCATCCGCTGGTTAATGTCGGTGGCGGTGCGTCGTGCTCTCGGTATCAACCTAGCATCAACTCGGCGTTAGCACGGAGGAGCAGCGATGCACAACGAGCAGAGGGAAATTACCGGAGGGATCTGCACGTTCATTGAGATGTATATTGGAACCAGCATTTCACATTCCGTCACGATGTACCATCACCAGACTGGTAGAAACTCACTACGAAACGAAGAACGGAACGAGGTTCCCCGGGCCGGGCTGGCCAAGTTAGTGCGGAGGTAGCTATCTGCATCCCGTGCCGGTGTCGTGCCAATGTACTTACCCCCGCCAGGATTATCACCAGGTAGCGTTCGCTAACGGTCGCTAGCTAGCCAAACACCGAGCGGTAACATCTGCAAATATTGGCTTTGTGCGCATTAATCTGTGCGTTTTATAACAAACAGAGCGAGCAGCTGCCGGATTCTAAGGCCGATTACACATTGCAAGCGTCTCGCGAGCGTGGCGTTTCTGTTGCGTCTCAGAAGCGTGGCGGCTGCGTGGATCTACACACCAGAGCGTGTTTGAGGCGGAGCTGGAGCTGCTCCTGCTGCTAGGTACAGGAAGGGCTGATCTCGGGACATAGCGCCGACAGATTCAAACTCTGAAAAATGGGTAAGTGTTACGTTGTTATTGTAGCCTATCCTACCCTTTACATATAACTGGTTTTGAATTAACTGGTTATATGTATTGCAGCAGGCGAGGCTGCAGTAAACAATTCTGATCAATTTGCCTCTTTTTTCACATTAATTCATTTGTCGGGATCTTGTGAAACATTACGGTAGGAACGGGTTGCTGGGACAGTAGTTTAGGACCCGACAAACATACATGAACAAATGAGCCGTTTTCGTTAGGAAAATGTCACTCGTTGTCTGGCGAGTAACGTTGTGTCTCTACCACAGTCTCTGACTGTAAACCACGGCACGGAGACACCGATTTCTTTAGATCATCTAGTGACATTCATAGTAAACGCTTTAGTGAGTTATAAAACGCTGGTAGGCCTATTATAGATCACAAACTAGCTAACAATAAAGACACGAACACAACCTGATGTCACTTTTCAACACCTGCGCCCAGGGCTGCCTTAACCTAATGTTAGGCCCCGAGGCTGAGAGGTTTTGTAGGCCCCCATCCCCTCGATTTACAGAGCCTCATTTTAAAAAAGTGTAATATCTAGGTAATCTATATCACAAAATGCATTAGTTTCTTTCGAGGCATACAACAGTGAGTTTTCCCTCTTTGAGCCAGACATCACCATAATATTGTTATTAACATATCACTGAGTCCACCTGAGCATAAACACAAGACACTTTATGTAATAACCACACACAGCAACTTATGGTGATGATAAAACCAAAATGTGTGAAGGTATGATTTCAAACGATATTATGAAAAACATCACCAATCATCACCTGTCTGCACAAACACTGATAATAACTGATAACAGCATTAGCAAAGAACAGCAACAGATCAAAGTAGGAGCCTCTTCTCTGGCCTCAGCAAGCCCTGTGAACCAATCACATGCACCTGCTGGCAGGAGCTGGATTTTATATTTTTTAAATGATTACAAATTCGCTGTGTGACATTATTTATATTTTTGTATATCAAATAATGAGGGTAATAGCAAAAAAGGGTTATGGATAGGTTCTAAAATATAGCCGACTAAAAATTAACCGTTATAGCTGATATAGGTGAAAGTGAAAGTGCATTCCCACTGGCCTAGGAGGGGTAAAGGGAGTGATGCAAGCACGGCCACGGTCTTTATAGCATTAAAATCAGAAGAGAAATACGCCAAAAAAAGTATGAACTATATACTAAATCTAATGTAGCCTATGTCATAATTTAAACAAGTCTCCTGAAGGTATCTCTCTCTCTCTCTCTCTCTCGCTGCCTGTGGCCGTGTGTGTGTATGTGTGTGTGTGTGTGTGTGTGTGTGTGTGTGTGTGTGTGTGTGTGTGTGTGTGTGTGTGTGTGTGTGTGTCGGCGACTAGGCGCTTGTGGAGTTTAACGGTAAAAAGACAGTTAACCACACGTTCCCGTTACTCTTATGATGGACAATATTTAAACAAACAATCTGTCAACGGCGAAATAAAAGCCTCTTATTTACGAGAACGGTCTGACAGACCGGACATTTACATCGGGGCGTCCCAGCATGATGTCCGGACAGCGAGCGAGCGATCCGGGCCACCGTTCTCTTAATGCATCCATGGGGCCGCCACCAGGTGAGCTTCTCAACTCCGAAAACTTTGAAGCAAATTGTCAATTCGGCAACGATTTTCGGAAGAATGCCTATATTCGAAATCTAAACAGTTCATTTCTCGCCTAAAACGTTGTCAGAAATGACTTTAATGATGAATAAGACGGTGAAAAAATTGTTAAAAATATCCCGCTGTTGCTCTCAAGCGCAAACCAGTATAGAAGACATCACTCAGACATAGAGGGACACACCCCAAAACTAACTCTAGACATTCTGATAGGTAAGCTGACGGGCCATAGGCGATGGGGCCACGTGGGTCACTCCTAATTTGGATCAATCAGCAGCCATGTAACCTGCGATTAGAGTGATTGACAGAAAACCTGACAAGTTAGAAAACTATATGACCTTTTTAGCTCATTACTAACGTGAATATGGAGGCCCCTGAACTTGTGAGGCCCCTGGGCTTCAGCCCAGATAAGCCCGTGCATTAAAGCGGCCTTGCCTGCGCCTATCTAATATCCAAATTGCTATAAAATGGGAGTTTGACAGTCTTGTCCAAATTTGTAAAATGAGTAGTAATGTGTGTAGACTATCGTAGTGATAAGAATAATGCACGTCCGTAGAATTCAATATAAAACACAATCAACGGTAGATAGAAGTTGTGTCACAACAAGTTAATCACGCGTCAGTCGTTTTCACAGATCTCCACAAACATCACGTGGGAACACCTCAGAAAGTATGTTTCACTTATCTCTGTAAGCATCTCAAATCGACTTGAAGTCATATAAATGACGGAATGATAAGCTACAAATATAACACTGATAACGGGAAAGTTTTGGAAAACACACTGACGTTTGCAGTAGCCAATAGGGCTTGGGCGTCGTGACGTCATAACTTGGCATGGCGACATGTTGGCAGCCTCCTTTACCGCTACTCAGACTACTGCCCACTGTTTATAGACGTAACATCCTTCTTAGTCGTGTGTCTTATTTACTATTTCAACCATGGTAAACCGTTGCTGTATTGTGGGGTGTAACAGCAACATTCAACATTCATGTAACATTCATATTTCTGTTGCTATCCCTCTGCTGACAGATAAAATTCGTACTACAAAACTGCTGCATTAACTAAGCGAGCTATGTGAAGCTAGATCTAACGTGACTTTGCTTACAGATTGGCGTGAAATCGTGCTCTCACAACAACCACGCTGTGGTTGTTGTGGCCAACATCACGCTAAGGTTGCTTTCAAGTAAGCAAAACGATGCTTAGAAAACATCTGTTTCGCTGGAAGGGCAAGGGGTAGCAACAGGACAACAGTCCAGAGACTGACAGGTCCGATGGAAGGGCTAACGTTAATGTTATGAGAGTATTATTCAAATACGGGATATTTTACAGAAAAATACTAAAACAGGAAGACAGCGGGAAAACAGCTCAAATACATGAGAAACCCGGAAGAAACGGGAGGGTTGACAGCTACTAACTACACTTTTGAAGCACATAGTTAAAAGTATTACATGTGTGAATGGTTGTCGCTGCTTCAATCTTTCTTTGTTGGGGAGTTCGTAGGGATCCGAACCTTTAATAGTGCCGATTTTGTCCACATACCGGTCCCTGGCTTCCCTATTTAAAGTATCCCGGTAAAGTCCACATCCTTTTCTGGATTTTAACATCTTTGTTTTCCTTTTTTCTCCCAACTCTGCTTTCTTCTCCTCCTTCGACTTGGTGTATGTTTACATTCGCAATGCTATCAATATGGCCGCCACGTCCCAGAATGCAACGCGGCGCCCAAGCCCTATTGTGAACAGACATCGAGACAGCCACCTACGTTGTCTTCGTTCTTGCAACGGCATCACAAGTTAATTCAATGACGGTACACCATGGATTATGTGTATTGAGAGCTGTTTATATTTAATACAGCCTGTAAGTAAAACATAAGCTATGTGAGGTTTTTACACCCAGCTGAGCGCAGCGTGGAGACAGTCCAGCTGAGGCAAAATGTGATCCGCTCAGATTAACTTGTAAATCTGTAGGCATTTAAAATAGAAATGTAATTATATTTCTGTAGGCTACGTAGATGTGTTATGTTAAAAGCTGCAGGCTCATCACAACCACATTCTTTAATATTCATGATGCCTACTCTTTCATCCAGATAAGACAGCATCTCTCTCTCATATTGCAACAAGTGCATGCATATCACCGTGGAAAACGTGTTTAAATTGCTCTGTATGTCTATATTGCAGAATTGAAAAATAAAGTTGACTTGACTTGAAGTGGCAGGAGTTCGATCCAGTGTGGGATCAATAAAGTCTATCTTATGTCATTGCATGATTGAATATCTGCAATATAATTATTATTATCTCCAATATAATCCAATAGTTGAAAATGACATAAAAAAAACATTCCCGATATAGTGTAATTTTAAATATTCAAAACTTCACTATGCCTATAGAAAAAAGATAAAGAAAGTGGAAGCCAAGTTCTTCTTTTTATTTTGTTGACATATTAGAGTCAAAGGGTTTTTTACAGAAATACTTTTAGATATCCTTTTATCACTGCATAAATCAGAATATGGTGTCAACAGCCATATAAAAATCCATTTTCGCCACGTTGTTAGGTATAAAATGTTACATAAATTAGGCTATGAATGACATCAACAACAAACCCCCCCGTAAAGGCCTTCAGAAATAGAAAACTTGAAAGTTTGGTGTATCAGGTGTATCCAGGTGCTGCTGAAGTTGAGTTTCCGACTCAGAGTATCAGAAAAAAAAACCATTTCGAGAAAACGGCCTTTAAATAGATTACTATATCTCACAATACATTACAGGTAAAAATAAACAACAGATATCAACATGAAACTTCCCCAGCTAATTACTTACATTAAGACATATATTTTTGCTACAATATATAATACTCCAGTTTGCTTACATTTTAGATACAGAGTTGTTTTAACGGTGAAGTGTTTACTAATGTCAATGTCACAAGTCGATCTGGGTGTCTCCGCGGCTTGCAGTGAGAGACCCACTCGCAGACAGCGGATGATATTTCGTAACGACAGCGGCTAATGCTTGCTTGCATGTCTGTCAGGACATGTTCAGCAACTCGTTTGTCTTCAATTTTCACACCGACAAATGAATGTGAGTAAAATAGAGACGAAGCGATCCGTATGTTTATTTCCTGGTTAGTTGGCAATGGACAGAATGGGTCCTGAAAGGCCACGCCTGCACCACATCTGCCTCTATCACCAGTTAATTCAAAAACCAGTTAAACCGTAACACCGGCAGGTAACGTTAACGGTTATCTGCTACTGTAGCAGAGCTGCAAGTAAACGCTGAACTGAGCTGTGTGTTTTCAGTGTTAAACACTGCTGCAGGTTTTCATGCATGACTGTTGGTGATTTACAGAGATGGAAGACTTACTCAGATCATGTATTGCAGTGAAAGTAGAACAAATTGTTGTAGAGTACCAAAAGTAAAAGTGCTCATTATGCAGTGTAATATATATTATTTTATTGGATTATATTATAATCCAATAACTTGTATTAAATATGACTGGTAATTTAAATAAAACGTTTTATTTAATTCAAGTAGCCTACATAATTATTTTCTAGGGTTTAAAATACATATTTGACATTTTCCCCTCATAGTTCTGTCGGAATGGGTACCAAGTTGGCATTGAATTTCATTTGAAGTGGTATTAAAAAGGTCTTAAAAAGCCTTGAATTTAAGTTGGAGGATCCTGGGGGTACCCTGTTCAAACTTAACATGTGTATTGCTACAGCACGAGTAAGTGCAGTGCCAAGTTTGACGTTGGTTGGATTAGAAATGCAAAATATATCGTTAAATGTATAGGTAAAAGAAGCACACATTGGCTTTTGCCGCTCTAGCCGCTGGCAACTCCCCCTCTCACCCTGAGGACCAGAGACAGAGAGCAGCGGAGCTTTGGCAGCTAAAATGTGGCATACACCTCAGACACAGAAAAATGTGCAAAGTTGCACTAGCCTACTTTGGACTGTCTTTGACTTTGAATAAACAAACGACAATTCCCGAATTTAAGGACGTTTCAGAATCCCACACATGCAAAGCAAACAAGTGCAGACAGAGCGTGATGCCACTTTTAAGCAAGCTATCTATCTTATAAAGTGAGATGTGTCTGTATATGTGTGTCCGTGTTCGGGGGGAAGGTAACCTGCACATCAGCAGACGCCACATGCAGAACACTTTAGAATAGCAGGGGACTCCTTTCCTGCTATTGTATTAAATTGCTGTGAGCTGGCAGAACATAACATAATCTCGGAGATTATTCCTTCAGAGCCTGTGCAATGCGAGAAAGATACATCAGGTTTCATCAGACTCGGATTAATTAAATCGCCAAAATGCCCCGGCAAATAAAACCCCTTACTTCACCGTTCACCATCAAGCCACTAAACCTGTATGGAAATGAACACCTCTGCTGAAATGTCAAATTCATTAAAGATCATACAACATGAGACAACACGTCTCTCTCTCTCTCTCTCTCTCTCTCTCTCTCTCTCTTTCTCTCTCTCTCTCTCTGTGCACACGCACGGTCCGGTTCTGGCAGTGATTAACGCAGATTTATTATATGGCTTGGTTGAATTCTAATGTAGAATGCGGTCTGTAATTTCTTCATAACAGACCGTTGCTAAGCATAACACACCGTTGCCATGCAAAAGCAGAGCGTTGCTATGGACGCAGTTCTGTTCACTCTGGAGCACAGCTATTAATCAATCCGCTGAAAGAAGTCCTGATAATTTATCAGCTGTGGCAAAAAGTGGGGAAACGTGGAGAAACTTCTGTCCTCCAATTCAAGCAATGACAGCAGATCTGGTGAGCGCCATTGCTACATCTTTATATAAGGTCTATGATCTCTATCTTTATATACGGTCTATGATCTCTATCTTTATATACGGTCTATGATCTCTAACTTTATATACGGGCTATGATCTCTATCATTATATACGGGCTATGATCTCTACATCTTTATATACGGGCTATGATCTCTACATCTTTATATACGGTCAGTGATCTCTACATCTATATATATAGATGTGATATATTATCTCTATCTTTATATATGGTCAGTGATCTCTACATCATATACGGTCTTTATATACGGTTTATGATCGCTACGCAGTAACTTCAGCCGTAGTATAGGGACAACAACGATAATTAGTTAGCTTAACGCTACATTGCACGTTTAGGTGTGTCAACATGCAGCGGCTGTGCAAAAAGGAAACGAGATGAATCATGACATGAAGCCATTTACCTCGTCTCACTTTACCATCAACGGAAATGTTCAGTTTAATGTAAATACGAGCAGCCGATAGCCCGCTAGCTCACTACAACGCGTCAGCTAATGTCATGTCAATTCCTGCAGTGATTAAAACAGCAGCTGGGTAATTTGACCACCACGGCAGCACTCCATAACATATACGGCTACTACCACAGCCCGTAAGGTGGTGGTAAGCAATAGATGAAGAGTTGCATTAGCTTAACAGATACAGAGTTTACGTTGCTATGGACGCAGGATTCCAACCGTAGAGACGGAACGAACTATTTTCTTTAGCGGAAGCAATACAATCGTATTTAAATCAATAAACTCATTTTTAAATCAATATTTTGTGTCAAATTATTGATTTATTTGGAAAGTAGCCATGTAATAAGCGGGATAATGTAGAGCGAGGCAGTTGTTATAGCGAATACAACCCCGACAGGGTGATCAGGACCCCGACGCGAAGCATGTGCTGTTTAGCTCTCATAACGGCCGGATGGGTAGCCACTGCCATGAGTCCATGACGCTAATGTCTGATTACTCCATATTGTGATATTTTGTGATTACATTCTGAATCTGCAGCGTTCTCTGTCAGGTAGCCTAAATCATTAAGTTAGTAGTAGGGTATACAGGGGAGTTGCATATTAAGTGGTTTAGGGTCCTTCTGTAAGTACTTTTGGGGTACAATTTGGTTTTGGTTCATTCTACAAGCAGCAATACCACAGGCCAAGCAGTCGGCCGTTCCAAACAGGCACATTTTAACGTGCCTGTGGCACTGCACTAGTTATACTTTAATGGAAAAACAGAAGCTTTTTTATTTTCCTTTTTTACATTTATATTTGGTTATTTACAATTGATTAACAACTGATAAAAATAAATAACTGGACAATAGTTAACTGCCCATTTAGAGAACAAATAGCCTATACAATTTTCTTCAAACCAATATCCTAATATTTTACATAAACTTGAAGATCTTGGTTAGCAAGGTGCATTTGTAATTCCTGTTGGCTCTGATGCTTTTGTTTGTTAGTAATTTTGTACTTGCTAATTTATGTAATTGATATTTATCCTGTTCAGCACTTTTTCTATTTACAGTTTTTTAATGTCGTGATTTTACAGCATTTCATTGTTAATTCCACAGACGTTTATTTTCCAGTGTGTGGATATACGTCCCTCCAGGTACAGGATACTGCTGAAGAAATTCGGTCCATATGTTTTGCCCTGTTGTGCCTTTGTGGCTTTGTAATCTTTGACAATGTTTACACATGGGCAGCTATTTTCATAAACGGACATTTTAACCTCTCCGTTTTCAAAAGTAACATCGTGCACAGCTGTTTCAGAAAAGTGTTCGTTTACACCAAAGACAGTATATAAAATGGACCCAGTGACTCCGCTGTTTTTGACGGAGACAAGTTAAGTCTATTAAAAGCACTTTTCCGGTGATGGTTGAGCGTTACTGAGCGTTACTGCGCAGCTGCAAACTGAGCTTGCCGCCGTAGATGTGACGTGAGCAACGTCTCTGAACGTTGTAAGTCTTCTGGTAGCTGTGCCAAGAGAAATCTCAATCATTCCCAATCTCGCAGAGACGGAGAGCGTAGGTATATGTAAGGAGATAACATAGGCACAGGCTAATTATTGCTAACTAAAATGCTAATTAACATTAGTAATTAAACTAAACAGCTAATGTAGTCAAAACTACCTGCAAGCTTCTCCTGTACTATACGGTAATTCCTCTACTATGCGTCAGTAAGTCGTGTCGTTATGACACAATCGTTAGCCTATTTTTACAAAAACGTCTGCTACGGAGCCATAACGTGAGGTACAAGGTAATGGAGCCTTTAATACATTGTCATGTTTCTTTAAAAATAAACAATGGACAAATAAAGTCTTTAACGCTTCAGATGTAAAGTTATTGGCTGTCAAAGTCACGCCAAAATGAATGGCAGTCAATGGAATGCTAATGGGGGGTGATGGTTTGGGTAGCGTAAAATTGTGTATGGCAGTGCTTCACACCACCACCCAGCCGCCTGGTGTGCATACTACATCGAATTTCACACACGTTTGCATCACCATATGCACTCAGATTTCACCCCCAAAACGCTCATCTAAACGCGGAATAAAAAGGGAGAACGCAACGCCACTTTTGCGTTTTCTCTTCAGATCGGTTCGATCAGTTTCCGTCTAAACATAGCCTAAGTTTGGGAGTGTCTGGGGACGCTGCCTCCAGTTCTTGTATATGGTGATATATTGCATCTGCAGCCTCTTTGTAGTCGGGGGAATATAGGCCTAGACATACAAATAGTTGCCCAAACTCTTGTGGTAAATATGTGGGTCTTAGGGAAATCAATAGGAGTTGTAGGTTTGGGGAATTGATGGTGTGTCTAATGATATGGTGTCTACACCACTTGATGTTAATGTACTTGCATAGTCCTCCACCGACCATCTTGTTGTTCTCTATCAAGTCTTAACGGTGTACCAAAGCCAAGTAGGGAAAGACTGTCATCGTTCACTGTACGGACATGAACATAAAGGAAACAAATTGAAAAGATTTATTGAAAAAAAGAATCAGAATGCTAAAATAAATAGATATATAAAGATATAACTACATGTTTTTCATAACTTTTGTTAAGTATAATTAACTAATTAGCAGGAGAAAAGCATCTTTGATCTGTGTGGTCAGAATGAAAACAGATATTTTTGGTACTTTTTAGGTCACCTTTGCCGAGTGCGGCATCAGATTGCACAGTCCACATGTTTTCAAAGATGTACATTATATTGCACAGGGAAAATGATAGGATCACCTAGGTATGAATCATAATTTTCAACGGTTAGGATACAATACAAATTTCCTGGGTGACTAGATTTAGTTTAGTCATTATAATTCTTATAAAGTCTGACACTATTTGTTTAGAGATATCCTATTTTAATTTTTGTAGCAATATAAGTAATATCCTTTAGTATAACAAGGTGTCAGTTACCCCATTGTTTTTGTATTCATTTTTGTATCCAGTACTGGAGGAAGTGCTCACGGTGCTAATCTGCAGCCATAGATGAAGACTATGATGAAGGCCAGAGCTTGTATTAGAAAGGAGTACAGCGCCATCTTCCTCTTTCTGGCTGTGGCTGTTTTAATCCTCGTGCTACGTAACATGGAGGTCCTGGAGGTGAGAACTTGGTTTTAGTAGAATCATTTGAAGGGTTGATCCTATTTGAAATGTTTCATTTTAGTCCATTTTCACTGTTGTTTTCAAATGTGTCCAATGGTTATATATTTTTGCTTTGTTTAGTTAATTAGCTTCTAGTGCATTTGTCTCCATCTCTCTGTAGACCCCCAGCCAGTTTCAGCATGAGGTGAACTCCACCACCATCGCCCCGAGAGTTTCCACTGTCCCTGACGTTCAGCAGGGCTTATGCACCTTCCAGCCACTGTCCCCTAAGGACGCTCTGGAGGAACGCCTCCTACTAGACTCCATTGCTTGGCCTGAAACTCCACTATTGCCAGCTCCTCTTATCCTGGAGCAGACCAGTGACCCAGCTCACAGCACCTTCACCATTCTCCCAGGGAGGGGGGGGAGAGAATGGCACGTAGGGGATCAGCTGGAGGTTAGGATCAATATGTCTGATTTCCAGGGCCGTCCCAAGAAGTCTGGGGGAGACTTGTTACTTGCCCGGCTGCACAACCAGAAGCTTGGTGCAGGTGTGGCTGGACAGGTGGTGGATCATCTGAATGGCAGCTACTCTGCTGTATTCTCTTTACTCTGGGAAGGAGACGCACAGGTTGAGGTGAGGATATACACTAACATGTTAAATATGGTTGTACTGTAGTCTTTTTTGTTCATCTATCTGCTAATTGCTTGTTCACTTAGCCTCCTTGGTTACTGTTGCTATGTCATTATTATGATTATAATTATGTCACTATTTCAGGCTTAATTTCATGCTTAATAGTTTTGTTGCACCTGTTACGACAGGACTAATGACAACTTTATCATTCTTATTGCTAGAAAAGATTTGTGTCCTAATACATTTCCATCTGAGCTGTGGCCCACCTTCAAAGTGAGCCAATGACTAATCAGCCAGATTAAATGAAATCACCTGTGTAGGTGTTCAGAGTTAGTGGGGTCATGCTGTATTACTCAATAGCTCCTATATGGTGCTAAAACAGTCTCATATCCATTAGAAACTCGTGACACACAATGCACAAATAACTGCAAAGTGATTTGTGTCTGTAAATCTGTGTTGTATCCTCGCCTCTAATTTGTGACTTGAATTCGTTAAACAATGCACAAATAAATGCAGAGCTATGGAAGTAAATCTGTTTCATTGGATTTCGAAATGAAAAAGCCATTGAATTTCTAGCACTGAATATTATGCATTGTGTAGCATGCCCCCCGAACAAGGATGAGACCTTTACTGATGGTTTTATGATGTTTATTCCTTTATGAACCATAATCCGTTCATATTACCAACGTAAGAGCTGAAATGTATACAAAACATGTAACCGATTAGCTAACATTGTTCACATTCACATGCTGTCTTACATTTGTACAAAAACGAACATTAACAGACAAAATACTCATTCTCAACTGAATAAACAAACCTTTTGCCTCTTCCGAAGGGCTGCAAAGTATGAATTCAATGTTTTATCGTGTTGCCGTATTTGGGATAAGCTACCTGCTATGTACTGCACTAGCCAGGCGCGCTTCCATAACGGAGACAAAGTGCGTAGCTTTAGACCGGAAGTCCATTTCAATACAGACATTTCAAAATGAAAGACAGTCACTATATTTTTGTAACAAAATATACATATGGTTATTTACACTCCCACCAAATTATGAGGGTTTGTTATAACAGTGTAACAACAACGAATGATTTTCAACATGAATTAACCATTTCTCTTAATTAGCTTATGGACATTCTAGTATCAGAATTAGCTTTTGCACAGGACGTTCTACACTAGAGAGCTTATTACTGCGTTGACCTTTGTTATTCAGTTTCTTATCTTCAAAGGAGATTTTTTCTCACGAGTCCGTCCTTGCCGCTAACAGTCTCCAGGTCTCTGGCAAGTTTCCATTCACCTCTGGGTGACAGTTCATCAATGTCCAACACAACATCACCTACTTTTAGATTCCTTTTTGGTGAGTGCCAGCGCTGCCTGGCCATAATGTTGTGCAGATACTCCCAAGGCGGGAACCTGCAACAGAACTGCTCAGTCAAAAACTGCACACGACGCCATCTTTTTGCTCCATAGAGGTCCTCCTTTGGGAAGGCACCAGGTGGGGGTAGATTTCATGTGGAGCAAGTGGTTGGGGGTAAGTGGTTCCAAGCTGTCAGGGTTGTTAAGGTTGTCTACAGTCAATGGGCGACTATTGACTATGGCCATAGCTTCGTAGAATAAAGTCCTTAATGAAGCATCATTAAGTCTACCATGCGCAAGTGACAGAGTAGTATTCAATACACTTCTGACCGTCTGGCATTTCCACACTCCACCTGCGTGACTGGAGTGAGGTGCATTCAACACAAAGTCACATTGTTTTTGGGACAGATAAGTACTCAATCTTTGGGTGTCCAATTCACGTAGGGCAGTTTTAAGCTCATTCTTTGCACCAACAAAGTTTGTTCCTTGATCACACTGGATTTGGCGAACTGCCCCTCTGATAGAAATGAAACACCTTAATGCATTAATGAATGTGTCAGTGGATAAGTCTTCTAATAGCTCAATGTGAACGGCACGGGAGCAAAAGCAAGTGAATAAAAGTCCATACCGTTTACGTTGTTTTCGGCCTTCTGTAGTTACAAAAGGGCCAAAACAGTCCATACCGCAGTATGTGAAGGGCGGAGAGGGTTCTAAGCGTTCTGCAGGTAAGTCGCTCATTCTCTGACCCTCTGGAGCTTTGCGGAGTCTGCGACAGATGACACACTGTGACATATCTCTGTGGCCTCTTGTGCAATTGCCTTTTCAACTGTGTCTGTGCTTGTAACTCCGTTGTCCACATAGAAGTCCCTTTCCATGAACTCAGATCCTACAGGATAGGTGTGACAGTGCTCTTTAGCCAAATACTTTAGTCCGTAATTTGCACAGCCTGGGGATGATGTCGCACCGAAAAGATGTACCTTCTTCCTGTGTACTCGTGACTGTGTATCGGTGTTGCCGTTTTTCCACCACAGAAAGCTCAGGTAATCTCTGTCGCACCGCTGGACGTGGAACTGGTGGAACATCTTCTCTATATCGCACATTAGAGCAATAGAATGTTGTCTGAACCGTAGAAGGATGCCTGTTAGATTGTTAGTCAGGTCTGGCCCTTGGAGAAGATGTTTGTTCAGACTCGTACCCTTGTGTTTGGCTGAACAATCAAAGACAACACAAAGTTAAGTGGGCTTTTTGGGGTGATAAATCCTGTGATGGGGAATGTACCATTGTTCACCTTGTTTTCCTTCATTGTGTACTTCTTCGACATCACCCCTCTCAATAACATCTTTCAGTTATATAGTCTCTTTTGTTCCTTTCATCTTTGTTGAACTTTCGCTTTAAGTGTTCGAGTCTGATTTCAGCAAGCTTTCTGTTGTTGGGTAAGTGTGGCCTTTGTCTGAATGGCAGAGGCATCTCACAGTGTCCTTGTTTGTTTTTCCTTATTCCCTCCTTGAGCTTGTCCAAAAAGATGAGATCCTCTTGTGAGACCGTTTTGTCGCTTGCCTTTGTGTCCTTAAAATCTGACTCTAGCACATTAATCAAGTCCATGGGGCAGACTAGCCTGGTCCTACCAGACTCTGGTCCAGACTAGCCTGGTCCTTCCAGACTCTGGTCCAGACTAGCCTGGTCCTACCACACTCTGGTCCATTTCATTTGTACAAAGAGTCTGGCCACTCTCCATTGACAAGTGCTAACTTTCTTGAAGGCGGGTACTCTGTTGAAGTTTAAAACTATTGTATCTGCCCAGAGCCACTCTGGATCTGCCATAACAAATCGCTAGCGTTTGGTCATGATGTCGGCTTAGCACCGCTAGCGTTCGCCTTAAAATCAAACTTTTCCTGAAGCCCGTGGGGAGGAGGGCCACAACATGATGGCCACCAATAAAACTCAGCAAAGACTGTTCTTGCTCGGGCTTTAACTTCTGGATATTCGGCAGCATTGCCACAACGGACCGAATGGCTTAGCTCACATCTTTCTCCGCCGCCATTACGGAACTACAACTCAAACTATTGCACGACCTCAACGTCAAAACCCGCGAATATAGCGCAAACCCAGATGACGTACTGAAGGAAAATGAAAATTGAGCGGAAGTACGTAGGAGGGCGTTGCCAGGCTAGCAAGACCCAGGGCATGATGGGAAATGCCTGGCTCTCGGTTTCCTGGTTGAAACACATGTTTCCCTGGAACTAGGGTTGGGCATCGTTTGGATTTTAACGATTCTGATTCCAATTCCGATTTTTCCTTTTGATTCCGGTTCTTATCGATTCTCGATTTCGATTCTTTCAGGGGTGGAGTTGAAACGGGTTACATGCCTATTTTCACAAATTATTTTGATTCAATGGTGGTTTGAAGTTTCACCACTTTTTCAATGTAAAATAAAGCCACACTAGATCGCTGCTTACTGTGCTCCAAGGCTGCAACACAACAAGCGCCTGGCCGCTTCGGAAACCAAAACTTGCGCATATTAAATTGGAAAGCAATGATTGGTTTTAAATAAACAAATCCTCTAAACGATTCCAATAAAGAAACGATTCCAAGTAGGAATCGGTTCCTGATGCCCAACCCTACCTGGAACGGTTTGAAACGGCTTTGAGATAAGTTTTCTCTCGTTTGGTGGGTGTGTGGTAACTTAACGACAGTATTTCAAATCTGAGGGTTCACTCACAAGGTTCAAAGAGATCCTCACAAAGCTCTGTTACATTTAAGATATTACTTTTAAGACATCTTTTACAGGTGCTTTTAACTCTTCTAACTAACTATCTTCTCTATCTAGGTGATGCTGGCTCAAACTAATGAGGCTATCACAGTGCTGAAGAGGCTGAACAGTGAAGAACCTGACAGGATTGGCTTCAAGAGCCTCTTCCGCTTAGGCTCAATTTCTGAAACTACCATCTGTAATGTCTGCCTACCTCCAACCGAGCAGCCGCTGTGCAACCACACTGACCTCCGTACAGGCGAGCCTTGGTTCTGCTACAAGCCGAAGAACCTGGGCTGTGACGCCAGGATCAACCACGAAAATGGACACTACAAACAAAACCTCAGGGCCAACGAGGAGAATTTCTTCCAAAGGTGAGGGAGCACATAGACAGGAGTGGCATTTTGAGTGACTTCTAATAAATACATACATCTCCTTGGTGTTTCAAAAGTTTGAAACTATAGGCAGTTAAGACTGAATCTAAAGATGTTAAAGTTTTAAAGATAAAACAAATCAAACTAATCGGTCTGAATTATACGAGTTGACTTTCATTAATATTCATTGTATTTGCTATGATTTATTTTTATTGTGAATTCATATATTTTATTTTGGATGTGGTCTTATCAATAACATTACCATCCCTTTTTGACCTGTTTTTACAATCTAATTTGAGTTATTGGATCACAAGTGGACACCTCTAATAACAAGATAAAGTGTAATGTCCATAGGATACATTGAGCCATCAGACCTGCTAAGACCACATTCGGAGGTGGTCTGGGCCACATGTGACCACATCCATCCATCCATCCATCGTTGTCCGCTTATCCGTGGTCGGGTCGCGGGGGGAGGAGCTCCAGCAGGGGACCCCAAACTTTCCTTTCCCGAGCCACATTAACCAGCTCTGACTGGGGGATCCCGAGGCGTTCCCAGGCCAGGTTGGAGATGTAATCCCTCCACCTAGTCCTGGGTCTTCCTCGAGGTCTCCTCCCAGCTGGATGTGCCTGGAACACCTCCCTAGGGAGGCGCCCAGGGGGCATCCTTACCAGATGCCCGAACCACCTCAACTGGCTCCTTTCGACGTGAAGGAGCAGCGGCTCTACTCCGAGCTCCTCACGGATGACTGAGCTTCTCACCCTATCTCTAAGGGAGACGCCAGCCACCCTCCTGAGGAAACCCATTTCAGCCGCTTGTACCCTGGATCTCGTTCTTTCGGTCATGACCCAACCTTCATGACCATAGGTGAGGATAGGAAGGAAAACTGACCGGTAGATCGAGAGCTTTGCCTTCTGGCTCAGCTCTCTTTTCGTCACAACAGTGTGATAAACTGAATGAAATACCGCCCCCGCTGCGCCG
Organism: Gymnocephalus cernua; assembly: GCA_023631565.1. Classification (NCBI taxonomy): domain Eukaryota; kingdom Metazoa; phylum Chordata; class Actinopteri; order Perciformes; family Percidae; genus Gymnocephalus; species Gymnocephalus cernua. Next base: position 21,401,936 of record CM042447.1, read on the forward strand.
ATTCTCCGACCAATCTCCCGCTCCATTGTCCCCTCACTCGCGAACAAGACCCCAAGGTACTTAAACTCCTTCACTTGGGGTAAGGACTCATTCCCTACCTGGAGAAGGCACTCCATCGGTTTCCTGTTGAGAACCATGGCCTCAGATTTTGAGGTGCTGATCCTCATCCCAGCCGCTTCACACACGGCTGCAAACCGATCCAGTGAGTGCTGAAGGTCACAGGCCAATGATGCCATCAGGACCACATCATCTGCAAAGAGCAGCGATGAGATCCCCAGCCCACCGAACTGCAACCCCCCCCTACCACGACTACGCCTCGATATCCTGTCCATAAATACTACGAACAGGATAGGTGATCCCGACCCGACCCCAGCGGTTCCTCCCACAGGTGGTGGGCCCATGGGCTGGAGAGATAGGTGCCACGTAGCTTTTTCGGGCTGTGCCCGGCCGGGTTCCGTGGCAGACCCGGCCACCAGACGCTCGCTGACGAGCCCTCCTTCTGGGCCTGGCTCCAGACGGGGGCCCCGGGCTTCCTCCGGGCAGGGTCTCTTTATCCCTTCCTCGTTCTTCCATAGGGTTTTTTGAACCATTCTTCGTCTGGCCCCTCACCTGAGACCACTTTGCCATGGGAGACCCTACCAGGAGCACAAAGCTCCAGACAACACAGCCCTTAGGTTCATAGGGACACCCAAACCTCTCCACCACGATAAGGTGATGGTTCTCGGAGAGACCACAATCTTATAGCAATGTGTACCGTTACATGGCTAAGCTAACCAGGGGCCTATACTATGAATCAAGATCAACATGCCCTGGATTTCTTTCAGTTACCCGGCTTCACTAACCCTAACAACCGCGGTCCTGCATAAGCTGTGTCACGACGGTGGTTAGCAACTAGTTCAATAACCCAGGGTTTCCCAATCTAGAGACGCGCACATTCACATAAAAGAGACGGTGTTTGCACATTGTGACCAAAAGCAGACATCTACCATAGCCACATATTTTACATAAGAAGAGCAAATTATAATTTACAAATTTGACAAAATGGACAAATTAAAAAATCTGATCTTTAAACTGTTTTTCCAATTTGCTGTTTTTATTCAGAGGATCAGAAATTTAGAAAATTACAAAATTGCGTCTGGGCTCCAATTATTCAATACTGCAATGATATTGTCTCCCTCATTCTGCCTAGCTCCGCCCCACCCCGCCCCTCATTCGAGCACAGTCAGCAGCCAGACCGAAAGACAGAATGAGAATGGATGATGTGTTGGAAGTCGAATATCCAAACACATTCAGCATTCACCGAGAGGTGAAACGCTTGTCAGTATCCAGCACAGACTTGAATCAAGATCGCCTAGTGTCTATATTTAAAGTGTCATCCTCCGCCCATACACAGGACCACTCAGAGGTGGAGTTGCAATCGAGAGAGTCAGGTCTTTTCCCGGTGGGCTGGTAGTGTCTGTTTTGAGGCCGTGAGGGCCGGTCTGACAATAGTTATAGGCTACATTGCAAGTTCTTAGCCACACCATCCGCTGCCCGGCTGCTGCCCGCAGCCTCCTATTTCAATATGGAAAGCCAAAAAAGAAAAGGGAAAGGTGGAGCTGAGATGGTCAGACTCAAAAGAAAAAAAGGGATTGTGTTGGTATACTATGTTGTTCATTCATTCACCATCCGAACATTCATCTCCCCTCTTCTCAACAAGATTCCGAATTATAATCTCGTAGCCTAATTATCCAGCGTTGACATGACTGCCCCGAGTCTTCTTGACTGCCCACCTAAACATATCCAGACACACCCACGATAATAGCCAACCAATCGTTGGTAACATGGCGGAACGAGGGAGAGAATAGCATTGCAGTATTGAATAATTGGAGCCCAGACACAATTTTGTAATTTTCTAAATTTCTGATCCTCTGAATAAAAACAGAAAATTGGAAAAACAAATGTCCGTTTGTTTTTAGAAAATTTAACTGATAAGCTTTACACGGACCATTTGAACCCATTTTTCCGTTTTTCCAAATGTCCGTTTGTTTTTAGGAAATTTAACTGATAAGCGTTTCACGGACCAGTTCAGAACAACGTTACAGGTCTCTCCGATGGTATTTCCTCTACCTCCAATCTACTTGTTTTCTCTCTCGCTCTGCTCCGCCCCGCGCTCAACTCAATTATTTTATACTCAAACATCTCCACGACTTAAAGGAGAACTCCGGCCAATTTTTACGTTAATCTTGCAAAATATAACTATGCGAGACCTGTCTATAGCAACAACAGTTAGCGCAACATCAGCTACATAGACGGAGCTGCTGCAGCTAATGCCCACCGCTCCACTTAGCTAAATGGCATTCATGGGGGCATAAATGAAATAGTGCCTTTGTGTACCTTAACAGACACAAAATGCAATTAAATTGTCTGTGTAACATGAACAGGGCCCTTACATGACAAGATGCATTTTCAACATTCACCTACCCTGTTAGCTGCTAGCTAGCTAGCTGTCGTCTGGGACGAGAGAGCGTTCAGTCAGGCTTCAGTAATAATCATCATGCAGCTGTCCTGTGTGTATTTGGAGCATATATATATGATATATATCCATTTTGTGTGCGATCCATCTGGCGTTGGAGAGTAGTATTTTCTGCCGACAACAATCACGAGAGCGCCCGCTGGTCTGGAGGATGTCCTCCGGAGGACCGGTGATGCCTTCGCGGCACAACACCCACACGAACACCACCAGTTGCCCGAAATGCGTGATCTTGGAGCAGCTGCTTCATCTGCCTGTTGCCCCTCTGTCTGTCTGGTTCTTTCCAACTCTTGTGAGGCCAGTTCTTCCTCTGTATACTCGGGTTCGAATAAATAAGGACGACCATCAAACTCAAAAGCCTCTTCCATGTGTTCAATATCGTCAATATTCTCCATAGTTACGTTACTCCAAGCTTCTTCCCTTGTGAACACCTCCGCTCTTCACGCTACACTGTACACTCCTCCACCTACACTGTTATTTATCTTGCTACAACTGAATTCACACGGGACGTCAGCACAAGACTGCCGCTAGCCGCCTGTTAGTGTTTTACTGAACAATAGACAGGTCTCGCATAGTTATATTTTGCAAGATTAATGTAAAAATTGGCTGGAGTTCTCCTTTAATGAGTGGCGTAATTGTCGCGTGACACAACGAATCGATAATGAAATTCGTTGCCAACTCTTTTAATAATCAAATTTTATCAATTTTATCGATTCGTTGTTGCAGCCCTAATAACTTCCCCATCAGTCAGGCACAAGATCTGACCATGATTACACTTGTCCTTTCCATGAACTTTCGTTGCTTTAGCCTTTTATTTCATTTGCAACCATGGCAGTGGTAAGCGATCGTTGGAGCAAATAAAAAATATAAAAACATAATTCAAACCAATGCGTGCATTGGCAACACACGGCTATGAAGCTGACAACGATACGTAATTCCCTCCACTGAAAAGCTATAAATTTCATAAAGATACCCATCAGAGAATGACTGATGAATGACGCAAGACTTATTTATGCCGCCGGTATAATAGCAACAGCGCCCGAGATCCGCACACAAAGCTACTTGCGCTTTGCGTAAAATAGGGCGCTATGTGTCATTGCATGTTTACATACATAAGAGGTCTGCAGTCATTGCAGTTGGGTATAATAAAGATATGAACCTAAATTCATACATTCATCATCATTCATTCATACTCTGGAAAACACTTTGTTTAATGCATATGTGCAATTAATTCCTCCAAAACTGGAGCTTACGTACACTTGGAAATGGGTAGTTACATGACTTGTGTCAATCAGTCCAAACATATTTTACATCATATAAACATACAAATACAAATATATCCTACAAATACCTGTATGGGGCTGTATAATCAACTTGTTATTTGGTTTTCGCAGCTCACAACAGTACAGTTCTTCTCCGTTGCTTTGGCGCATTTTTCAGATCAGAGATGAAAATAATGTGTAACTTAGTCACATAAAGAATTGGGCTCCCTTTCATGTGCATTGTTCATTAGACTATACTTACAGAGTGAACTGTTAAATATGGACAACAACACAAAACAGTTTCACTATCTTGGTATAGACAATGGCATAAGGACTTGTCAGTTTGATTGTGTCATTGGTATAAATACTTGCTTTGTGTCCGAGGTCTCTGTAAGACCTCGAACTTGTTGTACAGCTTTGGGAGATCGCTGACGGCTAACCTCAACCACTCGTCCATGTTCGGTTTGTGGATCCACGTGCATTCTGTGTTGTTGTTGTTTTGTTTTTTTCAGACACATGAAAGCACGTCACAGCGCAAGCCACAAGATGCCACTTTTCTCAGCGCAGCGGCAGACCAGTTCTTGCATGCGCAAGCTATTGACAATAATGGGTTTCGTAGCACAGCGCTACCACTTGCGCGTCCAATGTGAATGGCCCAATAGACTTCCACTGAGGTTTTGCTCTATTTCTCTCCATGAAACTGTAGATGAGGGGTCCATCCACACCCTGAGGGCACATAGCTGAAAGGCTCTGTGGTACACTTTAATTTTGGGCAGGGCCATGCCTCCCGAGTTTATGGTACGTTGCAGGGTAGAGGATTTTCCCAGCTACAGTTTTTGATGTCACACACACATAAAACAACAATGGCAACCCCTGTTGTAATGGAAAATGAACACAAGTAAAAAACAATTACGCAAGTAAATGTTAACATTACAAGTTTGCAGCTGTCATTGTCCATCCATCCATCTTCGTCCGCTTATCCAGCAGGGGATCCCAAACTTCCCTTTTCCGAGCCACATCAACCAGCTCCAACTGGGGGATCCTGTGGTGTTCCCAAGCCAGGTTGGAGATATAATCCCTCCACCTAGTCCTGGGTAGTAGTATATAGTGGTACATATTCGCGTGCACGTGGCCCAAAAATGGTACTTCTGCGCGTGCATGTGAAAAAAGTGTGCATGTGAGCGTGCGTGTTGGGGGCGACGCCCCCCTCCCCTCTACCATGTGATATTTTTGAGCGTTCTGATTAGCCGAACGATGTGATTGTAAACAGAAGCGCGCGCGCGTGTGTGTGTGTGTGTGTGTGTGTGTGTGTTAGGTCTGCGTTTGTGTGTGTGTGTTACGTTCACATGTGTATGCTTGGCATAAGTTGTATACAGAACTACGTCTACGTGAAGCACTATGCGGTTAAAACTGCTTGATTATGGCTGGGCAACAAACCGTCATGCATGTGGAGTGGTTTGTAGGGTTTAAAATGCGTTGTTTTGCGTTGTATGGTCTCTTTTTCCCTGCCCTTTTTTCGCCTAGTTAGCTAGCTAGCTAGCTTGTCATTGTTAGCCCTCTGTTTAGCTAATTAGACTATGCAAACAAGTCTGTTTTTCCTCTACAGGTATTTGTTTCTCCTAGCTAGCTTGTCACGGTTAGCCCGCTGTTTAGCTAATTAGACTATGCAAAAAGGTCCGTTTTTCCTCTACATCTATTTTGCTCTGTTCGCTAAAAGACGGTGCTTTACATTCATTTCTGTTGGCGAAGCAAAGACGAACCCCATTACATCCATGTCTACAAAGGGTAAGTAAAGAATTATCTGTAATGTTTAAAATATAATCTGAGATAATTAATTTATCAACAATAAGCTCCAAAATACAAGGCATTGTTGCTGTTTAACTAATTTATATCAGTTTTGAGTCAGTTTTGCATGACACTATAAAATAATAAGACGTGTATTGGTTTCGATGATGATGCTACAGCTATAACGTTATCTAAATGGTTTGGTTTGTGACTAAAACGTTATCAGGAGTTGGTTTAACACATAAGGTCTTTCCAGATGATCCATTTTCATCAAGATCAGGTTTAACAACAGTAATGGGCCAATCTGCTAGAAACATATTGCTTTTAAATCACTAAAATAGTTGTGACAACTCCGTTTGGAATGCTTCTCAATGCTTTTAGCATAGGGGCTAAAACTAATGTTTCTTTATAACAAAGCGCTTCGGGTAAACTTTGCCTAGCATGCTGTCATTGTGCTAACCATGCAATGTTAACATTCACAACAGCATCACTTTACTACACTTGTTAGATAATGTTTCTTTACAGAGTTCTCTGTTGATTTGTGCTTGTCCCTGCATGAAGTCAAAAAACACTAACAGTTGCACTAATATACAAGCAAGTACTTTTACATGTACTAAATTTAAGGAACTGATACTTTTCGGTATAGTATTACTTCACAAATGAAACTATCTAGAGGTGATTACTTTGTTTATAGTAGTTCTCGAAATTACTCCCACCAATGACTTTATTGTAAGATATTGATAACTTGTGGGAAAACATTAACACAGTCTGTTTAGTAATGATTCATGACTGCAGATACTCAGCCCTTTACCATGATCGTTGATTTCCTGTGTGTAAGTAGGTAAATTGTGTTTTTTATTCTTTTTACAGCTTTCACAGAGAGCTGTAAACGCTACCCAAGATGTGAACGGCCAAGTGGCTACATCAGAGACTCGGCAAGATGTTTTCCTACTGGTATGGTTCTCTCTATTATTGCCCACGAGATGAAGAGGAAGTTCATCACTGGAGTTTCATCATATATTTATTTTGTAAGAAAAGTGTAAGTTACTATGGATTTCATAGATATCTGTATGCTAATATGTTTTAGAAATAACATATTGTGCAATACGTTGTGTCTATTACTTAGGTTGTGAGTTTTTTGTTATGCATTAACTATTGTGAAAAGAAAGGAGAAAAAAGTGCATGGCCAGACAATAACATATATATTAGTTTGTGGTTAACAAGGGAACGTGCATCATAGTCGCTGTATTGTTAAATTAACAAACTGTTTTCTTCATCATAGATCATTGATCACAACTTTATAGCGCAAGCATTGATTTAAACAGCTACTTTTGGGTGATTGAGGTGATTGTAAAACATAAAATTCTGCATAAACTTTTCAAATTGGTATTTTCTGGAAAAGATTTAGTATGACATAGACGATATACAAAAGAAATGTAGACTGCAAGTTTCTCCCTAAGGGGGATTTAAAGGCGTAATTTGTGTTAAATGCTTTATACCATCTACCACCACAAGGTGATGTTTGTGTTGAGACTTCGGTGATTTAAGGTACATAGGGCCTCATTTACTAACTAGCACAGTTTATGCTGCGTCTGTTTATCAGAGTTTGGTAATATTGCACGCTATGCTTCCACATTTAGCGTAGTATTTATCAAACCTGACACCCATCAGGCCGTAAGTGCCTTTCTCCGCCCACTAGACCGTAACTTGCCCTGTAGCAAGGCGTTAAGTACTAGTGCTATGATATGGCCGAGTGTAGACTGAGATATTCCCACTGCTGATGCTATGACTGTTTAAAATGATCCTGATGTCAAAATTTGTAACGTAGAGGAGTTTAACAACTGCTGGATGGATGTGAACGCTGAGTCTGAGATTTAATGTCATCTTTGATTTCTTCCAGTAACTCTAATATTGCACGGCTGCGTAATCTGTAACGCTTCATGATATCGTGTTCTCTCCACTGACAAAGTGTGATCCTTGTGTTAAAAATATGTTCAGCCTGGTCTATGTCTTCGTCTTGCTCGGATAACTGGTGCCATTTCACCAGCGGCATATTGGCCTACGGAAACAGGCGCAAACAGCTTGATAAATCTATCCCTCAGTGTCTACATGAGTCAAAACCATATTACCGACCAATGCTACTTTGTTTCATGTTATACAGTAGCCTAAAGTTGTGTTAACTAGCAAACGCCTGAGTCATTAAAAGGAATGGTAGATGCTTTTGTAGTCAATCAGAAGTCTGGAGATAATTTGATCACAACCACAAACACCATCAAACGCAATAAAAAACACGTTCATCTCAAAAACGCGTCAGTTCAGAAAAAAGCCATCCGAGTCAGAAACACCACGCTTGTTTGGGAAGTATTCCAGACTGGTTCTACGCAAAACACTTTGAACAACTTATGAAAAGACTACTGACAGATACATTTATCTCAGTAGTGCAACGCTTTCTGGCTATGAAACAGCTGTGTGCTAATGGTGTTAGGATCCGTGGGGTTGCAGAAACACTTTTCTACGAATTGAAAACGGTCGGAGATGTTACAGTAAAAATCCGTGAAATGTATGATAATACAGCGGGAGAGGACATTGTCAAAGTGGCTGAAATTAGAGAGATTGGGGATCTGTGGAGAGATTTATATAAGAGAAAAAAAGTAATCGTGTGAAAATATGGGGAATTGTCTGTGTTTAATGTATAATCATATCAGAGAACGATGTGTGATATCTCGATTATCTGATATTTTAGATCATAACCAACAAAGTGAATGATGTTAAAAAGTATCAATGTGAGAGTAATGTAAATAACAATGATGTATGTAGGTTAGAAAAATTGTTGTCTGTTGTAAGAAGCCAAAATAGGGCAATACCTTGGGATGATGTAATACGTATGTTGTTATCAATGCTAACAGCTAGAGAGTGTATAGCTGAGACATTTTGTGATGTCATAAGTAACATCACACACACTTTTAAGATCCACACTGTTTATCACATACTTACCATGTACGCTATGGTTGTAGATGCCGTTAGTTTGTATTTGAAAGAAAATCATTACACCGATGTCTTACGCGATTTGCAAAAAATACATGCATTCATAATTAGTAAAACATCTACAGCATGCTTAAGCAAAACATTATCTACGATAGAATGTGTTTCACTGTCTTCATGATCTGTTGCGTGTTTGTGTGTGTTTTGTGAAATAAACTAAAAGACAGTATTGAATGTAAAAAAAACTGTAACACATTGGAATGTATTTTCTATTGTATACTATATTTATCTGTTGAAATGTAAAAGATATTTTTTTCTCTAATGAAATGTGAAATAAACTAAAAGACAGTGTTGAATGTAAAAAACTGTGACATTTGGTATGTATTTCCTAATTTTGATTCATCTACTATTTTCTATTTTTTCCATTATTGTGAGCAAAGTGAACTTGTATAAGAGTTCCATTTTCAAATCGCCCTTTTATTCGTTTGAATAAATTGAAAACAAAAACATCAGTATTCCTCACATTCTTTATTACCTGAAAAATCACCATTACACAATGTTTTTATCATGTGAACCATATTCACATTGAACACAATTAAAAACCTGGTCATGACATATCCCTGGTTTTAATTTGTTGACAAATAGACAAACCATTGTATCATTACATACAAGATTAGATCCATACATTTTCATTACATTTTTATAAGACATGTTTTTCTGTATATGACATAAAAAAAACACGCAATGTTGACCACATTTAGTAGAATAATTACTCTGTACTTGTAGGCCTGAATGATACACCTCTATGCAGTTTTGTAAGAGGAAACAATTTATTTCTGGAGAGAAATGCGTATGAGAATTTCCAAAGCTGTCAAAGAAATAACCGTGTTTATCCCTTGTAATAAATATCGTGAGCCAGTGTTCACCCGGCTTATCGCTGGGGTCTGTATTAATAATTAATTACCATCATTGCTGGTAAGGGGCAGACCACAGCTTTTGGCAGCATATCACATGACCTCACGCCAAGGAAGTTGGTATCCTTAGCCAATCTCTTTCTGAGGACGCAGGTGAGTTCAATAGTATTCATGCTCGTCACTTAGTAATGGTCCATCAGTACTTGACGCCGATTTGAGATTTCAATTACAGAATCAAAAACAGAATAGCATATTATGGTTACAGTTCTAGGTAGGGGAGCTCTGAAGCGCGCCTCTAGGCTCACATTGCCTGTTTTGACACATTTCCTGAATATCCACCGTCAGGCTCAAGATTAAAGCAGAATAGTGTATATCCGTCTCAGAAATCTGATCGTGTTATAGCCAGCGGTCAATCCTTTAAATGACGCCCCGTTGCTGTAACCAGCTGATAATATTCACGGCTGAAATGGCCCCTTTGAAAATGGGGCTCTAAAGCTTTACCGGGGTAGGACAGCCCGTCGACATAAAGGCTGATATACTCGGCATTAAAGTGTCCAAAATTAAAAGGATTCCGTCCATAATTACCTGTGTAAGCCTCGTTATCTACAAATGCAATAACTATAAATTTTGGGATTTGCCCGATGAATACATTTTCCTGGTTGCATACTCGGGTTCCAGCAGGAATGGAAAACGTTCTTATGGCTACACGATCAATACCATATTTTGCGTTGCTGTGCTGCAGTGCCCGGCTATGGGCCAGTCTTACTGGTGGCGCCACTGATATTTTCTTTACAAACATACTGGCTGACATTATTTTCACACTTAATTGTAGGTTTCCGGGGGACATTAATACAAATTCATCTTTTGACCGGATACATTTCAGAGACATATCCACGCCATTCAAGAGTAGTTTTTCTTGAAAAAACAAGTCAGCGTGAATAGGGGCTATCAATTCAACTATTCGGCCGTCTCCTGTATATTCGCCCCTCTGCACAAGTCCCTGATTGTCTCCTGTGATTGAAGCGTCGTCCATTTTTACCGCTCGTATCTTTAAAAAACAGCCCTGTACTAAATTGAGTGTCCAATGTTTCCTTTCCATAATTAAGCAAACATTCGATTATCCCTCTGTATGGATAAGTGTTTGAAGCTTGTGTGATCAATCTATCCCCCAGCATAATATCTATTTGGGAAAATAGACTACAGCCTGGATAATTTATAAATCCAACATCGGCGGCGTTAGCAAGTAGAGAGCCATCTGGATTTGTGATTCTCACTCTGATGAATATGTAACTATCATTAAGGTCGATGTAATACTCATTACTGGCAGATATAAAAAACTCAATGGGTCCATGATCTGTTAAAGCTGAAACGGGCGGGATTTCCACGTATGTAGATTTTTCAATAGAAGTCTGCGTAAATGGCACCGTAAACAAATCAAGTTCCGTCTTTACACACTCTTCAGATTGGTTGTGTATAAACGACATGATGAAAAAAACTTTGTTTAGAATATATCTTTTGACAAGACCAGAGTACGCTTGGTCTGAGCTTGACTACGTCTGTCAGCCGTCTTCTTTTTGAAAATGTTTCGCTTTTTGACTGTTGTTTTGTGCCTTTTATACCCCAAACGGTTACGCCCACTTGCTGAGGATGCTTTCTTTTTTTGTGGTTTGTGCCTGTATGCCATCAGTCCATTTCCTTGCTGTCTCTCAGATACTGCATTCCGAACATTAGAAATTACATCTCCGATAATGCCTGTCGCAGCGGTTTTCAAATGAGGTTTAGCTAAATTAAACCCCTTTTTAAAAAGAGGTATGGCCATGCGGAATAAATTTCTGAAAATACCGCCTAAACCGTTTCCATATTGCGTGCTCGAACCTATAAACCCCGGTAAATCGCCTCCAGCTTGATTCATGTAATATGTCGTATATCGACAGTCATCGACAGAATATGATTTGCGAGCCATTTTAATACTGTTTCACAGGCCTAAAATGTAACTTGATGATAACTTTACCGTATGAGAATGGGATCAGTTTGTTCTGATCGTCTCGTAACTCGATTTGAATATCTATAATATTCGACCTCGAGAGCGGCACATAATGAGGTGTATCATAGGTCAGCGTCGGTAGCCGTCTGGTCTCATCTGCGAAGTTCACGCATCTAAGTAGCGGTACGCTCGTATCTCCCACTCGCTGATAATCTACTATATCGCTATATATAAAAGATATTATAGCGGCCTGCGTGGATGTCTGCAGGATGTGGCGCTAGGCATTTTAAATGAGCCCCTAGCCGTATTTCAAAAACGTTGTCTGGGATAAAGCCTAGGATCTCAGCTAGCCGTCCTTTGAATGTAATATTACAACCGTCACCACCAGTAAAATAAATTTTGTTAGTGATTTCGTTATATGCCATATTTACATGGCATAGGCCGGGGGTAACCATGCATTTCATATTATATTCTTTAACAACGCTGGATACATTGTTATAGCAACCCGTTGTTAGCCTTAGTTTGTTGATGTGTTTTGATTTTGTATCGTAGAATTCAACTTTAGACTCACTCTGTAAAACTATTCCAAATCCGGGGGTATTGAATTTCTATAATACCTACTTCATATGGCTGCTGTAATATTATAGGTTTTGCCAGTTTTGTTCGGTACTGCCATATTTTATTATTAGGATAGACCGTTGCTGAAGCATTACTTGGCAGCGTTACGAAAAATCCGTTCTTATTCATTGCGCCGCTGTCTTATACGTCCACCGTCTTATACGTCCGCCGTCTTAAACGAACACAGCGTTTCATACAAGTCTTTTTTATCTTACATCTACGATGTCTTTTTCAGCGACCCATGAATTAAATTTCTCAGGCCATCCTAACCATTTCACAAGTACCATGTTTTTACGCCCTACTTTCTTCTTTGACAGAATAGTTTCTATTTTAAAAGCTTTGTTTTTGTCAACGATTACATGTTGCATCTCTGATTCATAAAAGGTCCCAGTCAATGTATCACCCCCTTGGTCTTTTAGGACATATACCGGCGGTGTTCTTCCTACACGTTTTGATACTGTAAAAAACTCATCTGTAAACGTCTGTTCGTAACCCTTTCGGAATACTCCACGGTGTTTTGATATCCTAACTGTATCGCCTTCTTGAAACTTAAAAGCTACTAGTCCGACTGGTTTCAGTTTGTACAAATTGTTAAAAACTTATTTTTCGTTGTTTTTATTCACATTCACAGGAGCCATTTTTATCGATCTGTGATGTGACTCATTGTAAGCAGCAGCCATGTCTTGAACAACATCGACATAGTGGCGCAAATTAACAGCAGTCAAGTATCTCCACATCCGTGTCTTGAAGGTACGATTGAAACGCTCAACAACATTAGCTTTAGTCTCATTCAATGTAGAAAAATGATGAATTTTATATTGAGTCATCAAGTTTTTAAAAACTTTATTATAAAACTCTTTCCCCTCATCTGTTTGCAGTTTCACAGGTACGCGTCATTGGGCGAGTATTTCCCTAAAAGCCTGTGTGACAACATGTCCGGACTTGTTTTTAAGACATTTAACCCATGCGTATTTAGAAAATAGATCGATGCATGTGAGCAAATATTTTACGTTATCGTTTTCCTCTGACTATTCAGTTATGTCGACCAGGTCAATCTGAAATTGTTTATCTATTCCACTAACCAACACTCTGTTTCTTGGAAAATGTTTCAACGCGGGAACATGAAGCGTGTATGCATCTTGACTGTGTAAAAACTTTTTAACATCAGTGAGTGAGCTGGGCTCACTACCATATTCTTTGACGGCTTCATGGAGCCTACGTACACCACCTAATCCTCCGGGGTGTGATGGATCGTAATATATTTCATGCAGTGGCGGATCTAGAAAATTTTACATGGGGTGGCAAAGGGGTAGCGAGAGATCTTGGCAGGGTGGCAGGGGAAGACGGTACATGAGAACCCCCATATGTTAAACGCACTGCTATGCCCTACTATGCCCCGCAACACCCTGCTACGCCCTGAACTGCTACAACTACTATTTCTAGTCATAGTTCCATTATCTTTATTGTTACTATAATTGCCACCGTTTATCATACCAACTGCTATAATTATTATGAATCATAATTCTCCATATCTGTATATCTATATCAGTGTCTCTGTGTCCCAACCGGCAGCAGCAGATCACCACCCACCAAGAGCCTGGGTCTGTCTAGGCTCAGGTTTCTGCCCAAAAGGAAGTTTTTCCTCGCCACTGTTGCACCAAATGTTTGCTCTTGGGGGAACTGTTGGGTCTTTGTAAATTATAGAGCCTGGTCTAGACCTACTCTATCTGTAAAGTGTATTGAGAAGAGTGAACTCTTGTTACGATTTGATACTACAAATAAAATTTAATTTAGCTGAAATTTAATGAAATGGCTTGATCATATTTACTGATACAGACAAATAGAACAGAACATAATGTCTTATTTTATCAGTAATTATGATCAAACAAAAGGTCAAACAAATGCTATGATAGAGAAACTGTAAAACATCATTAGATAATATATATACAGAAAACTGAAAACATGTCATGTCACTGAGTGACTGTACTGCAATTTATATGGAAGGAGAATAAAAACATACCATATGGTCCAGGGGTAACTGCAGGCCTCTTCCTCCCTGTCATCTTCCTCTGCCTCCTCCTGATCACTCCCTGCCTCTGTCCCTCTCTCTGAATCTGCAGCCTCCTCTTCATCCCTCACAGTCAATTCTTCCTTTCCCTCTTTCACTTATTTCTGCATCTCCTTCTGTGGTCTTCCCCTGCTCTAACCCACCTGGTCTCTCCAGTTTACTGCCTTCTCCTTCTTCATTTCCATCCTTCTCTTCCTCCTGTGCACTACTCAGAATTTTATTGGCTGGCAATATCCCCACTTTTACACTTCAGCTAATATCTCCAGCTACTCTGGCCTGCAAAAGTCAAGATGTGAAAAGCTCTGGTTATCCTTGTATTACATTACACTGTAGGGCCCTGTAGCTAATAAGTAGCCTAACAAACATAACCACAGAAGAGATTTATTACATGCATACAACAGTTGTGTTTAGACTAGCCTTCTTACTCCCATTGTATTTGTTGTTTTCCCAGTTTGACAGTAAAGGATGTCACCTAGTTTAATGTGTGCAGCCTTATTGCCGTGATATGTGAGAGAAGTGGATTGTATAGTACTCCTTAACTAATCACATACAAATGATCGGTCTCAGCAGGGCTGTGTAGTGTGTTGTAACGTAACGCCACCGAAACGGCGACCTTCTGTAAACGTTATGAATTCAAACATGCCAGTTTGTAATATTTGGTATTATACTGTTCTTGTCTTTACTAAAATCAAAACTACAATAATCAAAGGGCCGAATGTTCTTACAAGTCATGAGGGAGCGATTTGACTTTTGGCTAACGTAATAGACGCGCTGTTGTTCATGCTGACTCGCCATTGCATTTATTACAAATGTAACTTTAAATTAAACGTGTGTTTAAACTTCACCTGGGGAAACTGACTTCACCTTCAGAGGCACAGGGGGGGCAGCTAGTCGCTCCAGTCTTTGCCAGGATGCAGGGCCACCACACCGCAGCACACTCGCTGTGTGCAGCCAGACTATGCGATGCGAACACCGCTCTACACATATATTCAAGTCAAAGTCAAGTCGAGTCTTTTATGAATGTTTATCAAGCAAGTCTCAAGTCCTAAAATTTGCGACTCAAGTCTAACTCGAGTCAAGTCATGTGACTCGAGTCCCCCATGTCTGGTTAATATTAACCATTGTAAGATTCATATTTTGTCGCTTTGGACAAAAGTGTCTGCTAACTACAACAACCATAACCCTTCCCAAAAGCTACAATAAAGCTGGGAGTAGTACATGCCCTGGAAAAGAGAAGCAGTGTACTCACTCACTTTTGATTGGCGACCTGGAGGCCATAGGGTAGCCTACACAATTTCCATACTCAAGTGCAAGTAATTGCCAAAGATAAAGTTTAAAGTATAATTTCAAATTATTTAACAACATTTAAGTATACAAGTGTATTGTCAGTAAAGTCAATCAAAATGTTGCCTTGGCGCCCACACAATGAACAAGAAAGATTTACTCTAACAAGGTAACCTTTAAAAGAGTGAGAATCAGAGAGAAATGTCAGCTACGTTAAGGTATAATTAATTTAGCTTAAATCTCTGGGCAATGTAGAGAGACAGCTGTACACATAGTATACATGAGCCTAGTAGAACAGGCTGTATACATAGTATACATGAGCCTAGTAGAACAGGCTATATACATAGTATACATGAGCCTAGTAGAACAGGCTGTTACATAGTATACATGAGCCTAGTAGAACAGGCTGTTACATAGTATACATGAGCCTAGTAGAACAGGCTGTTACATAATATACATGAGCCTAGTAGAACAGGCTGTATACATAGTATACATGAGGCTAGTAGAACAGGCTGTTACATAGTATACATGAGCCTAGTAGAACAGGCTGTATACATAGTATACATGAGCCTAGTAGAACAGGCTGTACATAGTATACATGAGCCTAGTAGAACAGGCTGTACATAGTATACATGAGCCTAGTAGAACAGGCTGTATAGATCACAGACTTCAGCTACCCAACAGGCCAACCCTTAAACAGTTAGGTTACCTGACAGCCACTAACTTTAATGTTACTGCCAAAGTGCTTGTTGTCATTATGACGTGAGGCGCGCACATACACACACACACACACACACACACACACACACACACACACACACACACACAACCTGTTAATTCACGTACTTCTTACCGTCGTCAACTAGGCTATACTCTCTCTTCCATCTGTTCCTCCCTCTCTCCCGTGGCCCTGTCATGGTCACTCTCCTCCTCCTCGGCCTCTTCCCTGTCATCATGATGTTGTTTCTGCTTCTCTGTATAGCCAGCCACCTCTCCTCCTTTCTCTACTTCAGGTAGCCTAATGCTGATGTTGAAGCAGCTACTACAGCCCCAAACATGTCAGACATGTTGGCACATTTTGAGGCGTTCGCCTGTAGATACTTAATCTTTTTCTCCCGTAATTTCTGTACACATTGCTTGCGTATGGGGTTCCGTGGTCGTTTGTCCATTTTAACGTGGATGCTAAACTTCCAGCATATTATAACGTTTACAGCTCGTGTCTCAGGGCCGGGAGTGGGGAAGGGTGTTCCTGGATTTGATTGGGTTAGGTCTAGCTTAGGACTGTAGTTGAGTTGATTCCGGTTTCCAACTTCGCCCCAGGGATGTCAGTTAAAACACGGACGGAGACAATTATCGCTCTTGACGCTCTATTACATAAGGCAACAGTACAGAATGGGCGTGGGTAGCTCTGCTATGGCTGTGTATGTGTGTGTGGTTCTGCAAAGAAACAAATAACATTGTGAGGGCTACCATACACAATGCATATGAAGTATACATATAGGCTAGCAAACAACAACAAACCCACTATTAATTACACTATATCAATGTAATGTAACTACTGCAGCATAATACAATACAATAATAATACAATAATGTAGCTAAATACAAACGTGAGCAAAAGCTTCCAACAATCTGCATTATAAATCAACAGCCAAGTAGCTACCCCACTAACACAAAACGTTTAGGGAACGTTAGATAACGTTAGTTTGTGGTTATCTAAAGGTTAGTTTGAACCAAACCAAAAACTAACGTTGAGGTAACGTTTCCTCAGGGTTATAACATTCCCTCAACGTTAGGGAAACCAACCAACTGAAACGTTATCCTGTGGTTGCGCTGTAACCTCCACACAACGTTACCGTTTAGTTGTTTTTGGTTGTTTTTCGTTGTTCTGAGTGCGGTTTTGAAAATGTTTATTCAAACCAGCTCCAAATGACTGGTTTTATAAAATGTAGCTAAGTAAGATAAACAGCATAGCAAGAAAATATATGTATGTTTAGGCTGATATCAATTTAGCTAAAAAACAATAGTTTTGTGGGTTTTTTATGCACTGTTATCTCGTGATAACGACTTATTAATTTGTTATCTCGATATAACAAAGTTTGTTTCCTCAAGATTTTGTTTTTGTTTTCTCGAGATTTTGTTTTTGTTTTCTCAAGATTTTTATTTTAATTTTTTTGCCTAAGAGACACCCTTCCATTTAACCTGGGGAATGTGCTCCATGGGCGGATAGAGGTCTGCCATTTCTCCCTCCTCTTCTCTGGGTTAAATTGAACGCTGTTTTAGTGGATTTTTTTCCAGAGTATTTGACCGGAGAAGAGGAGGAAGAAACGGCAGACCTCTATCCGCTCATGGAGCCTCTTCCTCGGGTTAAATGGAAGGGTGTCATAGTGGGACTTTTTTCCAAGTATTTGACCGGAGAAGTAGAGGGAGAAACAGCAGATTTCTATCTGCTTATGGAGCTACATTCCCCGGGTTAAATGGAAGGGTGTCTTAGGCAACAACAAAAAAAATCCATAAAAAAAATCTTGAGAAAACAAAAAAAAAAAGAAATTTCGAGAAAACAAAAACAAAATCTCGAGAAAACAAACTTTGTTATATCGAGATAACGAATTAATAAGTCGTTATCACGAGATAACAGTGCATACATTTTTTTTTTTAATCCATGGCTTCCGTAGTTTTTAACTGCATTAGATGAAACTACTTAATACAACAGTCAATCTTACAACGATTTTCACAACTATGAAAATTCACCTCTTCATTTCACTTCTAACAAGTGGCTCGGTTCAGTGTACAAAGCCAACCGTTACACCCCCGCGCCAGTAGGGGGAAGGCTGTCTGCTTTCAGGTGACCGAAGGTCTGTCCTAACTTCTGTATGTACACCGGCGAACAGTGCACGCCACGCCAGGCGGCACACCGTTCTCTAGCTCCGTTCGTTTTGGTCCCAAATTTGAACTAAAATACTGCCATTGACTAAAACATAGGGGAGAGTGGGGTAAGATGAGCCAGTGGGTAAGTTGACCCACCCCCTGTTTCTAGGCAACTATGCACATTTGGTGTCATGTGACCATACATTCTGAAGGACTCCATAATTTTTATTTTGTTGTGAAGAGAAGCACATGGGACAAGAGGTAAGTTTATTTTTCTTCACAAAACACTTTTTTGCTCGTTAAAGTTAATTTTCTGCATTGCCGGTATACTAGCTGTTGTGCCAAAGCAAATTTATCTAGGTCTAAAGTTGTGTATGGTACATGTTGGTGATTTGTCAACATATAAAACCATGTGAATCATTAAACTAAAGGTCAGCCTGAATTGCTAAGCTGGGCTGTTTTTACCAAAATGGTGACTATGGGGCAAAGTGAGCCAGATGATGTGGGGTAAGTTGAACCAGTGGTTCAACTTACAAGTCTGGAAGTTCAAACTGTTCTTTTCTTCTCACAAGTTCAAAACTGTGAAACTGTTTAACAAAATTGGAAATTAGAAGTGAACACACTGGAGGGACGTTCTTTCTGCCAAACACGTTTATATATATGTGTGTGTGTGTGATTGGACTTGATTAACAGCATAAGTAATACAGCATATAACCATATTTCTTGCTCCTGAAAACTATGCTGGCAGTCCTTCACTTAACAGAAATGTTTAAAACTATTGTTCACCAATACAAAAAAATAAAAGATTAAAGGGAAAATTAAACTTTAATTGGTTTGTTTTGTGTTGTTTGATGTAGTTTTAAAATAATTAACATTGTTTGGAAAGGTAAATGTATTATTACATTTTTTCTTTTTATTATGCTTGCATTAAAACGTGAAAAATAGGATGGTCAATTTACCCACTGACTGGGATCAACTTACCCCTACCCTGGGGTAAGTTGAGTCACATGAACACTTTTTTTTCTGAGGCTATATTTTCAAGGCTCTTTGTCATAGGTGCATTCTTATATTTTCAGTTGATAGGCAACATCCCAAATTAACAGTAGATATCTCCATTGTACTTCTGTCTCAATTCCCCTTGCCTGGAGATCCACATAAGTAAAAGCTGGCTCATCTTACCCCACTCTCCCCTATGCTGACTACACCTCACTGGCGGTGTTATAACGCAAGGTAGGACAAAGATGCCAAGAAAGACATTGTCGACCGTCAACAGACTGTCCTCCGCTCAAGACTGCTAGGCTAGCAGTGCTAGCCCGAATGCTAACGCGGGAAACAGCTAGCTAGCTAGCTAGCTAGCCTATGGATACATCAAAGTTGGCGACAGAGACTGAACCTTCCCTCGGTGATGTTTTAGACGACATAAGGAACATGGACAACAAGGTGAGAGATTTTTGGTAAACAACTTTAAGAAAGCTCTGACATGGGTGCCAGCTTTATACAGCGAGTCGAGCTGAACTCAGTCGGACTCACTGAATGCACATTCAAATTGGAGGCTGCAGCTAATTCACCATAGGTGTGTCCCAAACCGCGCACTTCTGTACTTATACTAACTATTTGAGTGCACTCAAAGTGTAACTCGTCAAAGTGTGGTAAATGCAGTGCACTGCAAGTACCCGGATGGTGCACTCAAAACGGTCAGAAAGTTGAGTGTGGATCGATCAAGGGGCCAGGCTTCTCTCCTCAGAGTGAAGCCTCCTATGGCGCCATTTTGATGCTAATAAGCCATCACTCACCTTAGCATCCCATTCACTGCCATTCATTTTGGCGTCACTTTGACAGCCAATAACTTTACATTTAAAGCGTTTCAAGACTTCATTTGTCCCTCGTTTATTTCAAAAGAAACACGACAATGTATAAAAGGCTCCATTACCTTGTACCTCATGTTATGGCTCCTTAGCAGACGTTTTTATAAAAATAGGCTAACGATTGTGTCATAACCACGCGACTTACTGTCGCATAGTAGGAACGGCGAGTGGCAACCAATGATGTGCTGAAGCAGTATAGCCTGCGGGGAAGAAAGGCAAAGACGGCCTTCCATGACCTGACTATATGCAGGGTTATAACAGGCATGTGCTATTTTATTGTTCACATCAGTATTATGCTTAGCTTGGCTGATAAGAGGTTTTAATTTGACTTGTACCTTTGCTTCATTTTGACTTCTACTCTAGCGGCCTCACAAAAGAACTTCCCCACGCTGACTGCAGCAGGAGGGCAGGACTTGATCGGGCTAGCTCGAAGTTTGCCCCACACAGACGGTAAATTGAAATTCTTCTATATGATGTGAACAAACAGAGTTGTTAGTAAGGCAATTAGTCTTGCTTTTGTCAACGTATTGATTCTTAGTATGACATCAAACTTTTGTTTCTTTCTTTTAGGCCAGCTGAGAGGGACTAAGCCATGGAGCTCTATTTTTGTTTTTTTCCATTCATCATTGTATTTTTTGTATATATATTTTTTATTATATTTGCACACTACATTTGCACTACATTTCCAGGCCTGTTTATATTGTTTTGTATTTTTAATTTTATATTAAAGTTTTAAATCCGATCAAGTTTGCCTGTTCATTCATTCCTGCCAATATATAATAATTCATTCCTGCTCATGCACACAGTTATGTAAGGTTGCAATGTTAGGGGGACGTTAGGGTAACGTTATCTAAAGGTTGGAACGTTATCTAAAGGTTACAACATTAGGGGAACGTTATCTAAAGGTTACAACGTAAGGGGAACGTTAAGGTAACGTTATCTAAAGGTGACAACGTTAGGGGAACGTTAGGGGAACGTTACAGGAACGTTATCTAAAGGTTACAACGTTAGGGGGACGTTAGGGTAACGTTATCTAAAGGTTACAACGTTAGGGGAACGTTATCTAAAGGTTACAACGTTAGGGGAACGTTAGGGTAACGTTATCTAAAGGTTACAACGTTAGGGGAACGTTATCTAAAGATTACAACGTTAGAGGAACATTAGGGTAACGTTATCTAAAGGTTACAACGTTAGGGTAACGTTAGGGTAACGTTATTTAAAGATTGCAACGTTAGGGGAACGTTATCTAAAGGTTACAACGTTAGGCGAACGTTAGGGTAACGTTATTTAAAGATTGCAACGTTAGGGGAACGTTATCTAAAGGTTGCAACGTTAGGCGAACGTCCAGGGAACGTTCAGAGAACGTTCGACCAAACCAAAAACTAACGTTTACAAAACTTTCACAAAACTTGCCGTGGGGACCAAAGACTAACCAGAGACTAACCAAAAACTAACTTTCAGTGAACGTTTCCGCAACCAAAAACAAACGTTACCAAAACGTTTTGGGAACCAAAAATTGTTAGCTGGGTAACAGGTGATTAACACAAACATCGAAATTACCAGCTAACTTACTTAAATGTACAAGAACTACAGACCAATACAACAACAGGCCCAAATGACCTGACAACGTAAGCTATGGGACTTACAGTTCTCAAAGACGCACACACGCGAGCTCAACTGATTATCCTCTGGACGCACACAGTCTCTTTTCTCTTTCTCCCACTTTTCTCTCCGTGTGGCGCGTGCGCCCGCTCGTAAGGCGCCTGTTCGCGCTACCCCCCGGCATGCACCCACAATCAGTCCTGACAGACGGACTTTTGTACAATTACCCAATGGGCCGCTGTCAGTTATCTATGGGCCGGCGCGGCCCAAAAAAATTAAAAAATTAAAACAAAGGCCTATAAATTATATCGGCGATTTGGCCCAAAAGTGCGTCGGCCCACCGGGAAAATGCCCGGTATGCCCGATGGCCAGTCCAGCCCTGCCCCAAGGTATTTAAACTCCTTCACTTGGGGTAAGGACTCATTCCCTACCTGGAGAAGGCACTCCATCGGTTTCCTGCTGAGAACCATGGCCTCAGATTTAGAGGTGCTGATCCTCTTCCCAGCCACTTCACACTTGGCTTCAAATTGATCCAGTGAGGTCCACTGAAGGTCACAGGCCGATGATGCCATCAGGACCACATCATCTGCAGAGAGCAGCAATGAGATCTCCAGCCCACCACGACTATGCCTCAATATCCTGTCCATAACTACTACAAACAGGATTGGTGACAAAGCGCAGCCCTGGTGGAGGCCAGCCCTCACCTTAAACGAGTCTGACTTACTGCCGAGAACCCAGACACAGCTCTCGCTTTGGTCATACAGAGATTGGATGGCCCTGAGAAGGGACCCCCTCACCCCATACTCCCGCAGCATCTCCCACAGTATATCCCGGGGGACCCGGTCATACGCCTTCTCCAGATCCACAAAACACATGTAGACCGGATGGGCATACCTCCCAGGCTCCCTCCAGGATCCTTGCGAGAGTGAAGATCTGATCCGTTGTTCCACGACCAGGACGGAATCAACATTGTTCCTCTTCAACCCGAGGTTCAACTACCGGCCGAACCCTCCTTTCCAGCACCTTGGAGTGGACTTTACCAGGGAGGCTGAGAAGTGTGATACCCCTGCAATTGGCACACAACATCTGGTCCCCCTTTTTGAACAGGGGAACCACCACCCCGGTCTGCCACTCCTTAAGCACTGTCCCAGACTTCCACGCAATGTTGAAGAGGTGTGTCAACCAAAACAGCCCCTCCATACCCAGAGCTTTCAGCATTTCTGGACAGATCTCATCAATCCTTGGGGCATTGCCACTGTGGAGTTGTTCCACCAGGGAGATTGACGAAAATCCCCCGTCATCCTCCAGCTCTGCCTCTAACATAGAGGGCGTATTAGCTGGATTTAGGAGTTCCTCAAAGTGCTCCTTCCACCGCCCTATTACCTCCTCAGATGAGGTCAACAATGTCCCATCCTTACTGTACACAGCTTGGATGGTTCCCCGCTTCCCCCTCCTGAGGTGGCGAATGGTTTTCCAGAAGCACCTTGGTGCCGACCGAAAGTCCTTCTCCATGTCTTCTCTGAACTTCTCCCACACCTGCTGCTTTGCCTCTTTCACTGCAGAGGCTGCAGCCCTTTGGGCCCTTGTAACTGCTTCCGGAGTCCACTGGGATAACATAACCCGGAAAGACTCTTTCAGTCAGACAGCTTCCCTGACCACCGGTGTCCACCACAGTGTTCGTGGGTTACCGCCCCTTGAGGCACCTAATACCCTAAGACCACAGCTCCCTTCCGCAGCTTCAGCAATGGAAACTTTGAACATTGTCCACTCAGGTTCAATGTCCCCAGCCTCCACAGGGATGCACGAAAAGCTCCGCCGGACATGTGAGTTAAAAGTTTGTCGGACAGGGGACCCCATGGGGACTCCATTCAGGGTCTCCAAGAAGGCTGAATACTCCAAACTCTTATTTGGTGCATATGCACAAACAACAGTCAGAGTCCAAAAAATAAGCTGACCGAAGGGCAATAAAGAACTAAACAATTTCATAAGAAATTTTGACACTGTGCCTACTACTTGGTGCACATCCCAATAACTGGTTTAAGTGTGTGAGAGGAAACACAATTGGTTGAGTAAAGGCCATCGTCCCCACATAAAGTATAGTATTAAGTTAATATCATTAGTAACAGCTGTGCTACCTTAAATCTGCTGTTTGACATGTCCTGCAGAGAGAGGACAACAACTAGGCCTACAGTAAAGAGTCTCCATGATAGGTTTGTGTGTCAGAACTTGTTGCTATGGTAATTTGCACAGTGAGGGAGTAGAGGAGGGAGGGGTAGATAGTATCTTAAAAAATATCCATTTAATGATTATTTTACCTCTGAAGTTCCTTCTTCAATTAAAAAATTCAACGAACGCATTGATGTGGTTTTTATGTTTGTGGTGTCAAATATTTGCGACACAGAGCAGGTTACAAAGAGGAAACTGTGTCCTTCCAGATATTCATTTTTGTTGTTTCTATCGGGTCCAATGGGGAATGATCCAATCTGATAATTCTGCACGTTTTGATGAATGAAGAATATTATTATTAATAAGTATGATGAATAATAGTCAGCCATTGCAGCACATCTGCAACAACTTTTATCACCAGTCAATTGATGATAAACAACAAAAAGAAGAAACACTAGATGGCGAAGGGTATTTTACAGCAATGAAGGCACAGCAACCTTTATTATTATTTGCCACTTGGGGGGCAGCACAACAAGCTATTGACATACCTTATAAATAAAGTGAATATGACTAAAGTGTTATCACACAGTGGCTTATTTACATGTATCAACATTAGCATTCATTTGGAGTTGTGTTAATGTGTTACAGTAAGTTTAGCAATAGTTTGGTCTCCACCAACTCCAGGGGGGAATGCCTGTCTACTGTAGCTTTTAAATGTTACACTGTTTACTAGCTAGTTGCTAACTTTGCCGGTCTGCTGATTAGTAACAGGTAGTGCACAAATGGAGCTGATGAAGAAAACAGATGTCTGCTGCATCTTATAAAATATGTTGATGAAAGCAGTAAGACTAATCACAACAGTAAAGTCGCTGGGGTCACAAAGTGCAGTGCAAGATTTTTGTCCTCCTTTCTTGTAGTTCTGTTGATAATGTTGTAGTTTGTGTAAGAGATATTATATAATGTGTTTGTGCTTTTCTTCAGTGGTGTTAACTTGAAAGTGTACATACGGGCTTCAGGACCTGCCAATGTCAACGTGTTGCCAAAAAAGGAAGGTAAAGCATGATTTTTACTACTTTAACTGCCAATTATAATAATTCAAGACTGATTTTGCTACAGTCAATGGAAGTAAAATAGGCAGAGAAAAAACTTTTGTAAAGAACTTAACACTTTATAAAAATAAAAGTATAAAAGTAAGTTTTTCCAAATCTGGTTGAGACATACATCCTTTAACCCTTGATATAAGGGGATAGCAGGCTGAATTAGTAACTTATTAAGTCTCAATGTGTTTTTGAAATCCTCATCCAAGGTTTTTAACATTGCAGATTGAAGCTGAGCGCTGACTTTTCCTCGTTTCTCTTTGGTCCACCAGCCTAAATAACCCCATCCCTATTCTTTATCTTCCTCTCAGGTCAACCAGAGGTGAAGAGCAGCATTGTCAAGGTTGGACCCTCTGGCTATTACTACCAGGGTGTTTGGCAAGCACTAGGTGGCACCACAGTTCATCAATTCAAACCATCTGCTATCAGTCAGTGTCTGAAAGGCAAGGTGGTCCACATGTATGGGGACTCTACCGTCAGGCAGTTTTTTGAATTCATCGACGCAGCACTACCAGGTAGCTGATTCACAGGGATTTATGGCAAAAGTTTGATTTTGTTCACACTGCAGCTGAATCTGTTTCCTCTGTAATACTTTTAGGTCTTCAGGAGTTTGACCTGCACAGCCCGAGGCAAACCGGACCTTTCATAGCCTTGGACTATGCAAACAACATCTTGATGACATTCCGCTTCCACGGTCCTCCTATCCAGAGTGTTCCTGTCCCAATTGGCGAGCTTCGTTACATTGCCAATGAAATAGATGGCTTAATCGGAGGCACCAACACTGTTGTAGTTTTTGACATGTGGGCTCACTATGGCACTTTCCCCATGCGGATCTACATCCGGCGGCTGCAGAGCATCCGTAGGGCGGTGGTGCGGCTGCTGGACAGGGCTCCAGGCACAATGGTCGTCATCCGGACCTCGGCCCCCAGAGACTTGAATGCTTATTATGCATTAATTAACAGCGACTGGCACGCGCTGCAGTGTTATAAGGTGCTCAGAACCATGTTCAAAGGACTGAACGTTCATCTGATCGATGCCTGGGAGATGGTCATTGCCCACCACCTGCCGCACGACATCCATCCACCACCTCCCATTATTGAGAATATGGTTAATGTTATCTTGTCCTACACGTGTCCTCAAAAGGGCGGCTAGATGTGTGTTTGTTGGGGAGAGAAGTGGAGATTCAAGCACACGCTGAGTTTTATCTTTTGTTGCAATTTTCTTTATTTTGTATCTACAAAACCTGGGAAATATTAGTAAAATCCAACTGGAATAATCATATGAAGTGGGGAGTATTTTTCTTGAAAGTATGTACCGTAAAACTTCAAATAATAGCCCGGGCTTCTATTTACCCAAATCTTTGAAATGCACCGGCGTGTATTTGAGACAGGCGTCTATAAGAGACAGGCCTTTAATTGACGATGCTTTGCCCGCATGCTGTGGATCCATCACACACGCTCACCTCCAGCTCTTCACTGACCTTCTTCCTCCCTCCGCCTCGCAGTCTGGCCCTTTGGTCGTCTTCCTCGGACAGACGTCGCAGTTCTGCTTTATGTTTACTAGGCATGGATTTAATTAGCGGAGGTAATGTTAATAGTACTGTATGACTTGCAACAGCTTGACTGACTGACTTCAGTGGCCGTTCTTTAGGTTGGGCTTTTACTGTGAAGGGTAGGAAAAAGTGAAGCTAGCGTTATGCTCTGTTGTCACCATATAACGATCACGTAATTCACGTGCATATTAAGTAGCCACATGTATATGCTTTGGTCTTATAATACATCCACAGGTTACTGCTCCAGCGGAGAGGACGGTTCGTTAAGACAGCAGCTAAGTTTACAAGAGTTTGTCCAAAGTTCAAGATAAACAGTTAGACAACAAACTGGCATCTTTCATTTTAGCTTGTTTGTAAAAAGTCGCTAATAGCAGAGTAGAGCTGTGTTTGCACAGCGAGTGGACAGCGCAGACAGAGCCGACTGAAACATGTTGATGCCTGTAGAACAGGTAGGTGGGTATATTGATAAGTATTGACTTTTTAATCATGGAGGTTTTATTGTAGGCTACTTACAGTAACGACTGTAGCGTTAGTTCATCTGCGCCAGCGGCAGTAGGCTAAATAATCCTCAGTATCGTTTCCAGTCAGTTACATGTGCTGCGTGAAGTAACGCACACACCTCGGCTCCGCTGTGTGTGTGTGTGTGTGTGTGTGTGTGTGTGTGTGTGTGTGTGTGTGTGTGTGTGTGTGTGTGTGTGTGTGTGTGTGTGTGTGTGTGTGCGCGCAGCGCGGACATCGCTGTTCACAATCCCGTATATCTTCTAAAATGCAACGCTTTTATCCAAATGAATTGTGTTTGACGGGTTTTAAAAGATCAAATACAACCCGACACGAAAAAAAAAAAAAAAAACAGACCAGGCCTCTATTTGAGACCGGCCTTTATTTACCCAAATCTGTTGTCACACCAGGCGTTTAAAAGAGACAGGCGTCTATTTGGGACTCGGCTATTATTTGAAGTTTTACGGTATATATAATGGTTGTTTGAAGTTGAACTTACAGTTTTTGCTATTGCTTACACACTTTTTGCAGAATTTGGCGCATTATGTCAAAACTACACACAAGCCAATCAGACATAGCACTTGGAAATGAAACACTGCAATCAAAACGTAACACTCCTTTCTAAAAATGAAATTCTTGCAACAAAACCTTACACACAAGTACCATTGGAATTACTCTTTCCTGTAGAACAGGTAGGTGGGTATATTGATAAGTATTGACTTTTTAATCATGGAGGTTTTATTGTAGGCTACTTACAGTAACGACTGTAGCGTTAGTTCATCTGCGCCAGCGGCAGTAGGCTAAATAATCCTCAGTATCGTTTCCAGTCAGTTACATGTGCTGCGTGAAGTAACGCACACACCTCGGCTCCGCTGTGTGTGTGTGTGTGTGTGTGTGTGTGTGTGTGTGTGTGTGTGTGTGTGTGTGTGTGCGCGCAGCGCGGACATCGCTGTTCACAATCCCGTATATCTTCTAAAATGCAACGCTTTTATCCAAATGAATTGTGTTTGACGGGTTTTAAAAGATCAAATACAACCCGACACGAAAAAAAAAAAAAAAAACAGACCAGGCCTCTATTTGAGACCGGCCTTTATTTACCCAAATCTGTTGTCACACCAGGCGTTTAAAAGAGACAGGCGTCTATTTGGGACTCGGCTATTATTTGAAGTTTTACGGTATATATAATGGTTGTTTGAAGTTGAACTTACAGTTTTTGCTATTGCTTACACACTTTTTGCAGAATTTGGCGCATTATGTCAAAACTACACACAAGCCAATCAGACATAGCACTTGGAAATGAAACACTGCAATCAAAACGTAACACTCCTTTCTAAAAATGAAATTCTTGCAACAAAACCTTACACACAAGTACCATTGGAATTACTCTTTCATATCACCAGCAACACACTGATGGGCTTCATATAAAACACTGCAGTCATTGTGTGTCTATTGTTATTGTCATGTTCTCAGACTCAGTCTTCTGTAAAACTCAAAAGTAGAATTTCTGCAGTAATCAAACAAGACTTTTTACAAAAACAAACATTCTTACAGAAATAAAGAAAAATAGAATCACAAATCATCACATTTAGCAACAAAACAAAAGTAAAAAAAAAACAATTACTGGGTAAATTGCTATTGGGGAAAAACAATATACTTGTTTTGTGTGTGTGTGTGTGTGTGTGTGTGTGTGTGTGTGTGTGTGTGTGTGTGTGTGTGTGTGTGTGTGCACGGTGGGGGTTGGGGGGCTTATGGATGCCGCTTTCTGTTCATATCTGGCCCCAAGACCTCATCAACATCACAGGCGATGTCTCTTCCACGTCTGACTCCTCTCTCTCTTCGTCCTCCTCTTACTGACTCTCATTGCCCATGTTTCCAAAGTTCTCCAAATGGCGTACCTGAGGCCTATTTGTAGTGCTAAGGCTCAGATTGGTGTTCTGTTTTCTATGCAAGTGTTTTCAGGTGTGTATGTAAATGTGTATAGGGGTGTTGGTGTCTCAGAGGGTCTGATTATAGTGGTGCAGATGTTCTTATCTGTGTACTACTTAGGTCTGTTTGCAATAAATATCGTTATACACTGCAAGGTGTGTTGTATATCTGTTTTGAATGTCATTGATGTTCAGAAACACTTTCTTTGTTAACAAAAATATGTCTTTATTGCCCAATAAAGTAAACAGAACAGGCAAAAACATTATATTACAAAACCATTATCAACTATTAAAACCATAACTGACATGTCACACACACATATAAAAAGGCACTCAAATGTATAAAACTCAAAAAAGACACGCAAGACCACAAACACACAAAAAACCTACAGCTATTCTGAAATTCCAGACCAGTCTGATGCCTGTTGGCCAGTAACCTTCCCTCCTGTATCATAACCAACAACAATGTACAGGTACATGAACAGGAATGCATTACAAATGATTACAATAATACAGTACCAATACAATAATGAATGGCTACAACGTGAACACATGATTCAGTCCCATAGTTGCGGTGCAGCATATTTTGATTTAAGAAACTTTGCTCGTTTCCAGCCCAAAAGTGGATCAGCTGCTGGGTTTCCTCCTGCGTCCCTGTGAGATACAGGACGGTATATGTAAAGCACGTATCAATGTCTCCAAAGCAAGTAGTGTTATGCACTGATATCAAACGAAATTCGCTGCTAATGGAGTTTAGTTACAGTGTTGCCAGATCTCGCGAGACAAATAAGCAACCAGGCCTGTGAAAACAAGCACAAAACAAGCAACTTTTTCTACGGAGCCCCCCTAGGTTCCGGGAAGAGAAAAATAAATAAACTGTGTGCACGGTTTTACAATCCGTGGGAACGGATTTTAAACTGGGTACAGATTGTCAATTTATATCCATATGGACAGATTGGTAAACTGTGTGCAGTTTTGCAAAACTGTACACACGGTAGTTTATTTATTTTTCTCCCCCCTGAGCTTCAGGACAATGAGAATGGTGTTGCATTTTTTTATGTTTTTCTGTGTTAGCATGTTGTACGAGGTCCGCATGGTGTGCACGTATTTCACACTTACATATTTTGCAGTGCTTTTGAGTCGTCCCCCATGACGGGTTGAATCCATTATTTTACTCCTTTCTCCTTCTTCAGTCTTTGTTATATTTCTTCCCGTATTTCGCCCACTTTGTCCCAGACATTTGTTCCTCCAAAAACTCTCCTACAGTCCAGTCACCATCAGACGCGACCTGCGTGTATTTTCATTTAAACGTCACTCACTGACGTTTTCCTAAACAGAAAAAACAGATTGCCCTGCTCTGCCTCTGATTGGCTAGTACTCGTTGCCATCTGGGTCAGAGCCAATTAGAAGCAGGATGTGGTTGTGAAAAAACTGCTGTTTCCTGTGTGTATGGGGAAAGGGGAGGGACAGAGGGAACAGGCAAGACAAACTCCTAAGTTTAAATAACATCTAGAAAATATCTGCTTGCCAACTTATTATGGAGCTGGGAACAAGCCCAAATAAGCAACTACACTTTAGAAACAAGCCCAAAATAACCACGACCGATCGGACTTGGCAACACTGTTTAGTTAACACTAGTGCTGTCAGTTTAACGCGTTAACGGCGTTAACGCAAACCCATTTTAACGCCGACAATTTTTTTTATCGCACGATTAACGTTCTTTCGGATCTAGCTAGACCGGAAACAAAACAGAATCCCACTATGGCCACGCCAAGACCCGCCCTACGAAGCAGCTTGATTGGTTGGGGTTAGGCATTTCACCTCGAGTGGTTAAGGTTAGGATAGCGGATTGGTCAGGGGATGGGATCTGAACAAATGGGGTTACGTTACCTTGGACGCCTGGCCAATAGTAGTGATTGAAGGGCGGGCGCCCGGGCACGGCGCGGCCGCACACACTTGTTTGCACTTGCGAGCCACTAGCTAGTAGGGTTGTCACGGCGATTAGCTTCAAAGTGAGTAGCGACTCTACAGTCATAGTGAGAGAAACAAAGTGTCTCCCCTCACACCCGTCGCTATGGGCGGGCCATAGGGGGCCGGGCCCGCCCCCAAAAATGATTGTGCCCCCCCACTTGAGGCACAGATCTCTTAAAAAATTACTTTGATTTTATATTATCATAGTTGCTGATTTTGTGTTGCATTAATGTTGCATTCTTTAAAACATAAAAAATATAAAGAAACAATGGTGTGATTTTGTTTGATTGATGGGAATCTACACTGCAAAAGCCTATCACGGCCTTACTAAACGAAAGTTAGGCTACGTACGTGACGTAGCCTATGTCAGTGTAGCCGCTCAACAGTTACCACACATTTTTGAAAGCTGGATGAGTTTTCGCCGGCTTATTTGCTTCAGTTCGTCATGGATATCCATAAGTGGTTGAAAAGCCCACCAGCAGTCTCCTCTGCCAAATTGGATACGACACCAACGCCTCCTGATGTTGTAGCCTAGTTGGAGAAGGACCCTGAATGACAGTCTGAGCCTGATGCTAGTAGCTCCGTGGAGCCCGACCCTGGGCCTCGCAGGACCTGCAGGTCAAGTGCAACCGCGACTGGGACAGCATTTGGGCCACAACTGCCTGTTGAATCAGTGGGTGTGAGTGACCTCGGTACGGACAAACCCAAACAGGTTGTGTTGAGGAAATATCCAGTCAAAATGTTTGGTTAAAAAAACCCGATCATTTTCCTCTCGCTGGTATTTGAACAGGGACTGGCTTGAATACTCGGTGGAAAAGGACTCCGCATTTTGTTATGCCTACAGGAAATTCAGATCATAAGGGAGTTAATGATTTGAAACATGCAATAGAAACAGGCAAGGGCTTAATAAGCTGTACTGACAGGAGGGACTGGAGAGAGCGCTGCCTCCACTCAAAGTACCGGTAGGTTGTGTGTGTGTGTGTGTGTGTGTGTGTGTGTGTGTGTGTGTGTGTGTGTGTGTGTGTGTGATGGAAATATCCCTCTGTTGACTGCTTTAAAATGCAATGTTTGAGAGATGCTTCTGGTGTTACATCTAATACGTTGTATAGTCAAGTGTTTTATGGATATTCATAAAATTGCTTCTGTGTAATGTGGTGTAGGCTATAGGCTGCCTGGTCATATTGCTCTTGGTTATGTTTAACTTGATGATAACGTGCTGCGCGAATAGAGTATGTGATTATATGCAAATTGATTGTTATAAATATACGTAGGCCTACTGTAGGCTAATAATAATTGTGCCCTCCCATGCATTTCATATGCCCCCCTTAAGACTGAGGTCGGGCGACGGGTCTGTCTCCCCTATTCTTTCTGACCACGGTGGGAAATCTGTAGCAGGAAAAGTTAACCCTCTTCTTGATTTTACGTTGGTTACGGAGAAGGACAACCAGGAAATAAGTCGGGAACAACCATAGTCGCTATGACGACAAGCCACGCTCGCATCAGGCATGAGGCCCCAGAGGCAGATTTGTAACTGGAGCAGGTCAGGACAGAAAAATGTACAGTTAACGTCACATCAGCAAGAGGTCCTGCTACCAGGAACCATTTATAAAAGGCTGCCTTTATCCCTATCTTAGCGATTTGCATAGTCAGCTGTCAACATGGGTGTGCATCATGATTATGAAAAGTATTGCGCCATTTAGTGCTGTCAAACTTAACGATAGATATCTATCTTCAACCTGAATAAACAAATGATATAGGCCTACAATATATATCTAATCCCATGTTTAGGTAGTAGCCTACTTTATCTCTGAAAGGGGTGTCAGTAATACTTTGTACTGTTAATTACAAGTTTGTGTAATTTGGGGTTTCTGTAGCCAGTGGCATTTCATTATTTTTATTTTATTTTCAATGCAGATGTAATGGCATTGTAAATTGTTTTTATTTGAAGGCTGAGGCTTCATTTGTAAACACAATCCCAATTATCATCATTGGTTTTGAGATGTTACTTGCTGTGAATACCTTGTCTGATAGGCTACAGTATTGTGGCGTAGTATCAGGACATCCTGGCTAGTGTCTGTCTCGCACGACTAGGGGTAAATGGCCGGATGATGGGCCTATTTGGGAGAAAGTCCAGGGCTGTTTTTTATCCCCAGTCCATCCCTGTGTGTGTGTGAGTGTGTGTGTGTGTGTGTGTGTGTGTGTGTGTGTGTGTGTGTGTGTGTGTGTGTGTGTGTGAGACTAGTTAAACAAAAATATTTTTGTGGAAATGAGTACATAATGGAAAAAGCAAATGGAGATGAACAAAATTAGTTTAAAATGATAAATGAGTATGTATTTTCTTTTTCTATTTACTAGGTAATGGTCCTTCAGTTATTGCTGAGCACTCTCTACCTCTGACAATGGCACCTGTGTTAGTGGAGTTAAGCCAGCGTCTAGCTGAAACATTCCAGAGAAACATGCTCCAACCTACGACGATACCCCTTCTCTCTGAATGGGGATGAGAGTACCTCCAGTAGTAATAAGAAGGTCCTTTCTATGCTCGTCAGCTACTTCAACGAAGAGCTGAATGATGTTGTGGTTGAACACATGGGCCCCCTTGAAGTTGCAAAAGTCAGTTAAGCCAGTTTGGAGAGGTTGATGTGTGACTTTTTTCAGAAAAAGAACATTCCTTGGTCGAACCTAATCAGCATAATACTAGACTCATGCAACTTGATGGGAGGGAGCAAATCAGGGCTGGAGACAAGGATCTGAGGGAGGCATTGTCCCACTCTGCTTGATGTGGATGGTGAGTCTTGCCATCACGTCCACAACGCTGCAAAGAGATTTGAGAATCTTTTGAAAACTACTTGGAGCAGCTCTTTGCAGACATCCACACAGACCATCAATGGGCATCAGAGCAGGTATCTGAACATGCATTTAATTTTTTTTTTTTTTATGAAAAATTCAGTTTCTAACTAGTTTTGAGTGTTGCTAGTAGTGTTGAATGGAGGTCTGATTGAAAACCCAAAAATAGCGGAACATATAATCTTGTAATCTTGAAAAATAAGTAAATAAATTTAAATAAAAAAATATATCATATAATCTTGCTTAACAAAACATATAACCTTGCTCATAAAATGTGTGTAGCTATAAGTTCTTGGGACTTCATATCTCTGAAAATCTCAGCTGGGCTAAAAACACTGTTGCAACAGTGAAAAGAGCTCAGCAGAGGCAGAGTTTTGAAGAAGGCCGGACTTAAAAGTCAACCTCTAACCCATGTCTATAAAGGCATTGTTGAGAGTATCCTCACCAGGGGAATCACAGTGTGGTATGGCAACACCACCCTGGCTGAGAGGAAATCACTGCAACGGGTCATTAAGACTGCTGAGAGGGTTATCGGCTCTAACCTTCCCTCTATGGACACTATATACACCCAGCGCTGCAGAAGAAAAGCACAGAGCATCTTTAAGGACAAACACCACCCAGCTTATGCTCTGTTTAAATGGGTGGACACAGGCTACAACCTGAGACATCGGAGGCCTGTGAGCATTAGCACCCACAAGGCCCGTCTGTTTAAAAGTTTTTACCCAGCCACTGTCAGGCTAGTGGCACAGGACATTAAGGAGGGACAAAAGTATCCTACTCCATGTTTTTAATCACTGTAATGGTCAGTGCAATGGTAATTTATTCTATTTAGAGTTAATTTTTATACGCACAATATTATTATTATTTACCATATTGTGTTTTTATCTAAACTAGAAAGGTTACACCGGTTTGGTATTTAATTTGTATTCCTTTTAAAATGTTTTAGTTGCTCTCAGCTCTACCTCTTGATGTGTATGTGTGTATATACATGATGTGGGTGTGTGCATGTGTATGTATGTGTACATGTGTGCGTGTATGCTTGTGTATGTATGTGCATGTATGTGTATATGTGTATGTATGTGTATGTGGATATGCATATATGTATATATATATATGTAGGTGTGTGTGTGTATATGTATATGTGTATGCATGTATGTATGTATGTATATATATATATATATATATATATATATATATGTGTGAGTATGTGAATGTGTAGGCCATGTGTGAATGTATGCATATGTATTACCTTTTTATACATTATTTTTTTAATCTAGAACCTGACTCTGAGAAACGCACAAGAATTCCAATGTACCTGTACTGAAACGTACCTGTGCAAATGGCAATACACTTTGATTTGATTTGTGTAGCACTGCTTAAAGCATATGAGGAAGTACATCTTTGCATGAAGTGCATGTGTTCTATTTCTGACACACTCTCGTTTGCAGGAAATGTATCTTTGCTTGAAATGTATGTGCGTTTTACCATTGAGAGGAATTTTTTATATCATTTTAGGTGTGTGTGTTTTTACATAACTCAGGTGTGTTTTCTATCTCATTAGGGTGTGTTTTTATCATTTAGATGTGTTTTCTATATCATTTATGTGTGATTTCATATTATTCAGATGTTTTTTTATTTCATTTAGAAGTGTGTTTTGAGGGGCGGCCTCTAGCTCACCTAGTAAGAGCGTGCACCCCATGTTGGCTGAGTCCGGCGCAGAGTTCGAATCCGACCTGCTGCCCTTTGCTGCGTGTCATCCCCCATCTCTCTCCCCCTTTCATATCTGTCCGCTTTCAAATAAAGGGAAAAACCCCAAAAAATAATCTTCAAAAAAAAAAAGAAGTGTGTTTTGAGAAACAAAAAACAGCTAAAGCCATTACTTTGCTTACATATTAGTTTACATTGCATTATACAGCATAGAAGATTTTAGAGTTTGAATTGAAGTGAATATAGGGCAGAGTGCAGAAGGTGACAAAAAGAGGCCTGATGCTGCTGCAGCACATCCTGTGCGACGGTCATGTGTGTGACAGTTTTGCCTGCCAATCGGAAGGTTGGTGGTTCGATCCCCAGCCCTGCAGTCCCATGTTGAAGTGTCCTTGGGCAAGACACTGAACCCCAAGTTGCCTGCTGATGAGCAAGTGGTGCCTTGTACGGCAGATACAGCCTCAGTGTGTGAATGTGTGTGAATGGTGAATGGTTCCTGTACTATGTAAAGCGCTTTGAGTAGTTGTTCAGACTGGAAAAGCGCTATATAAATACAGTACATTTACATTTACAGTTGACGTGTCAAACTGTCAGTTAGAAGCTGTATGTGCCCTTTGCATTTCCTTACATGGAAATATAATTTTCAGCCCCCAAATATTCAAATGTTCAAAGGAGGGGTGATGATCTTTTCCTTAAAATACGCCCGTTTTTGCAGAGACGAAAAACCTTCTCCTTGGCCTCTTCCACCCTACATGTGTCTGACACACCGAGGGGAACTTTTTTAGGAGAGTAGCAGAGCCTAGAGATAACTTTGTCTGAGAAATAGCTTCTTAATCAGAGGTTTATTTTTTCATTTTTGCTTGTATTTTATATTTCTGCTTGCATTAGAAAAACGATAAAAGCACTAAAAGCACACACAAAGGGAACCAAACTTTTGCAAGCGCCTCGTTTCTCTTTGATTTGAACTGGTTAGGTAAATAGTAACTCCCCTCGGGGTAGTGAAAGACTCCTCTTTAGCTGCTCGGGCGAGTTGCAGCCCGGCGGGGACCGACTGGACTACGCAGACCTCCTGTTATCTCCCAGTGGGGGTGATCCTTATCTGCTTGGCCCGGTCAGAGCCACTGAGCAATTGCCTCTCTCAGTTTTTCGCGACCGCGGAAGGCCAGTAGGCGTCCCTCAGAAGGAGCACCGGTTTTCCTGGGAGGAACAGCACAGACCGTAAGTACTAAAGAAAAATCTTGGTTTTAAAGATCCCCTCTGGCAGTACTTTTCATATACAGGGGGATAAGAGCCAGTGAGTTGGGGACATCTAGGGTAGTGAGTCTTGCCTCTTGCCTCGCCTATGGGTGAGCTGATTAGTAATAAGGTAAAGAAATGATGACAATAATTAATTAATTGCAATTTCAATTAAAAAACCTCACTTTAACTCATTGCTGGTTGAATTGACTGATTGCTGGTGTTGTCTATTATCGTTATCAGTGTTAATTAGAAGAAATCGTTGGTAATAAAAAAAAAAGAATAATAATAAAATAATAGAACTAATCACTAATTAAAAAAAAAATCAAGGAAGCGTTAGAAATTAACTCCTTTTAGTATAGACCAAAACGCTCCGCTGACG
The DNA here is from genome assembly GCA_023631565.1 of Gymnocephalus cernua. Taxonomy (NCBI): domain Eukaryota; kingdom Metazoa; phylum Chordata; class Actinopteri; order Perciformes; family Percidae; genus Gymnocephalus; species Gymnocephalus cernua. The sequence continues at coordinate 21,439,055 of CM042447.1, forward strand.
GCCAACTGGTGTTGTTCATACGGCAGAAGAGGGCATAGTAGGTCCAGGGTTTATTGAGGGGAAGACATTAAGGGAGTTCACTCTCCGTTAGAGAGTGACGTGATGCCTCAGTAACTGTCACACCGGTCGACAGTAGTGTAAGATATGTTATGCCTTTACTTGCAGTTGGCGTACCTGAAAGAAATAGCAGAGTTCCTGGACATACCTGCCACCAATCCCCAGCGATTTGTCTCCCATCGCTGGTATCAGCTTATGATGTAGGCATCAACACTAAAAGAATGTTACCTGTGTTCAGAGTGCTCTACTTTGGATTTATGGGAAAGCAGGACCAAGAACTAGGGTTGGACGATGTCCCCTAAATTGGCAGTTGATGATGTTTACAGTAAAACATCGTGATGGACGATGATATTGTCATCCATCATGGCTACATATTTTTTTCTACTACAACCCCAAATCAGAAAAAGTTGGGACAGTATGGAAAACACAAATAAAAAAAGAAAGTAGTGATTTCCAAATGTACTTTGACTTGTATTTCATTGCAGACAATACAACGGCACATCATTTAATGTGTTCCTCATGATTTTTATTGTTTTTGTTTCGAAAAAACAAAATTCCTATTTTGGTTCTTGCAACACATTTCAAAAAAAGTTGGAACAGTAAAGCATTTACCACTTTGTAATGTTGCCATTCCTTTTCAGAACACTTAAAAGACGTTTAGGGACTGAAGACACCAAGTGATGAAGTGTTTCAGGTGTAATTTTGTCCCATTCTTGCTGCAAACAAGTCTTAAGGTGGGCAACAGTACGGGGTCTTCGTTGTCGCATTTTGCGCTTCAAAATGTGCCACACCTTCTCCATTGGAGGCCAGTCAAGTACCCGTATCCTCTTCCTCCGCAGCCAGGACTTTGTAATGTGTGCAGAATGTGGTTTTGCATTATCTTGTTGAAATATGCATGGATGTCCCTGGAAAAGATGTCTTCTTGAAGGCAGCATATTGTGCTCCGAAATCTCTATGTACTTTTCAGCATTAATGGTGCCATCACAGAAGTGCAAGTTACCTTTGCCAAGGGCACTGACACAACCCCATACCATGACAGACCCTGGCTTTTGGACTTGTTGCTGGTAACAGTCTGGATGATCCTTTTCTTCTTTGGTACGGAGCATACGGTGTCCATTTCTCCCAAAAAATACCTGAAATACTGATTCATCTGACCACAGTACACGTTTCCACTGTGTGATGGTCCATCCCAGATGCCTCCAAGCCCAGAGAAGTCAACGGCGCTTCTGGACACTGTTAACATAGGGCTTCCTTTTGGCACAGTACAGTTTTAACTGGCATTTGTGGCTGTAACTACGTATTGTGGTACTTGACAAAGGTTTGCCAAAGTAGTCCTGAGCCCATGTGGTGATATCGCTTATAGATGAATGATGATTCTTGATGCACATTTCAATAATTTTTTCACATACTTGTTGGCAAAGTGGCGATCCTCGGCCCATCTTTGCTCCTAAAGGTCTAGACCTTTCTTGGATGCTGCTTATGTACCAAATCATAATTACAATCACCTGTTGACATCACCTGTTTCAAATCACATCATTATTTAACCAATTTACCTGATTACTAGCCCTAAATTGCTCCTGTCCCAACCTTTTTTGGAATGTGTTGCAGGTCTGAATAACAGGAAAGGATGTATATTTACAAATTAAATTAAGGTGACTAGACAAAACATGAAATATTTTGTGTTCACATTGTCTGCAATGAAATACAAGTCAAAGTACATTTAGAAAACACTACTTTCTTTTTTTATTTGTGTTTTTCATACTGTCCCAACTTTTTCTGATTTGGGGTTGTACTATGGGCTTTAAATGCCCTCTGTAAATAGACAGTATTACATGGCTATGCTGCCTGCTAGGGGCAGTAAATTACAACTTGACCTACTTTCACTTAACTACGGTGCAGATGTCCGTGCTCTGTGTAACAGTGGAACGTTTGCCTTTAACAGGGCGACAGCAATAACCTAATATACCAGTATTACTGAGATGAAACTACATTCTCGGTTATATTTGCACTGAATAACGAATTCAATAAACACAAACATAACTCTTGCAGCACACATGAACAGATGCGCAACATTAGCACACACAAAATAGCACCCTTGTTAATTAGCCTATTGTTGCTTAGTACATTCATAAATCCTACACAACATCGTCCCGTACCCAGAGGACATCAGACTTACTTATTGATGCATGCACACAGTAGTGTCCACAAGCTTGTAAGGGGAGAAAGGAAAGTGTGAAGCGTTCCACGTTAACGCCTGTTACGCAGTGTGTGTGTGTGTGTGTGTGTGTGTGTGTGTGTGTGTGTGTGTGTTTGAGTGAGGTAGCTACTTGGCATGATATTTTTTATTAATTGAAAAGTGACAGAGTTACAGAAACACTACAAAGTGACAGTCAATTTGAGTTATTGAGAAATGGCTACATTTGAAAGTTAAAGCTTCTTTTACTAACATTGTGTTGCATATATCATTTCTTCCTCTTCTCTTCAGTCTGTCCTGCCAGAGCACAATGAGCCCCGGTTGGTACTGACATCTGACTCACAGTACAAGTGTCCCCTTTGTGCGAAGAAGGGAGACTTCTGTAAGCTGGTCCCTCATTTATAATGTTTACTTCTTACACCGTTTACTGGCTATATTAGCCCATATGCACAACCCCTCCCTTTATTCTTTATCCTTGCACTATTGGACTTATTTGCACTACCACCATGACACACACTCTCATAGAGCATCTTATGCAGAATAATTGCCCTGTCACTGCAAGCATCTCATGCTTATACATCCCTTAGTGCATTCATATCGATATTTTTTTTTAAATGTATTATAATATTTTTTTGTATCTTTTCTTTTATTGTCCATATTATTCATGTGGATTTGTTTATTTTATCATCCTGTTTATGATGTATGTGTAGTGTGTGTGATGTCTGTAAGCTACTGGGACCTTGAATTTCCCCTTAGGGATCAATAAAGTATCTATCTATCTATCTATCTATCTATCTATCTATCTATCTATCTATCTACCTTTTTTTAACTCCAACCTGTGGACACTGAATTACTGCCTATGGAACATCAGGGGAACTAAAACATCAGGGGAATGCATTATGATAGATGTTCTCACCAATAATTGTTAATGTTCATATTTCTGCTAATTTATGCCCAAAAATGATTGATATAAATTGAATGATTGTTGCCATTTGTACTGGCAACAGTGTTGTCTTTACTATGCTTGATTTTGCCTGACCTATATTTAACAGTTACCAATGTGTTTGCTTTCGGAAATCCTCAACGAAGTGGCACTCCAGGAAGGAGATAAGGCCTACTTAACATTGGCTCTTGTGTGTACCACCTTCAGGGACACTGTGTCCACTAACGCCTTCAGGAGACAGTCAGTGTTTTAATACTAACCCTATGGAAATGTTCACTTTTGGTTGAGAATTTGTTTTCGCCCCTTTGTTGTCGCTACATGGAGCAGGTTTTCTGCATCATACAAAAAAGAATTCTACACCATGGACACCATAGACACCTGAATGTGCAATGTTTTACAAAAACTGCACACCTGGTAAACATCTTAACACTGAATGGTCTTGAATATATGTCATTACACACAGTATTGATGTCATAACTACGCATAGACCACATCCTGAGTCTGGTCAGTATAATCATCAATCTGTTTTTTTTCTTTTTCTTTTACAGGATATGTTGGAACAGGAAAAGGGGGTGTACTTCAAGCAGTTTACTCTGAAGACCCACATCTAGGTTACTGCGATCAGGGCCGGATTGGGACTCATTTTCAGCCCTGGAGTTTCATGCCTTAGACCGGCCCACTTAGTTCACGACTAAAGGCTTAATTCATATTACTTTTATCCTTTTCCCTTTCAATCGTGGGCTTTGTATATTCACTATTGTTTGATAAAAAACATAATGGGTCACTAGTAACACTTGGGCATAGAAAGTTGTTATATTGTAACTAATGTGATCACTCGTTTCCAGTCCAAATATCTATTAAGTGATTTTTGCTTAAAACAAGCTACATTATCTGTCAAAAATAATTGTTTTAGATTTAGCTTGTTTTAAGCAACAAAAAAACAAAATCACTTAAGTTTTAGTTTTTTTTTTCAGAAAACAAGACATAATTTCTTATGCCATTTCACTTGTCTAGTAAATGTATCTTGAATTAAGAATATTTAGATATTTGTCAAAAGATAATCACGTCATCATTAACCTGCAGGCTGCACAAAATATTACATAAAAAAGAGTGGCACTGCGATAAAATAATAAATAAAAAGAGTGTGACTGCGATAAAATAATGAATAAAAAGAGTGGGGCTGCTGTGACAGCAGGCAGCCATAGGGACAGCATTCATATTTCAACCCATTGCCATGACAACAACGGCCCTCACGGCCAAAAAACAGACCGGCCCACCGGGAATTTTCCCGGTGTTCCCGATTAGCCAATCCAGGCCTGGTCAGTCGCAGTAAAAATCTTGTCTAACCTGCAATTCAGGTCTTCGATGTCCTTGATCAACAAGCCTCCTTGGATTTGCATTGGTTCTTGCATCAGGCATGAAAACGGGTCAGAGGTGAAAAAGGTGAGAAGGATATTACCCCTCTAGGAGGGTCCGGGGGCGCTCCCCCGGAAGAAAATTTTAAATATTCAATATTTTAAAGCATCAATTTGATGCAGACCTGCCAACCTTGAAATTTATTTTGGAGTAGCAACTTACTGATTTATTGTCGAAGTTGTGGTTCATGAACACGGCGACACGCACGCGGAAAAAAATTGCCATTACCGCTGTCTTTGATGTCATTTTGGCTGGTTGGGCATCAGTATAGTCGTTTAGTTCACATGCTTACCAATTACTTCACCTGTTCCTAGGACATAGTCTAGGACATAGTCATTAGTCATAGCCCAGGTTACTTATGATCTCTATAATAACCTTGTGGAGGGTCCTCCACAATGTTCCTACTGTAGCCTACAGTATTATACAGTCTCCAAAATACTGTAATACTTTTATACTATGTCCCAGAATACTAATAGTAGCCTATGTCTATAAGATTACTATAATATTGTTCCAAAATTGGCCTGCTATATGATTCCGATAATTCTTTTTCGTGATGGTTTGTACAGCCTAGGCTACGATGAAAAAGTCACATTTAACAAATATACACGGTACCCCCAGGATCCTCCAACTTCAATTCAAGGTTTTTTAAGACATTTTTAATACCACTTCAAATGAAATTCAATGCCAACTTGGTACCCATTCTGACAGAAGCATGAGGGGAATATGTCAAATCTGTATACATTTTAAACCATAGAATATACAGTAAGTATGTACAAGTAGTGTACTTGAATTGAATAAAACATTTTATTTAAATGATCAGTCATATTTAATACAATTTATTGGATCATAATATAATCCAATAAAATAGTATAATGAGCACTTTTACTTTTGGTACTTTAAGTATATTTTGATAATACTTTTGTACTATTACTTAAGGAAGATGTAGAATGCAGGACTTGTAACTGACAAGTAATTTGTAACTCTACAACAGTTTTTTTCTACTTTTACTGCAATACATGATCTGAGTAAGTCTTCCACCTCTGTAAATCACCAACACCAACAGTCGTACATGAATACCTGAGCAGTGTTTAACACTGAAAACACCTGCACAATCCTGCACGGTTCAACAGATGTTAGAGTCGGCGGCTGCTCGCTCTGTTTATTATAAGAGGCACACCGAGCAGAATAATGCGCACAACGCCAATCTTTGCAGATGTTACAGCTCGGTGTTTGGCTAGCTAATAAGCCATTAGCCTGTTAGCTTGAGCTGTGTCTGAAGGCGCCAAGCGGCCAGCCAGGCTCCGTCACACACCGAGACATTCCGCACATCCTCCGCTCAGTTTAACCGCTATCCCCCGGTAACGGTCAGAGGGGCGTGTTTACTTTGTGTATCGGTCCTCCGGTGCATCCAGCGATGGGCTCCGGTCAGTTTTTAATTAGCCTACATTAGTAACAGTTAATTTTGTTACGGTATGAACTTAATCCTAGGAAAGGGAAACATATAAGACCTTTGTAAAGAAATCCAAGACTTTGTATAACAAATTCAAGGCTTTATTAATAAATAGCCTAATATTTCTCCAAAGTTGACAGGTAGGCTACGTAAATTAACTGATTTCACAATTTCACCTGTCTACATCAAACCCATTTACCTTTGCAAGTAGCTGCTGTCCTCCCTTGGGGAACCAACCAAACTAACTAACTTCGTAGTTCACTTAATCTCTGGTACCTATGTGTATATGTGGTTTAATTTTCATAAAACACCACATATTTGTTGTACTGCACATTGCTGCAGCTCCTCTTTTCACCCTGTGTGTTGAGCTCTCTGTTTTAGCTAGAGTGAGGCATCACACTATTCCATCTTTGTTGGGAGTCGCACATGCACAGTAAGTACTGCTAGCTAGTCTGAGGGAGTGCCACACTAGCAGCCAGGCGAGCATTATAATGTGTGTTACAAAATGACCAGGTTTGTCCATCTATCCATCCATCCATCGTCGTCCGCTTATCCGTGGTCGGGTCGCGGGGTGAGCAGCTCTAGCAGTTGACCCCAAACTTCCCTTTCCCGAGCCACATTAACCAGCTCTGACTGGGGGATCCCGAGGCGTCCCCAGGCCAGGTTGGAGATGTAATCCCTCCACCTAGTCCTGGGTCTTCCCCGAGGTCCCTCCCAGCTGGACATGCCTGGAACACCTCCCTAGGGAGGCGCCTAGGGGGCATCCTTACCAGATGCCCGAACCACCTCAACTGGCTCCTTTCGACATGAAGGAGCAGCAGCTGTACTCCAAGCTCCTCACGGATGACTGAGCTTCTCACCCTATCTCTAAGGGAGACGCCAGCCACCCTCCTGAGGAAACCCATTTTGGCCGCTTGTACCCTGGATCTCGTTCTTTCGGTCATGACCCAGCCTTCATGACCATAGGTGAGGGTAGGAACGAAAACTGACCGGTAGATCGAGAGTTTTGCCTTCTGGCTCAGCTCTCTTTTCGTCACAATGGTGCAATACACTGAATGTAATACCGCCCCCGCTGCGACGATTCTCCGACCAATCTCCCGCTCCATTGTCCCCTCACTCGCGAACAAGACCCCAAGGTACTTAAACTCCTTCACTTGGGGTAAGGACTCATTCCCTACCTGGAGAAGGCGCTCCATCGGTTACCTGCTGAGAACCATGGCCTCAGATTTAGAGGTGCTGATCCTCATCCCAGCCGCTTCACACTCAACTGCGAACCGATCCAGTGAGTGCTGAAGGTCACAGGCCGATGATGCCATCAGGACCACATCATCTGCAAAGAGCAGCGATGAGATCCCTACTACGAACAGGATTGGTGACAAAGCGCAGCCCTGGCGGAGGCCAACCCTCACCTGGAACGTGTCCGACTTACTGCCGAGAACCCGGACACAGCTCTCGCTTTGGTCATACAGAGATTATATGGCCCTGAGAAGGGACCCCCTCACCCCATACTCCCGCAGCACCTCCCACAATGTCTCCCTGGGGACCTGGTCATATGCCTTTTCCAGATCCACAAAACACATGTAGACTGGATGGGCATACTCCCAGGCTCCCTCCAGGATCCTTGCTAGAGTAAAGATCTGATCCGTTGTTCCACAACCAGCACGGAATCCGCATTGTTCCTCTTCAACCTGAGGTTCGACTATCGGCCGAACCCTCCTTTCCAGCACCTTGGAGTAGACTTTACCAGGGAGGCTGAGAAGTGTGATACCCCTGTAATTGGTACACCGGTCTGCCACTCATTTGGCACTGTCCCAGACTTCCACGCAATGCTGAGTAGGCGTGTCAACCAAGACAGCCACTCCACACCCAGAGCTTTCAGCATTTCTGGACGGATCTCATCAATCCCTGGGGCGTTGCCACTGTGGATTTGTTTGACTACCTCAGTGACCTCCACCAGGGAAATAGACAACAATCTCCCGTCATCCTCCAGCTCTGCCTCTAACAAAGAGGGCACATCAGCTGGATTTAGGAGTTCCTCAAAATGCTCCTTCCACCGCCCTATTACCTCCTCAGTTGAGGTCAACAATGTCCCATTCGTACTGTACACAGCTTGGATGGTTCCCCGCTTCCCCCTTCTGAGGTGGCGGACGGTTTTCCAGAAGCGCCTTGGTGCCGACCGAAAGTCCTTCTCCATGTCTTCTCCGAACTTCTCCCACACCCGCTGCTTTGCCTCTTTCACGGCAGAGGCTTCAGTCCTTCGGGCCCTTCGGTACCTTGCAACTGCCTCCGGAGTCCTCTGGGATAACATATCCCGGAAATACTCCTTCTTCAGTCGGACGGCTTCCCTGACCACCGGTGTCCATGACGGTGTTCGAGGGTTACCGCCCCTTGAGGCACCTAAGACCCTAAGACCACAACTCCCTGCCGCAGCTTCAGCAATGGAAACTTTGAACATTGTCCACTCAGGTTCAATACCCCCAGCCTCCACAGGGATGCACGAAAAGCTCCGCCGGAGGTGCGAGTTGAAGGTCTGTCGGACAGGAGCTTCGTCCAGACGTTCCCAATTTACCCGCACCACCCGTTTGGGCTTACCAGGTCTGTCCAGAGTCTTCCCCCACCCCCTGTCCCAACTCACCACCAGATGGTGATCAGTTGACAGCTCCGCCCCTCTCTTCACCCAGTGTCCAAAACATACGGCCTCAGATCAGATGAAACGATTATAAAATCAATCATTGACCTTCGGCCTAAGGTGCTCTGGTACCAAGTACACTTATGAGCATCCCTATGTTCGAACATGGTGTTTGTTATAGACAATCCATGACTAGCACAGAAGTCCAATAACAGACAACCACTCTGGTTAAGATCAGGGAGGCCGTTCCTCGCAATCACGCCTCTCCATCATTGCCCACATGTGCGTTGAAGTCCCCCAGCAGAACTATGGAGTCCCCCTCCGGAGCCCCATACAGGACTCCATTCAAGGTCTCCAATAAGGCTGAATACTCTGAACTCTTGTTTGGTGCATATGCACAAACAACAGTCAGAGTTTTCCCCCCCAACAACCCACAGGCGTAGGGAGGTGACCCTCTCATCCACCGGGGTAAACTCCAACGTCGCGGCGCTCAGCCGGGGACTTGTGAGTATCCCCACACTCGCCTGGCGCCTCAGAAGAAAAGAGTCCAACCCCTCTCCAGCAGTACGGTTCCAGAACCAAGACTGTGCATAGAGGTAAGCCCCACCAGAACCAACTGGTACCGCTCCACCTCCCGCACAAGTTCCGGCTCCTTCCCCCACAGCGAGGTGACATTCCACGTCCCCAGAGCCAGCCTCTGCTGCCTGGGTCTGGTCCGTTAAGGCCCCTGACCTTCACCGCCACCTCCCACAGGTGGTGGGCCCATGGGCTGGAGAGATATGTGCCACGTAGCTTTTTCGGGCTGTGCCCGGCCGGGCTCCGTGGCAAACCCGGCCACCAGACGCACGCTGACGATCCCACCCTCTGGGCCTGGCTCCAGACGGGGGCCCCGGGCTTCCTCCGGGCAGGGTCTCTTTATCCCTTCCTCATTCTTCCATAGGGTTTTTTAAACCATTCTTCGTCTGGCCCCTCACCTGAGACCACTTTGCCATGGGAGACCCTACCAGGAGCACAAAGCTCCAGACAACACAGCCCTCAGGTTCATAGGGACACCCAAACCTCTCCACCACGATAAGGTGATGGTTCCCGGAGAGGGACCAGGTTTGTCTCTGAAGTAAAGGTTGGACTACAACAGAGCTGTTTGGAGCAGCTCTTGAAATTAGGCTTGTTTGAGATGAGCCAGATCTGCGCAGAATCGATCGCACACACAGACACAGGGATCGCCGCCCGTTGCATGCCGGTTAGATTTGTGTCCGACTTGATCCCGACTTGCTCTGACGTCATGCATACGTAGGCAACGATAATCTCACGAGATCTAGGCTGCCGCAGTTCTGAGACGCAGGCAGTGCAGTTGCTTTTCACCGACTGCAAGACCCAGGCGGACACAAGGCATGCTGGGAAACGCCGGCCTCCCAGCTGATCTAACAGCTGATTGGTTCAGAATCGACAATATGATGTTTTATATAAACTTTTTTATTGATTTTAAATCGGAGGGAGTTTAACTGCCATTTGTCTAATTTAAAGGCTTATTCTGTGCAGAACACGTGTTGTGTGGCTGACATTTATGTTTGGAAGTCAGAGAGACTAAATCTGTTCAGATTACAGATCATCTACAGTCTGTTGGTTATTAAAATCAGCAACAGATCACATGTAGAGCATGTTGACAGCTAATCTCATAATAAAGTCATAATAAAAACAACTGGAGACTGTGTACAAGCTGATATATCATATATGGGTCTGATAACATTGTATTAAATCAGAATCGGACCAAAGTGTTTCTGTGACTTCCTGTTCAGCCTGCAGGCTGCTGGATACGTCTGGAAACTGTCCGACGTCACAGCTGACTTTTGTCACTGCCCCCCGCTGCTGCCGCCTGCTCTCGTCCACTTTACAGGCGCGGCGCAGTTCATCTCGAACAAGCCTATCGACTCCATCTTTGAGTGAGTCAACTGCTTCAGCATCCAATGAAAGCAACACTATCGCTCTTTGACCTAAATTATAGATTAATCCAGTTACATATTAACTTTATGGTGGGGTTGAAATGTAAGCAGATACCTGGAAGTCAAACAAATAGAACAAGTTGGAAGATTGGGTGCAGCACCACACAAAGATTTAATCTCTGGTAAGACGCATGATAAATAAAGCTTAAAGTATATTATAAAGTTTCATTTTATAGACATTGTGAAAACTAAATGTTGCTACCAACCTTTCTAATGTACATGTGTGTACTTTTGAGGTACCTGTATTTTACTTTTACTGTTTCCATTTTATGCTACTTTATACAACTACATTTTACAAGGAAATAGTTTACATTTTACAAGAAAATAGTTTACATTTTACAAGAAAATAGTTTACATTTTACAAGAAAATAGTTTACATTTTACGCCAGTACATTTACTATGACTATTGTTACTGATAACAATTTATTTTACATAGTAAAAAACATGATCAGTTCATAAAACCATGCATTCAATTTGCATGCAATCTTTATACAAGTAAACATGGGGCTGATTCTCTACTTTATCTATAATAATAAATCATATTTTTTTATTATATTTTGTATTAATATTAAGGGTGCTCCGATCGATCGGTCACCGATCGGTATCGGCCGATAATGGCTTTAAATAGTTTAATCGGTGGTCTCCATAAATGCGGATCTGATAGGACGATCAGATGACGCAATACCATGGATGTATTAGAGCGCACTACTCCTGAGAACATTTTCAACATGGAGCTAAAATGGCGGCGTCTCTGCATTCACTGGTCTGGCAGTTCTACAAGGTGTCTGAACAGCGGCAGAACAGCAGTTGGCCCGCGGAGGGCCGCGGAACGAAGGCAGTAGGAAGCCGGCTACCGCTTTTAAAAAGCCTCTGCCACCGGTGGTGCGCCGGCAAACGTGTTTGCGATTACACCATTCTGACGCTTCTACTGCCTCTGGAGCACCGCTGGTGGTCGCCGACTCATTGCTATCTGGGAAAAAGACAATACATTAGCGATTTGTAACGTGTGTGCCGAGGAAATACCACGAGGCGGAAAGCTCCAGACACATTTCAACACCACCAACCTCATCAGACATTTGAAGGCTAGTCACAGAAAGGAGTATGAGGAGTTTTCAAAGTTAGCTAACGCTAAGGCAGAGCGGAGTCATGTAGCTAGCAGCTCCGGCGCCGCTCAAACAGCTGTTTCCCTGTGTGTGTTTGTGTTTGTGTGTGTGTGTGTGTGTGTGTGTGTGTGTGTGTGTGTGTGTGTGTGTGTGTATGTGTGTGGGAGTGAGTGTGTGTCGGTCCGTGTGTGACGGTGTGTGTGTGTGACGGTGTGTGACGGTGTGTATGTGTGTGTGTGTCGGTGTGTGTGTGTGACGGTGTGTGTGTGTGTGTGTGTGCGTGTGCGTGTGACGGTGTGTGTGTGTGTCTGTGTGTGTGTGTGTGTGTGTGTGTGTGTGTGTGTGTCTGTGTGTGTGTGCTGAAGAAATGTCTGCAGTGATTGAAAGGACATTTTTTAGATTTTGAGCTAGGACAGAAAGCCAAACAATTACTAATACATTCTCTAAACATGTGTGACTGTTACGTAATAGCGTAATTTTCAGTTCATAAAAGTGATCAGTATCGGTCTCGTCCGATACGTCTTCCAGCAATCGGTGATCGATGATCGGCCCCAAAAATCCTGATCGGAGCACCCTTAATTAATATGAATCTGTAATGTAACGTAACTATAATTCTGTAATATATATATATATATATATATATATATATATATATATATATATATATATATACAGTATATATGGTGTGTCAGGGCCTTTAGTGTAAAAACAGATTCCTCCACCTTTTGATTTGCCAGAGCGAGCCGTGTCACGGTCTGCTCTGAACAGCTGGAAACCAGCCAGCTGTATGCTATCAGACATACAGCTCGGTCACCGAGCCACGTCTCTGTGAAGCTCAAAATGTTAGACGTAGAGAAATCTTCTTCCTCAAGAGTAGCTGTAGTTCGTATAGTTTGTTTGAAAAGCCTCATACACGCATTTTGGCATTACAGTTCCATTGTAAAAATGTTTTAACATTTTAACGTGGTTAAAGATGCCTGGAGGTAGAAGGGGTGGAGGCGGGTCGCACGCTCGTCTGCAAAGACAACTGACAGAAGCTGGAGAGAAAACAGATTTAAAACATGGTTGTTGTGCTGTGATAGGCTTGAACGAACGTGCCCGATTCTGATTGGATACGTGACGCAAGCTACTTCCCACCACACAGCTGATCAGACTTACCAGCTGATTATGAGAGTGTGTAACATTAATGATGTCTCCCTGTCTGAATTTACACTGAGCTATGTAATGGCAAAATTATATTTTACCCAATTAACTGTGTCTTTCTGTATGTGCTCTTGTTATATCTCCCACAAGGAGAGTTATCTACATTTGTCACTGACAAAATATTGGTTTACTGAGATGCAACAGGAGTCACAAAGTCTACAGCTAGAAGAAACACAACCTCCTGTTGAACTGATAGAGGTCAGGTCAAACTGTTAATTATCTCGTTCTGTGACAAATGTACATCTCTAAATCTATGGAGATGTCATCAGGTCCCAAATGGGGATAGGCAAAATTATCTGACAGACTTCTAGGCACCTAGCTTCAAACACACAAGTCGTTGTGCACGGTAAAAATAAAGTTTTTTTTCAATTGATGTTTCACTCTCAGATACCGCGCTATCTCTGAGCAACACCAAACGTTGATCACTGTTTCTTTTTCTGCTTGTAGTCATCACACAACAACTCGGACTACAAGTCCCACACCTCTAAGACAGGAAGTGATCTCATGCGTTTTTCCGGTTTTAACTCCCTATTAACTGTTGGGGGTCGTTTCTAACCAAGTCTGATTTTCCTTTAGATAAGTAGGAATTTTGAGCTCTTGTAAAAACATTTAGTGTTACGGACTTTGTACACTATTCTTCAGGGGATTATTGGGGATGTTACATAAATGTTTGTTGGTGCATTGTCTAACTTTCCTTTTTCCTCAGTGCTCCAGTGGACACGGAATGTCAATTCTGATCTGTTTTTCTATTTTTGCATAACAACCTGAAATGCTTTCACATGCCTCTGTTAGGGTTATTTTGCACTTTCTTCCAAATTATTTAGCCACACTCTGATAACATGGCTCTCCTCTGTCCTTGAAGAAGGACAGCTGGCTGACAGACACTCCCAGAGAAACACACACAGATAACAGACAACAACACGCATTATACATACAGGTTTCAGGCCAGTAAATCATTTCAGTTAGATAGGAACACCATTTTGAGTCTCTTTGTCAAAATTAACAAACCAAACACTTAGCTACTATTGTAATCTCAGACAGTGTTCATGGCTAAACCACTACACCTTATTTATTTATGCTGCGTGCTTGTGTGTTCCAGTCATGAGTTTTTCATGCCTTAATGAGTAGGGATATAGTAGTGAACTGCAGTTAAACTGTTAACTTGAATAAATGTGAATCAATATTCTGTTAGTGCATTACCTATTTATCACCTAAAATTCTTTCTGAATCATATTTTAGCATGCAATTTGGTTGTTTCCCTAATTTGTTTTCCATAGACGATCTGATTGGTGTAAGCAAATATTGAGATAGGTTTTGCTGCTGTAGCTTTAAATAACATCACTACTAGCCTTCCCAGCTTAAAGGCCTAATAAAATGCCTATAATTAAGTTTGTAGCGTTGACTGATAAATAAGGTTTCTAGTTTAGCACAATTAGGGACAAAGCATTTCTTGAGCAAAATGCCTGATGCATACATTATATTATGTGATTTCTGTCCCTGGTCAGGTAACACTTCTATTGATAGATTGTTAATTAAAGTTCCCGGGTTTTCAATAACCCACTTAACTTTAATTCGTTACAATTTTAGTTATTCACAAATTTTGATTAGCCTTACTTTGTGTTGCTTGACAATAATGCCTTGAAATAACCATATCTTTTGTTAATTCACACTTGTGTGTTTTGACTAGATTACAACACACAAGTATTGGATTGGCGTATTGGATTTCTCTCAGGTTTAAAGCTACACTCAGTTCATTTCAGATTGTGCCCTAGTCAATTGTTTTTAAACTTGCATTATAGTCTTCATTTTGTATTTTTATGCGACTAAATTACAAACTGTCTACATTGCCTTAAGTGCTAATCAACGTAACACACTTTATGTTGGTGATTTTTCCCTATAAACAAATGTTTATTGGACTTTTTCTTTTGCTCTTATACAGGGTTTTGCTGTATTACCACAAGCCAGTGTTAACTCAACTAATGAGACGGATTATTATATTTGCTGCATATTAAGTCGGGTGCTTTGTCATGCCTTAATGAGTAGGGATATGGTAACATATAATAATATAATGGGCATAATAATAATTAGTAGGGGAAAAATAGCATTTAAAAATAGGCTAATAATAGCTTCCAAAACATAGCTTTTAAAATAGGAGTTCACTTATTAGGGTGTTCAATTTTTTTTTTGACACAGGTAGGGACAGAGGCCCCAAAGGCACCCCCTCCATCCACCGCTCTGTGCGAAGTGATAGGATAGAATGTATGCAACTCTCCTATGCTCTTTCTGCCATCAGAGTCCAGTTTTCCGCAGGTCTGCCCAGAGCAGCAGAGGAGCCCGGGGACTTTTGTTGGCATCAAAGATTCTCGGAGAAAGAACTGGCAATCCAAACGGTGGAAAGGCCCATTCCAGGTTTCTTCTCATCACACACACCGCCGTAAAGGTCGCTGAGAGGGCAACTTGGGTTCACGCATCGCATTGCCGGAGAGTCCCGGATCCAGGGAAGGTCTCAGGCGAGCCAAAGCCTGCTACAAGTGCCCTAAGCCAGGTGTCACCTACGCCGGAGGACTGAAAAACGTGCCTGACAGACGGACTCTGTGCACTTTTCAGCAACCCCCCCGAGACGACTACGTGGGAACAGACCGTTTCCACGTAGTAACATCTCTAATAGCCAAACATTTGGTATCGTACACTTTTCTTCACACACTTGCAGCAGCAGCAGCAGTGCCGTCACACACATTCTCCCTCTGACAGACATTCCTCTGCTGTGCTCCACACACACACATAGCACATTCCACAGGGAGCAGACTCTCCCTCCATCACAGCATGGAGCAACAGAGACCATGGAGAATTCAGTGGCACCAGCCGCGTATGTGTGAAGTTATCAGATGTGTAACCAGGTTTTTTTTATCACTGTATGTCTGATTATTGCCTTGTTTACGTTAGAGAAGTTTGACAAAACACCAGTCAGCATAACTACTCCCTTTTATGACTTTAACGACACTGACCTTTCCATGTACTATGACAACCAAGCAGCAGAGAACAGTGGAAAGCGGCGCATTGCACGTTTCCCCTTACTCTTTTTCTAGACAATGGCACCCACAGTTCAACTACAATAGGCCAAACCCTATTGTAATTGTCAACACCACCTCCACTCTTGACTAACCGACTGTCAATAAAAATAGTTACATTTTCTTCTCCTGCTTTGTTGTTGACACTGAAAGATGCTCAATTCACTGACCAAGGTTATTTTGTGGTGTGTGCATGGGTTTCTGGGACTGACCCCTGTGGTCCTTTTTACCTCGACCTAGTATCACCTCCCAAACCTGACATCATCCACTCACCACACTTAACACAGACATTAGACGCTTTATCATCCACATGGATGTCCTCCTCTAATGAGGATGGCGGAGCCTTCTCTACAAATAGCTGGTTAGGCTCAATCAAAAAGTTCACTCGCAATGCGGGTTATAATGAGTCTTGTTACGTCTGTTCTCTCTTCGCCCTCTCACAGAAACAGGCCGCACCCGTAAAACCACAACTGTTCCTCCATTGGGCAGATTCATTAGGGTAAAGCGAAAGGTGACAGGGGAAGGAGAGAAATTCGTTTCAGGCTTTTTGCCTTAGTATAGGACAGTAGTCAATCCACCCAATATTGATAAAGTTCACAGAGTCTTGAGAATTTGACTGTAATTGTAAATCTCTGGCTTTAACAACTTTCCCACATATGACTAAAAAGACTGACGAAACGGACGACTCAGACACAGTGTAACTTTTATTGGCCAGCCACTCATCAATCATTTATCTCATTTAGTTTGATTTCATTTAACCCAATGAGTGGTGTTTGTTTTGTTTGTTTTTGTTACTTTGTTTTCTTTTACATTTTACAGGTGACACGGGTTTTCTTACAGCCCCTCACTAAATGCATGCATATAATATCCTTCGTTCAAAATATAATTTGAATTATTATGATTAGGTTGTAATCAAAAGAGTGGAGTGTAATGGCAAAATTATATTTTACCCAATTAACTATGTCTTTCTGTATGTGCTCTTGTTATATCTCCCACAAGGAGAGTTATCTACATTTGTCTGTGAGAAAATAGTTCATATGAGTTTACTGAGATGCAACAGGAGTCACAAAGTCTACAGCTAGAAGAAACACAACCTCCTGTTGAACTGATAGAGGTCAGGTCAAACTGTTAATTATCTCGTTCTGTGACAAATGTACATCTCTAAATCTATGGAGATGTCATCAGGTCCCAAATGGGGATAGGCAAAATTATCTGACAGACTTCTAGGCACCTCGGTTGTCCTTATGATTTGCATTACACGTCAAAGGTCAAGATAGGCTGAAGATTGTATTGCATTAACAGATGTCATTTTGCATATGTTGATGTCACTCCCTCTCTCTTATCTTTGTATATAAGCTGATGTTCTTGATGTGTAAATTTTGAAGACTCTTCCTCGCTCCGTGCATCCTGTGAACCAGTCCTCCTATTCTGCGCAGAATATATGTACTTTAATAAATTACAAAAACCCACAATTGGTTTCAGTCTACGATAGGGATGGGGTCGATCCGATCCAGTATCGGTATCGGGACCGATACCAGCGTTAATTCAGGTATCGGATTTTCCCGATCCAACCTGCGGAGATTTCCGATACCACGAGCCATGTCTGCACTTTAACGTTGTCTGCTGAAATGGATCCAAAAGTGATTCCTGCCGGCTGGTCTGCTGGCTGGCTGCAAACTGTGGAATAGATTTCCTGAACGGAGGCGCGGCTCAATGAGACACAGAGTTATGAGACACGCCCCCGCTTAGGAAATCCATTCCGCAGTTTGCAGCCAGCTAGCAGGATAGTAGCATGAGCAGCATTGTGGCTAGCTCGATGCTATCCTGTGTGTCCGCTGTTTGGAAATACTTCACACTGGAAACATAGCAGAGCAAGACAGCAAAATGCAAAAACAAAACAGGACTTTCACAACCGTCTGTCCCGGTGTTGTTGCCGGCTTTTGGCATTTCATTTCCCCGTTGTTGCATCCCCCAGAGACCGCGGATCGTACGTGTCCCGGCGGCCGTTGTTTCAGCCGTGAAAACAGAGGTGTGTGTGTGTGTGTGTGTGTAACTAAGTGTGTGTGTAAGATGTTTACAGTTATTGCACTTTTCTTATATTTCAAATATTTTACATTTTAAAACGTTGATTTGTTGATGCTACAAGAGCCAGTGTGCTTGATTTGCGCTGTTCACACACTGTTTTATTGATAGTGTGTGTGTGTGTGTGTAAGATTTTTACACTTGCACTTTTCTTATATTTCAAGACTCAAGTATTTGACATTTTGGGAATGTAATAAATATTGACATGACAATCAATTTGAAACCCTTACAGTTGCATATCTGTTTTCAGAATGAGATTTTTCCTGTTTTTCTGACTTCCTTTTCTGACCTTATACTTACCTCAAGTTGCCTTTTGGGACATACATGCATACGTACGTACATATCATACTTGCCCGTTGAGAAGAGTTTATTTCAGCATCATATACAATCAACAATAATGATAATAATAATATTAAAGCAAATAGCTCTGGTATTGGAATAGTATCGGTATCGGCCGATATCCAAATTCAGGTATCGGGATCGGATCGGAAGTGAAAAAATGTGGATCGGTGCATCCCTTGTCTATGACTATTTCTTTGTATTTGTTTCATCCTCAATTATTCTAAACTAGTAACTAATCTACACCTGCTGCATCCTGGGTATTTCCACCACAGCTACATTTCAATCAGGGGAGACTTGTTTGCAGATATGCAAATATTTATTTGAAAATACACATGCAAAGTAACAAAGGTTTACATCAACTTTTGGAGATTAGACTCCAACGGACAAAAGGTATATAGGCTATACAATTTCTAGAGTTTTAGAAAAGCCAGTATATCCCCCAAAATTGCAAAGGGTTCAATGATTGAATGATTTGCAAATACATACCTTATAGCAGCTACAATCTGTATATGACACAAACAGGAATATAGTGAATAAGAATTGATAAATTAGAGAATTAAATATATACAACTCAACCACAACTTGATAATATCTCACGCCCCCGAAACACCTAAATAAAATAAACAAAGCTATTAAGCTGGTGGCAAATTTGCAAAGCTGATAGAACTAGGCAATACAGACCGTCAGCAAACACTTCAGCGTTCCAGGCCGTACACAAGCAGCACTTCAGTGATCCAGGTCATACCTAAGCAGCACTTGGGTGATTCAGGCCGTACCCCAGCAGCACTTGGGCGATTCAGGCCGTACACAAGCAGCACTTCGGCGATTCCGGCCATATTCGGCAATTCAGGCCGTACCCCAGCAGCACTTCGGCGATTCAGGCCGTATTCGGCGATTCAGGCCGTACCCCAGCAGCACTTCGGCGATTCAGGCCGTATTTGGCGATTCAGGCTGTACCCCAGCAGCACTTCGGCGATTCAGGCTGTACCCCAGCAGCACTTCGGCGATTCAGGCCGTACCCCAGCAGCACTTCGGCGATTCAGGCCGTACCCCAGCAGCACTTCGGCGATTCAGGCCGTACGCCAGCAGCACTTCGGCGATTCAGGCCATACCCCAGCAGTACTTCAGCGATTCAGGCCGTACCCCAGTAGCAATTTGGCGATTCAGGCCGTACCCCAGCAGCACTTCGGCGATTCAGGCCGTACCCCAGCAGCACTTCGGCGATTCAGGCCATACCCCAGCAGTACTTCAGCGATTCAGGCCGTACCCCAGTAGCAATTTGGCGATTCAGGCCGTACCCCAGCAGCACTTCGGCGATTCAGGCTGTTCAGAAGCAGAACTTCGGCGAACCAGGAAATAAAGCCAGTTACAGCTGCAAGATCACCACATCATGGTTTAAGAGATTACTGGTTATTGATGATATCCTTGACATCAAGGCAAATATATAGCCTATATATGAGTAAGCAGATGAAGCCCATCATCCAGTATTGTAGAGAGGTACTGAAAACGCCTTGACTTGATATGTCCTGAATAGCGCCAGTATGTATGCTAGTATGGAAACATTTAGTATACAAGAACTGATTGACAGAAATACAATAGTCAATACTTTTATAGTAAGAAACATTATAGAGACCACACACACCACCACCAGTTATATGCATGATTACTAATATGTAAGGTACAGGGTCTCTGTTTATGATGACGTTATACCATAAAGACAACCAAATGAAGAATAGTGAATATGAGCATACCATAAGTAAACTAGTCCCATAGAATTAAAAGAGCAGAAAAGTGTGTCGAGCTGCAACAAGGAAGCAGTGCCTCAGTAATACCTGTTGGAAATAAGCAGTATGACATGCCAGATGCATGAGTTAGGCCACGTAGAACATAAGTGATACCACTACATATTTATGTACAAATTGAGTTGTGCACGCTCCCATAACAAGTCAGTTAACCATGCAGCAAGAAAACGATAGGATAACCATGCTGAATGAAGAGGACTAGTTAACCAGCAGTAATGACAACATGTCAACTTCGGCAATACATGCCGAACCAGCCACGAAATATCTGCAATCATCCAAGTGGTGTACAGAAAGGATACATTTAGCAACCACTGCAGATATCTAGGTAAAACTGAAAAATAGACAGAAATAGAATACTGCAATTAAGAACAAAAGTGATAAGAGGTCACGATGACCTTGATACAGGCGTCATGAGCAAATGGATGTATCGTGAATAATACATAACAGCCGAGTCAACCATGACTAAAAGTAGATAAATGTTTAGGAAGTATTAATCCAGACCAACCACCGGATACATGCATCCAACCACTTATAATTTTGTATTTATTTATATATTTTGTCACCTGACATGCCAGCAGTAACATCATAAGTCTACTCACCCAGCTATAATGATATGAAGCGATTGCAACCTGTTTGGTAAGATAATTAACTATCACTAAATACAGATAGCTGGCACCGATAAGACATCAATACATAGGCTACAATACCCGCATTTATTACAGAGAATCTAGTTTGCTAAGCCTAAAAACTCAAAGCCACTACACAATCCTAATAAACCAGTTGAAACACTCATAACCACTGTCTCATTGTAAAGGAATTACCGTATAGATCAGGAGAAGCTTGCAGGCAGTTTGGACTTACATTAGCTGTTTAGTTGAATTGCTAATGTTAACTAGCATTATAGTCAGCAATAGTCAGCCTGTGTCTATGTTATCTCCTTACATATACTTAAGCTTTCCGTCTCTGCAAGATTGGGAATGATTGAGATTTCTCTTGCACAGCTACCAGAAGACTTACAACAGTCAGACACGTTGCCCACGTCACATCTACGGTGGGAAGCTCAGTTTGCAGCTGTGCAGTAATGCTCCATTCACTGCCATTCTTTTTGGAGTCACTTTGACAGCCAATAACTTTACATCTGAAGCGTTTAAAGACTTCATTTGTCCATCGTTTATTTCTAAAGAAACACAACAATGTACGAAAGGCTCCATTACTTTGTACCTCACGTTATGGCTCTGTAGCAGACGTTTTTATAAAAATAGGCTAACGATTGTGTCTCCCCCAAAACTGCAAACTTGTCTCCATCAAAACAGCGGAGTCACTGGGTCCATTTCATATAGGCTACTGTCTTTGCCTGTTACCTGTTGAAAGGTCTTACTACTGACCTTGAAAGCATGTAAGAAAACCAAGACAATAACAAAATACAACAATGAATACAACAATATGACACAAATAAAATGCTCTTACAATCCATGCATAGATAGCCCATTTACAGACACTATGAATATAAGTCACTCGCAGTGCCGATCCTGACCTCCCTGGGGCCCTAAGCAAAATTCTGCTAAAGGGCCCTCTACCTGACCCGTGATGCCACACAGTCACACCTGACACTTCAGTGCTCCCAATACAATCATCCCTCCTTTAAACAAAACAGTCAATATAGAACAGAATGAGGTTCAAACAAACAATATTTATTGAATAGAGTATGTTCTATAATATTAAGATAACAAGTGAATATTATGAAATAAGTGAATATTAACGTAAACATAAATAAGAAGAAAATAATAAATTATAACCCTGAACTTTGGCTTTTGGGATTAACTTTGGTTCTCTCTACAGCCTGGGCATTTTCGCCGTCAGTATGGGCACCACCAGACTATTTGGACTGTCTACAATAAACTGAGAAGAATATCACATAGTTAGTTAAGCAGTCATTTACACTACTCGTTACATGTTACAAATGTGTAAACATTTGAATGTTTGAATTAAAATCTTACCATCAAAATATTCCTTTTCTGCAAGTGAACATGTAATTCCTGATATCAAAAATAGACATTGATAGGTAAAAATTAACTAAGAGGCCCTACTAGTAAAAATAATCAAGAATTCACTTTGCAAATAGTAAAAAAAATCGAATTCTTGATATCAAAAATGCATAAACTGTGAATGAATAAAAGCTAAAATGGCTTGCCATAGCATGTTAAAGTTTGTATTTATTTATTATTATGCATGTTGAAGCAATTCTTGATTTATGGTTATTATTCAATGAGGGATGTGCATCCATATTGACCAGTATGTCCAGCTAATCAACATTTTAAATTCAATATAGCTTATAAATCAATGTCAAATTGTCAATACATTGCTTTCCATCTTGCATAATTAGTGCAGTTGTTTAGAGTTTTTAACTACACATTGTCTGAGACTAGATAATCAGTGTCTTAAAAGTATGTATAATGTGTACTTTGATGAGGAGTGCAATCATTCACGCCCATATATTGTAGCCTACAGTCTGTCTGGTCTTCACATATATTTCTGCTTGAAAAATGCGCGTTTCATTTCGTGCACGCGCCTAACGCATGATAACACACCCGACGCGGTTATCTTTTCCGAGCTGCAGTAAACAAACACCGTTGCACTTCGTCGTTTATCAAACGTAATAAATAATTGTATTTTACTCTCACTTTTGTCAGGCACAAAGTCACAAAACACAGCCCTGGAAGTGACTGGCATTAGCAGCTAGACCAGAGATGCACTGCCTGCCTGCCCAGCTAGGTTAGCAAGACCATAGAAATGCACATAAGTATAACTTTACTTTGCTGACATCAAACTTGGAGAGGAGAGAACACAAGTTTACCTGATTGTTGCTCCCGCAATTCACTCTCATGGTGTTTTTTTCCTCTTTTCGTGACCAGAAGGATAGTTTCGCTTCATTTTGTCATGGATGTTGTAAACATTAATTGACGCGCTATGACACAAGGGGGAGGCGGGGCCTCGAGGAATTTGCGGGGCCCTACGCAGCTTGCGTAGTGAGCGTATAGGGCGGATCGGCTCTGGTCACTCGCCAACGAATGAGCATAAGGCACTAAATTGCAATAAATTAACGCAGCAGTTATGCTACATCACGACACTTGGAAAACCCATTGGAAAACAGGGCCGCCCCCGTATTTATGTGGCCTTCCCGACTGCCATGTTCACATAGTCGGGATGACAGCCCTTCCTCCTCTGCTATATTGCGCTTAACAAAACTCCAAGCTGCATGACTGCCACAAGCCGCTGCGCAGCAAAGAGCATCCAGTATGAGAAATCATAGGCCAAAAATCGCTGCAGTTTACTTATGCGAACATAGGCCTACTTATAGTTCATAAATAGGACAATTTAAAACAAACATATGAATGTGTAAGGTTTGGCAGAGCGTTTATCCAAAATAACAATTGTCATTGAACCAGTTAGTAACCAAGTGCCTACATCAATGTCAGTTGATAACATGACCCCACCTAAAACTGTCACTGTATAACAAAATGCCTGTGCATGGTTCATAAGAATCTGAGCTCTGCGATACCCCCGAAAGTAGACGGCGAGATCCGCTAAAGGGCTTACAAAGTAACAGAAACAGCCCAATCCTAGACACAGTAGACATCTCCACTTCATATAGTATGTATACATTTATTGAAGAAGCCTATTATGTAATACCATATATGAGAACACCGACATGAGATGTCAAGCACGTTGAAAGAAGCATCTCAGCATGAGCCAAAATAAATGCCCTCCAAAGAAAATAGACGTGACATGTGGACACTTATCAGCATGCCTACTTTAATAATTCCAGATACGCCATTAGTGAACGTAAAAATTACTAAGGACCATAAAATGTTCAGGCTGGTAAGTTGATATACCCCGAAACAAATTAACCGCTGAAATACCGACATTCGCTTCCATGCACAGTTTGTGTGAAAAATTTCCTGGGGCATAGGGTGCAGTACCACACCTGCCCGCTAGCCCCTGGTGGCTTATACATATGCTGTTCCTGGGGCTCGCTTAAACATATATGCTGCAGCCAAATCCACACCACCGTAGGGCGGCACATGAATGAAACACACGCAGTCTGATGAGACAACTTAACTTAGGGAGGAAGTTCCCGCTGATAGAAAGGCGCCGGATTCTCTGCCAAGAAAACCAAAACCATCTGAAGTCGTGTACAGAGCTGCCAGTTTGTTGGGTGCTGAAGCCAGTGCTGTCCAGGTCGGAGCAGGGGTGTTCGGCGCTCGGCCGCTGACTACTGAAACGAATCGCCAGGAACTACCGAGTGAGAGAGTAACACTGAAACTGCAACTAGCAGCTCCAAGTCATTATTGTTTGCCCGGAGTAGCCACCTGAGCAGCCGCAAAGCTGCTTGAAGAAAACGAGTGTGAAACAAAAAGAGTTTCCTCCGACATAAACAACACAGAACTCGGCAATACAGGACGTCGCACGCTCGTCTGCAAAGACAACTGACAGAAGCGGAAGAGAGAACAGATTTAAAACATGGTTGTTGTGCTGTGCACTAGCGGCGCCAGGATTTTGATTGTAGGTGGTGTAGTGTATTTTCATATAAAACTATTACTATCATTGTAATGTTTATCACATTGATGTATTCATTAATTTCATGCTAAAACCAGAAAACTAAGATAGTAGGGACAGAATCCTGTGGAGCTAGGAGAAACGAGACACCAGGGCCTCTTGAGAGGAAAGGTTTCAAGATGATTAGAGACTTAAAGGTCAGCGATTGGGAGCTGACCAGTGAACCCATATGATGTGGAAGGTGTCGAAATAACATGAGAGGTGAACTGGTGGACTCTGATAGGAGGATTCGTAATGTAATCATTTGTTATCACTTAGACTATGCATTTGGTTTAGGGATAAACCTGAAGGAATGTTAAAAGATAACAAATAAGGGGGACTTCCTTTAAGTAATGGGAGCAAAGGGACAGAGCTTCAGATCACGATTGGCAAGATGTGGATCTCCGAGCTCTGCAGGGCTTGTATAAGATGCTATATAATAAATCCTATTAATATTCAAATGGCGTCTGCGACTTCTTCATTTATACACCATCTACAACGCTACACCTGACACGACAAATTGGCGACGAGGATTGCGGCCGGGAAGCGACCGGAAGTGTCTCAGCTGTACCGCAGACGAATGACCCTGGTGGACTGATGTTCGTCCCAAAAGAGACGGCTGAATAGGGTGAGCATTCTCACGCATATTGGGCGACTGTCGGTCTGTGAGGGCCTTTTGTGTGTGGGCTGTCTGTGCTGGTTGCTCCGGGAAAGGACCCAACGTGAGCGTGTGGTTGCTGTTTGCGGTTTGCTGTGTTTATGAATGGTCGTTCTAAATTTGTTGCGTTGCAATTCAACGCAAAGGGAGGAAAGAGAGTGTGATATGACATAAGGGAGGAAAAAGAAAAACGGATAGTTCTTATGCGTGCAGGGTTAGAGTTAAAGAGAAAAGTAAAGGGCCTGCACGTTGAGTAGCGAAAGCGAGCCAGACGACGCGCAAAAGATGTGTTTAAGTTGAGTTAAAGTCTAATTAGTAGCTTGGCGAGCTGGACGACTTGCGAAAACTAGACTTCAGAGAATAAAATTGGGCAAAAGGAAAATAAGGCCGCAGATTGGATAGCAAAAACCCCAGCGTGGTGTCCTATATATATTTATGTATACATAGGTCGGCTGGAGTGTGGTTATTATTCCGTGCGTGAGAACTCGTGCCAGGTTGACGAATTTGGCAGATGTAGGTAAATAATCGGGAGATTAGGCTTCAGTATCAGAAAACGTTTAGTAGACTGTGGAAAAAAGATAAATCTAGTGCGGCGGCATGTTTTAGGTAGTGTGCCGAAATTACCAAATTTTGGGGAAAAGGATCCGAGAGAGTGTGTGCTGGGTTCTCATATCAGTGAAGTGTGAGTGTGTCAGGAGGATTCAGCATGTGAGTGTGTGAGGAAAAAAGGGAGGAAAAGTGGGAGAGCGCGTCTCTCTATGTGTCTGTGTGTATGACAAGGGCCTGTGTATGTGCTTATCTGTTCTTGGTGGAGAGTTTGGTCAGTTAGGTAGATGTTGTGTTCTGTTTAAGTTAGAAAACTTAGGTGCTCTGTTTGAGGGGTGCTTATGAAGCTGTTAAGATAGGAGGAGATTAGGAGAGATCTGTGTTGTGGTCTGTTCAGCTCAGCGTCGCTTTGTCGACTGAACTGCGCATGTCTTGGAATGTTAGGAATTTGAGCTGCCACAGAAGTTTAAAGCCACTCCCTGTCAGCTGCCACAGAAGTTTAAAGCCACTCCCTGTCAGCTCTGAGCTGCATGAAGGAAGGAGAGGAGTTTATCTGTGTGTGGTTTCTTTAGGAGGAGAAAATACATAAAAGGGGATATAGTGAGATCATTGAGATTTAAAAGTTTGGGCAAGATCATAAAACCTAGAGAGATGACACTAGAGTTTACTTGGTGCTTACTTTATGTAAGTATAGGACATTGGGAGAATGGTTGAGAATAGGAGGACTGGATAGAGAAGAGGGTGAGAGAAGAGTGAAGTAGTAACCAGAAAGAAAGCCTAGAGAGAGAAGGTAATGTGTGGGTTTACTCACGTTTGTGTGACCAAAGTACATTTAGAGAAGAGAGAGAGGAGAAATCTCAGGGGCAAGACAGGAGAGAAAGAGATTTGAGGAAAAAGTAAAGAAAGTGATGAATTGAAAGAGAGAAGAAGGTGAAAGGTGAATGATGAACAGTTGATGACATGTGTGATTTCTCGGGAGCCCAAAAAGACAGTGACTGATCATCCTGAAAATAAAAAGATTTTCAGCCTTATACCTCAATTGAAAGAGAGAGAGAGGGCTGTTGACTGGTCTCTGGGGTAACATCACATGTGCCATTCTAAAAAGTTGAACGATTAATTTGGTTGTTGAGGCATTTAAGATGATTGTAGGCTATGAGGAATAAAATAATTAAAAATATGATGATTATATGGAGTTTGCTGAGGTTCTTTATAGCTATATAGGTTCACGTCATTGTGAGAGAAAAAGAAGGGATATTTGTGAAAATAGAATAAGCGGGAAATTAAGAATTCTGAGGGAAAATCTGACTGATCTGGTTTAAATGTTATTTTAGAAATTATTAAGAATTGTGAAAATAAATAATATTTTTAGAAACTATTAAGAAGAAGAAGCAAATGATGTTTAATGAATAGGTCTATAAGTTCAGTTGAAATGAGTAGCTACTTAAATACATAGTTGATAGAACTGCTGTGATTGTCAGTTCCAAAAGAAGGTGAAGATGTTCTATGAGGTTATAATGGGGTGTTGAAAGGAGGAAAATATTAGTTGATGATTATCTAGTGTGTTGACAGATTAATACAGAGGGATTAGTGGTATATATTATACTAAATTACTATATGAGGTTAATATTATAGCAGGATGGCTGATTAATATAGTTCTGATTACTTTGAAGGTGAGGAGTTTCCTCATCTGAGGTGGTAAGATTACCACTTAATGACAATTTGGGGGGAAAAGAGAAAGAAATATGGATTAATAATAACATTAAAGCTAATAATAATAAAGAGAAGCTACATAGCTTAGTTTAAGAAAAACAGTTTAAGCTGACAATAATAATAATAATTCAAACTAGAAATTGCATAGCTAAATAGGATGAATAGCTTAAATCCTTTGGAAGAAGCTGAAGTAGTGAGTATAGGGGAAGCATGAATGGACAGGAGTTTCATTAAAGAGTTGGATAACACTACTGACGTATAAAAGATGGGGGATGTTGAGAGGTTTTTGGAAAGCTGAGGCTAAACTGAATTGTTGGCTATGGGAAGTTCAATGATGTCAAATGATTTAGAACATCGAGAGATCTGAATTATTGTTCTAAAATGAGATTATGAATAAGTATGGGAGACTTACAAATGATGTGAGAAACATACGTAGATGAAAAGGCAGAATTAATACATTTTAGGAAGCAGGATTACTGCGCTTGAACAGTACTCATTTTTGAAAGTGCACATACTCTAAAGAAGTGATTACTTTTACTTTAAGAATAAGAGCACGCCTATGTGATGACAACTATATAGGATTAGGGCGAATAGATGCTTCTGGATTGGAGGAAAATTACAGTTAAAGTTAATTTTAGTGTTCTATTAGTACACCAACAATGTAGATAACTTTTGAATATTTAGTGCTGATCAGATAATTTGAGAAGTGATTTCATATGCACATTGAGATTTAATAAATATAGAGTTTTGATGAGTAAACTGAGGGTGACTATTAGGAGAAATAGCTTGACATTGACATCAGTAAACTAAGTTGGATGAAGCTTATAAATTTGACTTTAAAAAAAAAAAGGAAAAAAGGATAGGGTGTAACAGAGTTCCAAGTTATTAGAGAAATGAACAAATCCACAATAATGACAGTAAGATTTCAAACTAAAGCAAGAACAGTGGGAGACAATTTTACTCTTTGATATAGTGCTGTTTTGGTTTTCGAGACTTTATGAAGTCTCGTAGGGGAGGAGTATGGAATAGAAATATCATATTACAATAGAAACATTACATTACTTTTAGGAATATGGAGGAATAGGAAAAATAGGAAGATTATTTTTCTTTCTTTTTGGTTTGTGTGATTTTTATGTGTTGTTTTACAAAAGAAACTGGCAGGTGTTTTCCTCTCTTCCAGTGTATAAGGGGGGTAGGAGCAGAGAGATTCAGATATTCGATTATGGACAATAAAGACAGGACTGAAGGACTCTGAACGAGGACACATTGAGGAGATGTTCAGAACCAGACATCATCAATGCTGCTGAGGAGCTACAGAGGAACCGACAACTGACTTGTCTTATGTTTTGATATATGTTGGCGTTGAAAAAGATTTCATATTGTGTTTATGTTAATTGTATGAAGAATGATGTCTTCTGTTATGTGATGAATGTATGGAGATGACCTCAGGTTTTCTTTTGTTTTTGACGTTTTACGGACAGAAGGTCTAGGAAGGGTAAGGTCCTTTTCACAGTCCGATGGGTCGACCAGCTTCTGAATTGGACATTTTTGATTTATTTATGTCCTGTTTTTTTTTTTACATGTATTCATTCTCTAATTAGTTTTCACAGTAATTTGCTCAAACCATAGCTTTAAATGAATTGATAAAGATTTACTTTAATTGATCTGGAGTACCATGAGTTGGTGACCGCTTGGGCAGAGGGTCATGAAGTTCTTTTCCTGTCTTGAGGGTTTGAAGGTAATTTGGAAAGATAAGCTGCTCGATGGGTTTTTCGACTTCACACTTCAGAACAGTGAATGTTGTTAGAAACACACTTTATGATGCAATCATTTTTTTAGTGAAATATGGACTAGTCTATGTTCGTTTTTTTCGGGATTTGTCACCCCGAAAGGGAGGAATGTAGTGTATTTTCATATAAAACTATTACTATCATTGTAATGTTTATCACATTGATGTATTCATTAATTTCATGCTAAAACCAGAAAACTAAGATAGTAGGGACAGAATCCTGTGGAGCTAGGAGAAACGAGACACCAGGGCCTCTTGAGAGGAAAGGTTTCAAGATGATTAGAGACTTAAAGGTCAGCGATTGGGAGCTGACCAGTGAACCCATATGATGTGGAAGGTGTCGAAATAACATGAGAGGTGAACTGGTGGACTCTGATAGGAGGATTCGTAATGTAATCATTTGTTATCACTTAGACTATGCATTTGGTTTAGGGATAAACCTGAAGGAATGTTAAAAGATAACAAATAAGGGGGACTTCCTTTAAGTAATGGGAGCAAAGGGACAGAGCTTCAGATCACGATTGGCAAGATGTGGATCTCCGAGCTCTGCAGGGCTTGTATAAGATGCTATATAATAAATCCTATTAATATTCAAATGGCGTCTGCAACTTCTTCATTTATACACCATCTACAACGCTACACCTGACACGACAGTGGGCCTCCAGAAAACTGGATGGGCCAGTTAAAATAAGCCAAAAAACTGCATTTGTGCTAGGCTGCTGAACACTGTCTCATCCTAACACATGCGCTATCATAAGTTACCTCTGCCTACAACTGCCAATGTTATTTTTCCCTCCAGAAAATGTGCATACAGACAGCCAGACATAGGCACCGATACCGTGAGCGCTCCGGAGCTCTACCGTGGGCGCTCCGGAGCTCTACCGTGGGCGCTCCGGAGCTCTAGCACCTACGGAAAATACTGAGCATCCACGTGTGCCAGACTGCCAGCAGGCTACATTCATTTAAAAGTAAACATTGCAGTTGGTGCTAAGTCATAGTGTGATCGGTTATGTCGCTGTCAGTCCCCTGCTGATCGCGGTTACGTGTCAGTTAAACTTTTCATCTCCAATCATATCTGTAGCCTATCTGAGTGGCACTGTCCTGAGTTGAAAGATAACTATTTTACGGCTTTATTATCGAGTTAATAGGCGTGTGTGTTTGTGCCGGCTGCTGTCCATTTCATAAGGTTCTGAAATGCAAACATTTCTTGACTACTTTTTTTTTTGTGCGCCCGTGAGCACCCACAGAGGAAAACATAAATCGGCGCCTATGCAGCCAGACACTAACGTTAACTTTAGCCTACTTGCCTTGCTGGTGTGAGGGGGGGCTACGGGAGGACTTGATGGGGAGAGGGCGGCCGCCGGCCGAGCAGGATGGTAACTGGTCACTAGTAACAGGTGTCGTGCCAATGTACTTACCCCCGCCAGGATTCGTATCCCCTGGCCGCGGGAGCGCGCGTGTACTCACGTGAACGTTTTGTAAACGTTAGTTTTTGGTTTGGTCGAACGTTCTCTGAACGTTCGCCTAACGTTGCAACCTTTAGATAACGTTCCCCTAACGTTGCAATCTTTAAATAACGTTACCCTAACGTTACCCTAACGTTCCCCTAACGTTGTAACCTTTAGATAACGTTACCCTAACGTTCCCCTAACGTTGTAACCTTTAGATAACGTTACCCTAACGTTCCCCTAACGTTGTAACCTTTAGATAACGTTACCTTAACGTTCCCCTAACGTTGTAACCTTTAGATAACGTTACCCTAACGTTCCCCTAACGTTGTAACCTTTAGATAACGTTACCCTAACGTTCCCCTAACGTTGCAATATTTAAATAACGTTACCCTAACGTTCCCCTAACGTTGTAACCTTTAGATAACGTTACCTTAACGTTCCCCTAACGTTGTAACCTTTAGATAACGTTCCTCTAACGTTCCCCTAACGTTCCCCTAACGTTGTAACCTTTAGATAACGTTACCCTAACGTTCCCTTAACGTTGTAACCTTTAGATAACGTTACCTTAACGTCCCCCTAACGTTGCAACCTTGCATAACTGTGTGCATGAGCAGGAATTAATTATTATATATTGGCAGGAATGAATGAACAGGCAAACTTGATCGGATTTAAAACTTTAATATAAAATTAAAAATACAAAACAATATAAACAGGCCTGGAAATGTAGTGCAAATGTAGTGTGCAAAATATATATATATACACAAAAAATACAATGATGAATGGAAAAAAACAAAAATAGAGCTCCATGGCCTAAAAAGAAAGAAACAAAAGTTTGATGTCATACTAAGAATCAATACGTTGACAAAAGCAAGACTATTTGCCTTACTAACAACTCTGTTCACATCATATAGAAGAATTTCAATTTACCGTCTGTGTGGGGCAAACTTCAGTGCTAGCCCGATCAAGTCCTCCACTCCTGCTGCAGTCAGCGTGGGGAAGTTCTTCTGTGAGGCCGCTAGAGTAGAAGTCAAAATGAAGCAAAGTTACAAGTCAAATTAAAACTTCTCATCAGCCAAGCATAATACTGATGTGAACAATAAAATAGCACATGCCTGTTATAACCCTGCATAAAGTCAGGTCATGGAAGGCCTTCTTTGCCTTTCTTCCCCGCAGGCTATACTGCTTCAGCACATCGTTGGTTGCCACTCGCCGTAGCATACGCCGGACTGTAGAGCCTGAGGTCGGACCTCCAAGCGTTGCCAGGAAAAGTTGCTTTCGAAAAACATATAGAAATACACATTATACATGTGGAACAAAGTGGGGAGCTTGTACAATCTCATTTTGTAAGATAAGTCAGTTCAGTTATAATGATATTTGAAGTTATGCAATTATATAGTGTTGATCTTAGGGCACTTCAATACCATTTTGTTCCTCCTCTCCTGTTGACTGAGACTCCTGCAGCTCGGTGACTGTTGAGCAGGGCGACAGCAACATGTCATCGACTGGAGCAGAGGGAGGGGACTGGGAGCTCCTTAAAGGGATACTTCACCGATTTAGCATTCAGCTTTGTATCAGTAGAAACCCGGTAGTATTTCTGAATGACCGTGCGTCCCTCCCTCATATCCCCCTGAGACAGGAGATATCTGCATTGGGGGGTCCGGAAAAAATCTTCCGATGACGTAAAATGACGATTTTTGCGTCATCGGAAGATTTTTTGGCCAGAGCAAAAGACTACAACCAGTAGTAGGACCTACTTCCGCATGTTTTAAACCCGCCCATCACCCGAAGCGAGCCGATCTCGGCCGGAAAAAAACGAAATGTCAGCCATCTTGAATCCTCGCTAAACAGGGCTCTGCTCATAGGCTCTGCTCTATCTTCTCAGCAGCAAACTTTTACAACAATTATGTGTAAGGGTGCTCCGATCAGGATTTTTGGGGCCGATCACCGATTGCTGGCAGACGTATCGGCCGATACCGATCACCGATCACCGATCCCTTTTATGAACTGAAAATTACGCCATTACATAACAGTCACACATGTTTAGAGAATGTATCAGGAACTGTTTGGCTTTCTGTCCTAGCTCAAAATCTAAAAAATGTCCTTTCAATCACTGCACATTTCTTCAGCACACACAGACACACACAGTCAGTCACACACACACACACACACACACCGACACACACAGTCAGTCACACACACACACACCGACACACACACACCGACACACACACGGGGAAACAGCTGTTTGAGCGGCGCCGGAGCTGCTAGCTACACAACTCACACACACGGACCGACACACACACACACGGACCAACACACACGGACCGACACACACACAAACGGACCGACACACACACACGGACCGAGACACACACACACGGACCGAGACACACACACACACACGGAGAAACAGCTGTTTGAGCGGCGCCGGAGCTGCTAGCTACACGACTCCGCTCTGCCTTAGCGTTAGCTAACTTTGAAAACTCCTTATCCTCCTTTCTGTGACTAACCTTCAAATGTCTGATGAGGTTGGTGGTGTTGAAATGTCTTTGGAGCTTTCCGCCTTGTGTTATTTCCTCGATACACACGTTGCTACTCGCTAGTGTATTGTCTTTTTCCCAGATAGCAATGAGTCGGCGGACCACCAGCGGTGCTCCAGAGGCAGTAGAAGCGTCAGAATGGTGAAATCACAAACACGTTTGCCGGAGCACCACCGGTGGCAGACGCTTTTTAAAAGCAGTAGCCGTCTTCCTAGCGTCTTCGTTTCCGCGGCCGGCCGCGGGCCAACTTCTGTTCTGCAACCGTTCAGACACCTTGTGGAACTGCCAGACCGCTGAATGTAGGGACGCCGCCATTTTGAAAATGTTCTCAGGAGTAGTGCGCTCTTAATACATCCGTGGTAGTGCGTCATCTGATCGGCCTATCTGATCGGCCTTTATGGAGACCACCGATCAAACTATTTAAAGCCATTATCGGCCGATACCG
Source organism: Gymnocephalus cernua (assembly GCA_023631565.1). Classification (NCBI taxonomy): domain Eukaryota; kingdom Metazoa; phylum Chordata; class Actinopteri; order Perciformes; family Percidae; genus Gymnocephalus; species Gymnocephalus cernua. The sequence goes on from CM042447.1 coordinate 21,473,079, forward strand.
ATCGGTGGCCGATCGATTGGAGCACCCTTAATTATGTGCATTCAAACTACCGCACGTGTACCACCGGGATACATCGCTACAGAGCAGAGAATATGCAGGAAACGTTATTACAGACGAAATAATCGGCACACTACGAGAGCTTCGCCTGCCACGGAGACCAGCACGGGGACCCCGAGCCGGGGTACGCTCGACATCCTCGTCGTCGGCTAGGTGGGAAGCTAACGCTAACCGGGGAAAAGGCACATCCAGAGCGAGCTAACGCCAGCCGGCCACCTGTCCCATCAATCCTGCTTGCAAGTGTCCGTTCATTTAACAACAAACTGGACTACATCCAAATTCAACGATGCTGCCAACGCGAGTTCAGAGACTGTGTTTTTTGCTCAACAGTGAACCGGACTGTTCGACAATCCGAGCTTCTTTTACTGTCTATGGCTCTCTCTCATGGATGTATTAAGATAACTTCTCAGCAGCAAACTTTTACAACAATTATGTGCATTCAAACTACCGCACGTGTACCACCGGGATACATCGGTACAGATCGGAGACTATGCAGGAAACGTTATTACAGACGGAATAATCGGCCCACTACGAGAGCTTCGCCTGCCCCGAGCCGGGGTACGCTCGACATCCTCGTCGTCGGCTAGATGGGAAGCTAACGCTAGCCGGGGGAAAGGCACATCCAGAGCGAGCTAACGCTAGCCGGCCACCTGTCCCATCAATCCTGCTTGCAAGTGTCCGTTCATTAAACAACAAACTGGATTACATCCAACTTCAACGATGCTCCCAACGCGAGTTCAGAGACTGCTGTGTGTTTTGCTTTCGTGGGAAACATGGCTGAACAACAGTGAACCGGACTGTCCAGCTACCAGGACTGCTAGCCTTCCGACGATCCGAGCTAGAGATGCTCTGTATGAAGGTGGGCTGTGTTAACACGGACTGGTGCAGAAATGGGGTGATTTGTATCCAACTAACTGCTAACCGCTAGAGTTTGTGACTGTTACATGGCGACTATTCGACATTCCACGCTAATTCACGGCTGTGTTTATACTCTGTGTTTACAGCCCACCAAGCCTAATGCTAGTATGCGTTAGCTGAACTTTACGGAGCCTATAATGTGTGTGCACTAAATGTAGCCTGTTTCGTATGTCGTTATTATATAATGTAGTTTTTATATATTTTAAATGTGTAACACCACTTGAGCCATGATGAAACATTGTTTTGTGTATATGGTTGAAATAACAATAAAACACATTGAGTTGAGTCGAATGCCTGTCTGTCTGTCAAGCGGTGATAGTAGGCGTGGCTTGGGAGTGGACTCGAAGCAGCGAAGCGAAGTGCATTCTGGGATTTGGTGTCTTTCATCCATATGAGCCAAAAACACATTTTCTGGCTTTTCTCGGCCTAGAAGGCACCAATTAATTTTTTTTTTTCACATTTCTGCTACATAAGTGACCCAATTTAAAGATATATTAGGCTTTCCAGCGGTGAAGTATCCCTTTAAGGGCATGAGCAGCTCATCCATCTTTTCCTCATGTGTCCATCCGTTGTGCCATGCGGGTAATGATGTCCTCAGGGCTATGGAAAAATTTATGGTTTTAGTTGTTATACATGATATACTTATACTGATATAAACAACTTAAGTGAGTCTTCTTACCTCTCATTTCCGTCTCCATGGCTGAGCCACCTCCCTCTGTGTGATGAGTTATCCTGTTTACAACAACAAAACAGTTGAGTTACTCTCAAGGTCCTTGTCATGAAATTGTATTAATTGGAAATGGAAAATTCAAAGCAACTGTACCTTCAACTGGGTCCCAAGATGAAGTGGCAGGCGAAGCTTGTGTTACAATAGACCCCTCCCCAACTCTGGGCTACCAGCAGGTTCCCTGTGTGGTGTTGACTCATCTAGAAATAAAGTAGATGTAAATATTGGTCAGGTCATTTAGGTAGGTTTCTTGTACATGCAATTGCAAAAGATTAACCTATGCTGATACATTAGACAATCGCTAAAAACTAAACAAATCATCAGAACAGTAACGTGATATGCACCAGATTGAAAGTCAGTAGTTCCATGGTAGGAAATATGACTGTTTTCTTAAATGCATGCATAAATGTAAACTTACAGACAGCGCTTCCAGACACACGCTCCGTCCTGGAATGCTTTCTTCCTTGTGGAACGGATTCATCTGAAATAAAAGACCATACAGTTTGTACTGATTGCAAAATAATATTTTAATTGTGTAAATAATGTTCACGTAGGTGTAATCATTATGTTGTGCTAGTTAACCTGCAGTTTCGTGAACAGAGCTTCTCTTAAAACATCCATGGCTTTATCTCTCATCCATGTTACAGGCTTTACAGCATACAGCCCTCGGATGTATCGTAAGATAAGTGGTAAACCCTAAACCCACATCGGCTCTTAGGGACACATAAGATATTAGCTACGTTAGCTAGCTACCTAGCTCCATTATTTAGCTTGAACCCCGGCAGTATGGGGAAGCGCTAATGACGTTTTACAGCATACTTATGATACATCCGATGGATGAATGTAGCTACAGCTACATACATTCATCCATCGGATGTATCATAAGATAATAATACCATGGATGTATTAATAGAACACATGGTGAATTAGCTGCAGCCTCCAATTTGAACGTGCATTCAGTGAGTCCAACTGAGTTCAGCTCGACTCGCTGTATAATGCTGGCACCCATGTCAGAGCTTTCTTAAAGTTGTTTACCAAAATCTCTCACCTTGTTGTCCATGTTCCTTATGTCGTCTAAAACATCACCGAGGCAAAGTTCAGTCTCTGTCGCCAACTTTGATGTATCCATAGGCTAGCTAGCTAGCTAGCTGTTTCCCGCGTTAGCATTCGGGCTAGCACTGCTAGCCTAGCAGTCTTGAGCGGAGGACAGTCTGTTGACGGTCGACAATGTCTTTCTTTGCATCTTTGTCCTACCTTGCGTTATAACACCGCCGGTGAGGTGTAGTCAGCATATGTTTTAGTCAATTGCAGTATTTTAGTTAGAATTTGGGAACAAAACGAACGGAGCTAGAGAACGGTGTGCCGCTCGCGTGGCGTGCACTGTTCGCCGGTGTACATACGGAAGTTAGGACAGACCTTCGGTCACCTGAAAGCAGACAGCCTTCCCCCTACTGGCGCGGGGGTGTAACGGTTGGCTTTGTACACTGAACCGAGCCTGTTAGAAGTGAAATGAAGAGGTGAATTTTCATAGTTGTGAAAATCGTTGTAAGATAGACTGTTGTTTTAAGTAGTTTCATCTAATGCAGTTAAAAACTACGGAAGCCATGGATTTAAAAAAAAATAATGTATGCACTGTTATCTCGTGATAACGACTTATTAATTTGTTATCTCGATATAACAGTTTGTTTTCTCGAGATTTTGTTTTTGTTTTCTCGAAATTTCTTTTTTTTGTTTTCTCAAGATTTTTTTTTTATGGATTTTTTTATTTATTTTTTTTGCCTAAGACACCCTTCCATTTAACCCGGGGAATGTGGCTCCATAAGCGGATAGAAATCTGCCGTTTCTCCCTCTACTTCTCCGGTCAAATACTTGGAAAAAAATCCCACTATGACACCCTTCCATTTAACCCGAGGACGAGGCTCCATGAGCGGATAGAGGTCTGCCTTTTCTTCCTCCTCTTCTCCGGTCAAATACTCGGGAAAAATCCCACTAAAACAGCGTTCAATTTAACCTGGAGAAGAGGAGGGAGAAACGGCAGACCTCTATCCGCCCATGGAGCACATTCCCCGGGTTAAATGGAAGGGTGTCTCTTAGGCAAAAAAAGGTTGGTTTCCCTAACGTTGAGGGAACGTTATAACCCTGAGGAAACGTTACCTCAACGTTAGTTTTTGGTTTGGTTCGAACTAACCTTTAGATAACCAAAAACTAACGTTATCTAATGTTCCCTAAACGTTTTGTGTTAGTGGGGAACAAGGATCTCTATTAATAAGGGTTTTTATTAGGCCATATTTGTCTGTTACATTATGGTGACGTGTGAATTGTTTAATGCGTCCATTCTCTGCGGGTGTGTTCTGACGAGGATGCCTCGTCTTTGCTACCAGTCCCTCCCTCCCCTCTAACGTGATTTCCGTTTCAATTTGATTTAGTTTAATATGGCTTTTCAATTAGCAGCTTTGTTCACCTGTCTACCATATAAGTTACAGAGGGGATACACAAAATATCAGGCTGTTTTCACCCGATATTTTCTGTATCCTGTCCCCTAACTTGCAAAGGGTCTGTCCTCTCATCATGTGTGTTATGTCACATGTCTACCAGGTCACAATAAACAACATCAGATAATATGGAGCTGTCTGCCTTTTTATAACAAAAGTTACATAGGGGATACACAAAATATCAGGCTGTTTTCACCTGATATTTTCTGAATCCTGTCCCCTAACTTGCAAAATGCAATTAAAGCGCGGGAGACGCGGCCCCCGGGGGCCGGGCGGCGCCAATCCTATGGATTTTTGGAAACGTTCCCGTTTGTCCCGTTTCGGAATAAATCCCGCTCTCGGCCACCAGGTGGCGAAAATTTTGCCCCCCGCACGGGACAATCGGGAACACTTTGGACAAAAGGGAACACGCCCCGACGAGCTCATCCGAAACATCCGAAACGTTCCCGATCGGCCCGAAGTCGAGGCCAAACGGCAACACTTTTGCCGTTTGGGAAAGCCAATCGGGAACACTTTTGCCATTTGGGAAAGACAATCGGGAACACTCGGCCACCCTATTAAAACCAGGCCAAATGTCCTGGGGTTTCTAAAGTGTTGTCTGACACGTTCTGGGGTGCCAGTACAAACCCTTCCCATGGGTCCAGGACCGCCAGAATTTGGTCCTCGGTTCTCCACGACACCCTCACCAACACTGAACAGGTTCCAGGCCATCACTTCACTGCTAAGTGTGTTAAACGATATATTGGCATTGAAAAATGCAGCACTTGTTTCATTTGGGAAGGACAATTGGGAACACTTTTGCCAATTGGGAAGGACGATTGGGAACACTCAATCCCCTATTAAAAACAGGCCAAATGTCCTGGTTGAGGCTGTGAACCCTTGTAGGGTTTTGGGGGGGTCTGGGGGCGGGGGAAGAGGGGGGGATGCATAGGACAATTGGGAATATTTTGCCAATTGGGAACACTTTTGTCATTTGGGAAAGACAATTGGGAACACTCTGCCACCCTATTAAAAACAGGCCAAATGTCCTGGGATTTCTAAGGTGTTGTCTGACACATTCTGGGTGTGCCAGTATGGACCCTTCCCATGGGTCCAGGACCGCCAGAATTTGGTCCTTGGTTCTCCACGACACCCTCACCAACACTGAAGAGGTTCCAGGCCATCACTTCACTGCTAAGTGTGTTAAACGATATATTGGCATTGAAAAATGCAGCGTGACCTTTAGGTTTAATAATGTTGGACACTTGGGAACACTTGTTTCATTTGGGAAGGACAATTGGGAACACTTTTGCCAATTGGGAAGGACAATTGGGAACACTCAATCCCCTATTAAAAACAGGCCAAATGTCCTGGTTGAGGCTGTGAACCCTTGTAGGGTTTTGGGGGGGTCTGGGGGCGGGGGAAGAGGGGGGATGCATAGGACAATCGGGAATACTTTTGCCAATTGGGAACACTTTTGTTATTTGGGAAAGACAATTGGGAACACTTTTGCCAATTGGGAACACTTACGATTGTATGGTTGGATGTTGACCTCCAGGCCCCCCAGTCTCAGCTGCCAGGCCCAGAAAGTGTCTCTAAGCCTGGATTGACAAGCTCATGCCCCTGGCAGACAATTTTTGGGAAAGGACATAAGGGAATACTTTTGCCATTTGGGAACACTTATGATTGTATGGGTGAGTGTTGACCTCCAGGCCCCTCAGTCTCACCTCCCAGGCCCAGAAAGTGTCTCTACCCCTGGGTTAAAAGTGGCAGGGGATGGGTCAAAAACGTCTTGAATTTTTTCTACGTCTTTGACCAGAGGAGGGGGACTGCAGAAACTGTTGGCCTGCTTGCCTCCCCTTCCCTGGTTGAAAAACTGTAACTATGTTTTTCTTAAAGTTTTGTGCCCCTGGTAGACCATTTTTGGGAAAGAACATTTGGGAACACTTTCGCCATTTAGGAACACTTATGATTGTATGGGTGAGTGTTGACCTCCAGGCCCCTCAGTCTCAGCTCCCAGGCCCAGGAAATGGCTCTACCCCTGGGTTAAAAGTGGCAGTGGATGGGTCAAAAACATCTTGAATTTTTTCTAAGTTTTTGACCAGAGAAGGGGGACTGCAGAAACTGTTGGCCTGCTTGCCTCCCCTTCCCTGGTTGAAAAACTTTAACTATGCTTTTCCTAAAGTTTCGTGCCCCTGGTAGACCATTTTTGGGAAAGAACATATGGGAACACTTTGGCCATTTAGGAACACTTATGATTGTATGGGTGTAAGTTGACATCCAGGCCCCTCAGTCTCATCTCCCAAGCCCAGAAAGTTTCTCTAAGCCTGGGTTAACAGGCTCATGCCCCTGGTAGACCATTTTTAGGAAGGACAATTAGGAATATTTTTGACATTTGGGAACACTTTTGCAATTTTGTTGGGCAATTGGGACCACACCTGAAAATGGGCCAAAGGTTCTTTTCATGGCTATTAACCCTTTATTTAGAGACATTAAGCTATTATTTAAGGAAACTAACTTGTTATTTAGAGAAATTAAGTGAATATTAATAGATACAAAGTCAATAAATGACAAAACCGTCCTTAATTGGAAGAAGTAAGGGAATCAATTAAAGAATTAGGGAAACAGGATTGTAGGACAATTGGGAACATAAGAGACATTTAGGAAGGACAATAGGGAAGACATTTGCCATTTAGGAAAGACAATTGGGAAGACTTTGGACATTTAGGAAGGACAATTAGGAATATTTTTGACATTTGGGAACACTTTTGCAATTTGAGTTGGGCAATTGGGACCACACCTAATCAGAGAGGCCAAAGGTTCTTTTCATGGCTATTAACACTTTATTTAGAGACATTAAGCCAGTATTTAAGGAAACTAACTTGTTATTTAGAGAAATTAAGTGAATATTAATAGTAGGGATGGGCATGATTAATCAACGATCGACGATTGATCATTAAGAATTTGGTCGATCACGTTAATTTGTCATCGATTAAACTAATGCAGGTTGCGTTGTGTAGTGTGATTGCAGCAATGAAATGATTTCCAGTGTGTCAGCAGTAATTAAACATTTTACCACCCGGGGGCGCCATAGGCTGCTCAGTTAGCTGCGAGTTACGTTTTGATACAAAGTAAACATGAAGAGGTCACGGCGAAGTGTGGCGTGGGACCACTTTGATTTAAAAAACGACTTAGTTCACTGCAAACACTGCAACGCTGTGTATAAGTACAACACGGCCACGACTCAAATGATGTACCACTTAAACAAAGTGTATCCGACCCTGGTTAACGTCGGTGGCGGTGCGTCATGCTCTCAGTCTCAACCTAGCATCAACTCGGCGTTAGCACGGAGGAGCTGCGATGCACAACGAGCAGAGGGAAATTACCGGAGGGATCTGCACGTTCATTGAGATGGATATTGGAACCAGCATTTCACATTCCGTCACAACATACCATCACCAGACTGGTAGAAACTCACTACGAAACGAAGAACGGAACGAGGTTCCCCGGGCCGGGCTGGCCAAGTTTGCGCGGAGGTAGCTACCTGCATCCCGGGACGGCGGGTGTGTTCGGCGGCTGGACTGACGATCACCAGGTAGCGGTCGCGTCTGACCCATGGATGTATTAAGGGATCCTCTGACCCCAGATCATGTCAACCTGCTTATTTTTCTCAACAAAACCCCTAGACTGGTGCAGAAGTTCTATGTGAGTAACTGGTTATTTTATATTGGGCTTTGTCCTTTGTCATTTCACATTCCGTCACAACGTACCATCACCAGACAGGTAGAAACTCACTACGAAACGAAGAACGGAACGAGGTTCCCCGGGCCGGGCTGGCCAAGTTAGCGCGGAGGTAGCTACCTGCATCCCGGGACGGCGGGTGTGTTCGGCGGCTGGACTGACGATCACCAGGTAGCGGTCGCGTCTGACCCATGGATGTATTAAGGGATCCTCTGACCCCAGATCATGTCAACCTGCTTATTTTTCTCAACAAAACCCCTAGACTGGTGCAGAAGTTCTATGTGAGTAACTGGTTATTTTATATTGGGCTTTGTCCGTGCCTTGGATAGTTTTGAGTTACATTTTGACAAAACCTGTCAGATCTAAGTAGTATTATGTTTTTGGTTAAGTTATGGTTAAGTTATTATTGAACATGATTATTTTTATTTATTATTTTGGAACAAACAAGGGTCTCTGTTTAAGAAGGCTGGCTCGCAGCAGCAGGTTCCACTGCTAAATTAAACACTGCAGCGCATATATATTTAAGTTTAGCCGAACCGTTTAACTGCCACACGTTGTTCTTCTAATTAAGATCTCATCTAGGTAAAAACATGCTGTATTTTCATTGCATTTTTAATTTATAAAAACAAATAAATAATGAATTTTAATATAAAAATATTAATGATTAATCGATAATTGATCATTAATTCTCCCGACGATCGATGAAGAAAATTTAATCGAATGCCCATCCCTAATTAATAGATACAAAGTCAATAAATGAAGAAAACTGTCCTTAATTGGAAACAGTAAGGGAATCAATTAAAGAATTAGGGAAACTGTTAGGATGGTAGGACAATTGGGAACATAATAGACATTTAGGAAGGACAATAGGGAAGACATTTGCCATTTAGGAAGGACAATTAGGAATATTTTTGACATTTAGGAAGGACAATTAGGAATATTTTTGACATTTGGGAACACTTTTGCAATTTGAGTTGGGCAATTGGGACCACACCTAAGAAAATGGGCCAAAGGTTCTTTTCATGGCTATTAACCCTTTATTTAGAGACATTAAGCTATTATTTAAGGAAACTAACTTGTTATTTAGAGAAATTAAGTGAATATTAATAGATACAAAGTCAGTAAATGAAAGAAACTGTCCTTAGTTGGAAACAGTAAGGGAATCAATTAAAGAATTAGAGAAACTGTTAGGATGGTAGGACAATTGGGAACATAATAGACAATTAGGAAGGACAATATGGAAGATATTTGCCATTTAGGGAGGACAATGGGAAATACTTTGGACATTTAGGAAGGACAATTAGGAATATTTTTGACATTTGGGAACACTTTTGCAATTTGAGTTGGGAAATTGGGACCACAGCTAATCAGAGAGGCCAAAGCTTCTTTTCATGGCTATTAACCCTTTATTTAGAGACATTAAGCCATTATTTAAGGAAACTAACTTGTTATTTAGAGAAATTAAGTGAATATTAATAGATACGAAGTCAATAAATGAAGAAAACTGTCCTTAATTGGAAACAATAAGGGAATCAATTAAAGAATTAGGGAAACTGTTAGGATGGTAGGACAATTGGGAACATAATAGACAATTAGGAAGGACAATAGGGAAGATATTTGCCATTTAGGAAGGACAATTGGGAAGACTTTGGACATTTAGGAAGGACAATTGGGAACACTCAATCCCCTATTACAAACAGGCCAAATGTCCTGGGTTCTTGTTCACTAATGCTGTACTTGCCTTTATTCTAAAATGGGACATTTGGCCTGTTTTTAATAGGGGCTTGAGTGTTCCTAATTGTCTTTCCTAAATGTCCAAAATGTTCCCAAATGTAATATCTCCCCTGAAGCTGTTTTGGATGTATTTTTGGCTTTTAACCTGAAACAGAAAAACAGCATTTTTTTGGAATTTCGGCTAGAGCCCTGGTTTTCACATATGTTGTTGCCAGGTCTTTAAGGAGTAAAACTTTGTTGGTTTGGACATGCTAGCACTTAGCATGGCTGCACAGGAAGCTCGGCCATTTGGGAACATTTTGGACAATTGGGAAGGACAATTGGGAACACTCACCCACCCTATTAAAAACAGGCCAAATGTCCCGCGTTGGGCTTCTCTTACAGTGTTCAAGTTACAAGTTCCTGTGCAGCCATGCTAGGTGCTAGCTGACTTTGAAGCCTGACAGTGGGTGCAGCTGCAGCCTGGGCTCCCTACCTCTTCCTGGAAGTCAGTTGGAATACCAGGGGCATGAAAAAAAGTTGCAAACACCCACATCCCTCATGGGGTGTGTGGGCCATGGAGTGTGTCCGACTTTGAGGCCTCTTCATGGGCTTAGCTCCAGTCAGGCCCCCCTTCCTGGAAGTCAGTTAGTATACCAGGGGCATGAAAAAAAATTGCAAACACCCACATCCCTCAGGGGGTGTGTGGGCCATGGAGTGTGGCCGACTTTGAGGCCTCTTCATGGGCTTAGCTCCAGTCAGGCCCCCCTTCCTGGAAGTCAGTTAGTATACCAGGGGCATGAAAAAAAATTGCAAACACCCACATCCATCAGGGGGTGTGTGGGCCATGGAGTGTGTCCGACTTTGAGGCCTCTGCATGGGCTTAGCTCCAGTCGGGCCCCCCTTCCCCTTCCTGGAAGTCAGTTAGTATACCAGGGGCACGAAATAAAAAAACGATACAAGGGTTTTCAGCCCGACCCAGGCCATTTGGCATGTTTTTAATAGGGCGGGTGAGTGTTCCCAATTGTTCTTTCCAATTGGCTAAAGTGTTCCCAAATGTCTTAAGTTCCAGGGCAGCCATGCTAAGTGCTAGCCGACTTTGAAGCCTGACAGTGGGTGCAGCTGCAGCCTGGGCTCCCTTCCTCTCCCTGGAAGTCAGTTGGAATACCAGGGGCATGAAAAAAAGTTGCAAACACCCACATCCATCAGGGGGTGTGTGGGCCATGGAGTGTGTCCGACTTTGAGGCCTCTGCATGGGCTTAGCTCCAGTCGGGCCCCCCTTCCCCTTCCTGGAAGTCAGTTAGTATACCAGGGGCATGAAATAAAAAAATGTTGATACAAGGGTTTTCAGCCCGACCCAGGCCATTTGGCATGTTTTTAATAGGGCGGGTGAGTGTTCCCAATTGTTCTTCCCAATTGGCAAAAGTATTCCCAATTGTCCTTCCCAATTGGCTAAAGTGTTCCCAAATGTCTTAAGTTCCAGGGCAGCCATGCTAAGTGCTAGCCGACTTTGAAGCCTGACAGTGGGTGCAGCTGCAGCCTGGGCTCCCTTCCTCTCCCTGGAAGTCAGTTGGAATACCAGGGGCATGAAAAAAAGTTGCAAACAACCACATCCATCAGAGGGGTGTGTGGGCCATGGAGTGTGTCCGACTTTGAGGCCTCTTCATGGGCTTAGGTCCAGTCAGGCCCCCTTTCTGGAAGTCAGTTAGTATACCAGGGGCATGAAAAAAAAATGCAAACACCCACATCCATCAGGGGGTGTGTGGGCCATGGAGTGTGGCCGACTTTGAGGCCTCTGCATGGGCTTAGCTCCAGTCGGGCCCCCTTCCCCTTCCTGGAAGTCAGTTAGTATACCAGGGGCACGAAATAAAAAAACGTTGATACAAGGGTTTTCAGCCCGACCCAGGCCATTTGGCATGTTTTTAATAGGGCGGGTGAGTGTTCACAATTGTTCTTCCCAATTGGAAAAAGTATTCCCAATTGTCCTTCCCAATTGGCTAAAGTGTTCCCAAATGTCTTAAGTTCCAGGGCAGCCATGCTAAGTGCTAGCCGACTTTGAAGCCTGACAGTGGGTGCAGCTGCAGCCTGGGCTCCCTTCCTCTCCCTGGAAGTCAGTTGGAATACCAGGGGCATGAAAAAAAGTTGCAAACACCCACATCCATCAGGGGTGTGTGGGCCATGGAGTGTGTCCGACTTTGAGGCCTCTTCATGGGCTTAGCCTGGGTATCGACCTCCAGGCCTACCACCCTCCCTACTAACCCCAACTAAGTGCCTCCAGGCCTGGGTATAAACAGTATTGATGACGATGTTATGGAGAATCAGGGATCAAATTTTGGTGGTCCCCAAACAGGGGAAGGGCCCCAAACAGGATTTACATTTTTCGCTAAAGTTACCACATGTGGTAATGTTAACAGGATACTTAAAAGAAAACGGGACATTTGGCCTGTTTTTAATAGGGTGAGTGAGTGTTCCCAATTGTCTTTCCCAATTGGCAAAAGTGTTCCCAATTGTCCTTCCCAATTGGCAAAAGTGTTCCCAAATGTCTTAAGTTCCAGGGCAGCCATGCTAAGTGCTAGCCGACTTTGAAGCCAGACAGTGGGTGCAGCTGCAGCCTGGGCTCCCTTCCTCTCCCTGGAAGTCAGTTGGTATACCAGGGGCATGAAAAAATTGCAAACACCCACATCCATCAGGGGGTGTGTGGGCTATGGAGGGTGTCCGACTTTGAGGCCTCTGCATGGGCTTAGCTCCAGTCAGGCCCCCCTTCCCCTTCCTGGGCATCCTTTGGCATGTTTTTAATAGGGCGGGTGAGTGTTCCCAATTGTCCTTCCCAATTGGCAAAAGTATTCCTAATTGTCCTTCCCAATTGGCAAAAGTGTTCCTAATTGACCTTCCCAATTGGAAAAAGTGTTCCCAAGTGTCCCAAATTATAAGACCCAAAGGTCAAAAGGCCATGTTCAATGCTAATAATTTTTTGTTCACATTTAACATTGAAATATTGACCTGAAACCTGTTCCATGTTGTTGAGGGTGATCTGGAGAATCAATGTTCAATTTTTGGGGGACCTGGACCCATGGGAAGGGTCCATACTGGCTCCCCAAGAAGGGGTCTTGACATTTGGGAACACTTTGACCATTTCATGTACAATTTCTGAGTCCTTAACCTGTTTTTCCCTTAGAGAAAATGGGACATTTGGCCTGTTTTTAATAGGGGGTTGAATGTTCCCAATTGTCCTTCCCAATTGGCAAAAGTGTTCCCAATTGTCCTTCCCAATTGGCAAAAGTGTTCCCAATTGTCCTTCCCAATTGGCAAAAGTGTTCCCAAGTGTCCCAAAATATAAGACCCAAAGGTCAAAAGACCATGTTCCATGCTAATAATCTTTTTCCCACACTTAACAGTCAAATATTGACCTATACCATGTCGAAGAGGGTGTTCTTGAGAATCTTTGACCAAATTTTGGTGGACCTGGACCCATGGGAAGGGCCCCTACTGGCCCCCCAAATATATTTCTGGACACTTGGGAACATTTTTGACATTTCTCATGGCATTTTCAAAAATTTCAAGTAATCATAATTAATAAAGGAACCCAGAGACCCCAAATTTTGCACAGAAGTGGGCTGCAGTCCCCTCTAACAATGTGCGTAAGTGTTTTTACTCCAAACCTTCTAGAACAAAAAAATGCTGGTTCAAGATTCCCCCAAAACATGGTCTTAGGATCGTTATGTCCAACACCACTTTGAAATTTAGTTTTGAACGGAGAAACTTTTGTTCTGAGTGTGCCAGCGCCACGAAACTTTAATATGTTGTTCCCGGGCTGCAATGGGGCAGGGCCACCTTGGTTTGGAGTCGCTAGCCCCTAGCATGAGCGCGTGGGAGGCGGGACAAATGCCATGCAAATGATAGGGACGATTTTTATAAGGGAAAATGAATGGGAAATGTTCCCAAATGTCCGGAGTGTAAACAGCCATATTTCTCCCAAAAATGTTGCACATGCGTGATTCCTGTATCTATGCGGCCGTTATGATCCCTAGATTAAGTGTGTAGGGCGTGGTTATTGTAGAACATCAGGAATCCTATTCCGCTCAAGGCAAGGGTCCAGGGGGATGGAACCAAGCCTATATCGTAGCCACTCCCCTGTTATTAAACATACTTGACATTTGTTTAAATATTTTAATGAGAAGTACTATTATTTCAATTGTACTTGTTAGAATCACAAGGATTTCTTCCATTTGGGAACACTTTTGCCATTTGGGAATATAAGGGGGTGAGCGACTTGGGCAGAGAGTCCGACTTTGAGGCCTGATTTCAGGCTAAGGCCCAGTCCAGCCTCCCTTCATCTCTCTGGAAGTCAGATAATATAGCAGGGGCACGAAAAAAAAAGAAGATGATATAAGGGTTCACAGCCTCAACCAGGACATTTGGCCTGTTTTTAATAGGGGATTGAGTGTTCCCAATTGTCCTTCCCAATTGGCTAAAGTGTTCCCAAGTGTCCTTCCCAATTGGTAAAAGTGTTCCCAAGTGTTCCACATTATTAAACCTAAAGGTCATGCTGCATTTTTCAATGCCAATATATCGTTTAACACACTTAGCAGTGAAGTGATGGCCTGGAACCTGTTCAGTGTTGGTGAGGGTGTCGTGGAAAACAAAGGACCAAATTCTGGTAGTCCTGGACACATGGGAAGGGTCCATACTGGCACCCCAGAACGTGTCAGACAACACTTTAGAAATCCCAGGACATTTGGCCTGTTTTTAATAGGGTGGCTGAGTGTTCCCAATTGTCTTTCCCAAATATCAAAAAGTGTTCCCAATTGGCAAAAGTATTCCCGATTGTCCTTTCCCAAAAATTGTCTGCCAGGGGCATGAGCTTGTCAATCCAGGCTTAGAGACACTTTCTGGGCCTGGCAGCTGAGAATGGGGGGCCTGGAGGTAAACATCCAACCATACAATCATAAGTGTTCCCAATTGGCAAAAGTGTTCCCAATTGTCCTTCCCAAATGAAACAAGTGCTGCATTTTTCAATGCCAATATATCGTTTAACACACTTAGCAGTGAAGTGATGGTCTGGAACCTGTTCAGTGTTGGTGAGGGTGTCGTGGAGAACCAAGGACCAAATTCTGGTGGTCCTGGACCCATGGGAAGGGTCCATACTGGCACCCCCAGAACGTGTCAGACAACACTTTAGAAATCCCAGGACATTTGGCCTGTTTTTAATAGGGTGGCTGAGTGTTCCCAATTGTCTTTCCCAAATATCAAAAAGTGTTCCCAATTGGCAAAAGTATTCCCGATTGTCCTATGCATCCCCCCCTCTCCCCCCACCCCCAGACCCCCCAAACCGCCCAAGACCCCCCAAGCCCACTGCAACCCCCTCCCTTTTTCAAATGGCAAAAGTGTTCCCAATTGGCAAAAGTGTTCCCGATTGTCCTATGCATCCCCCCTCTCCCCCCACCCCCAGACCCCCCAAACCCCCCAAGACCCCCCAAGCCCACCGCAACCCCCTCCCTTTTTCAAATGACAAAAGTGTTCCCAATTGGTAAAAGTGTTCCCAATTGTCCAACGCACCCACCACCCCCCCCAAACCCCCCTCCCAAGACCCCCCCAGGCCACTGCAGCCCCCTCCTCAGAGTGTCCCACCATTTTAATACCCAAGTGTCAAACACTTTCCCGATTGTCCCGTGCCCTCACAACCCACTACTGCCCCCTATTGGCCAGCACTTCTGCAGCCCCTTACCATGTATTCCCAATTTGCAAAAATGTACCGCAATGGCAAATGCAGGAATAGCGCCACCTATGGCTTAATGGTGGCCGTCACGGTGTGTTCCGGAATGGCCAAATTGTTCCCATATTTACACCCCAAATGGCCAAAATGTTCCCAAAATAACATGCACGCGTATGGCAAATGACAAAAACGGCGACCACATTGCCAATGGGGTGCGTTTCGGCCAATGGCAATACCTTGCAATGCAAAATCTGGGACAATCGGGAACGTTCCCCTAGTCTTGGTAGAAAATACTAGATTTTGTTGTTTGCCTTGTTCTGTTAGAAAAGCTTGTGTGCTCTGTTTAAGAGGAGGTGAATGCTTTGGTTGCAGTGGGTGACGAGTGTGTTGTAGTCTCCGCTGAGGTCCGCTCAGGTCGAAGACACTAACGAATGACACTGCGCATGTCTGTGAGTTTTTGGAATTTTCACTGCCACAGACACTCAAAGCCACACCCCTGTCCGCTCTGAACGGCTGCATGCAGTTTTTCATATCTGACCCATATTTGTCAAATGAATGTTGTTGGCTCTAACTATTTGTGTGTGATCCATTAAGTTTATTTTTAACAAGACGATACTGCATGTGCAGTGAGAAAATATGAAGTAAATGACTAAGCACAGGTGTGTTTAAAAAGATATAATAACAATATAGACCTACGCCTAGTGATTTTTTTTCTACAAGTAGGCAGTTACGCTTTGGTGTAGGATGGTGGGGAATCTTTGTCCAAGATACAACATTAGATAGTATGTAATCATATCCACTTATTTCAATCTGATTGAAATGATATATTGGGTACATGAAAGATTAAACTTTGTCCGTTTCTCTGTTGTTTTCCTCTGGTGTGAGAGATGTGAAAGAGGGGAACACGAGAAAGAGGAGGCGCTGGCCAGCTCAGTGTGCATCAGCCTGACCCGTCCTGGATCCATCTGATAAAGGCCAGTACTTTTTATCCACCAACTCTCTTGATAAATGCCTTTATTCTGACATATAGTTAGGGGTCCAAGCCCGAGGTTGTGAGAACCGGCGGTAGCGAAGCTACGCCGTTCGCACAGCAGGGCTGTGGAACCCTATTGAAATTGTAAAAATTCTTATTATTATTATTAGGGGTCCAAGCCCGAGGCTGTGAGAATCGGCGGTAGCGAAGCTACGCCGTTCGCACAGCAGGGCTGTGGAACCCTATTGGAATTGTAAGGTTTCTTATTAGGGGTCCAAGCCCGAGGTTGCGAGAACCGGCGGTAGCGAAGCTACGCCGTTCGCACAGCAGGGCTGTGGAACCCTATTGAAATTGTAAAAATTCTTATTATTATTAGGGGTCCAAGCCCGAGGCTGTGAGAATCGGCGGTAGCGAAGCTACGCCGTTCGCACAGCAGGGCTGTGGAACCCTATTGGAATTGTAAGGTTTCTTATTATTATTCCGCTTTTTCTTCCGCCTCTAAAACTGATACTGCAGCCTAAACCGTAAATGGTGGGAGGTTGCCGTTTTCAGGTCTGGTCCAAAACCCTGCAGGGACCTCGGACGAAAAAATTCAGCCACTTTCACCACTAGGTGGCGCTATAGCAGAAAAAACGCGTTTGGCCTTATAACTCCCAAACCGTACATCGCACATTAAAAATACACATATCCACGCGTTCCTTGGATCCAGCTGAATCTCGTGGTATAGGCCACGCCTATTTCCGCCCCGACTTTTATGCGTGAAAAATCGCGATTTATCGTAAACCTGCTTTTTCGTACTCCTCCTAGACCGTGCAACGGATCTGCATGAAACTTGGTCTGTAGCATCAGTAGACCGACCTGACCAAAAGTTATCAAAAGATTTGTTTTCGGATGAAAATTGCGTAAACTACGCACAAACAAATTTGTGTAGCTAGCTACGAAGACACAAACGTTGCCATATCTCGGCCAAAATTAATGATATCATCACAAATCTTTAGATTCTTTTTTCACATGAGCCTCTTAGTGTAGGAAACTAATTTTACAAAATTTGGTCAATAGGGGGCGCCAAAAGTACCAAAAGTTAATATCTCATGAACAGCTCAACCGATTTTCACGAAATTTGGTGTGTACCATCTAGGCCAACTCTTGAGGAAACGCCTACAGTGGCGTATTGATTCGTCAAAGTGGGCGTGGCCTATGGGACCCATGTTTGGATCTACGACTTACACTAAAGTGAGCAACTTAAAATTTACAATGTCGATGTGCAATGGTTCATGGACCAGACCTACCAAATATTACATACGTGGACCACTAGGTGGCGCTACAATGACGTAAAACGTGTTTTTGCATATAACTCCGAAAGGCTACATCGCAGACCGAATATTTATAGATCACCTTGTTCCTTGTATCGACGTGAATCTGACGATATAGGACAGGTCCATTTATACTAAAAAGTTTTTTCGCAAAATCGTGTAGTGCGAAAAAAAATGTTTTCGTACTCGTCCTAGGCCATACAACCGATGTGCACGAAACTTGATAGATACCATCTGTCTATGGAGCTGACCAAAAGTTATCAAAGGAATTTCGCTACACTACACCGTTCGCACTTTACAACCAAACTAATTTGTTGTAGCTAGCCACAAAACACGAACTTTAGCATATCTTGGCCAAATTAATAGTTATCAGAATGAAACCTGGTGGGCTTCTTCAACATCCCATCCCTAGTCCCCCTACCAAATTTGGTGAAAATAGGCCATCGGGGGGCGCTATAATTGACGTAGAAGCTTTTCGGCAAATAAGTCAATGCATTTGAATGGGAATATTTGCATTGTAAATATCTCTGCAGCATTAAATGCTATCATCACAAACCCTGGAAGTATTTTGTTTGTCATGCCACTCTGCAGCTTCCCACCAAATTTGGTGAAAATCGGCCGTTAGGGGTCGCTATAATTAACGTAGAGACCTTTTGGCAAATAAGTCAATGCATTTAAATATGTTTTTACGTATAACTCCCACAGTCTGCATTGCAGATGAAAAGTTCTTAGATATCCTTGTTCCTTGAATCCATATGAATCTGATGATACAGGGTAATCCCATTTCCACGAAGAAGTTATTTCGTAAAATCACACAATGCGCAAAACAAAGTTTTCGTACTCGTCCTAGGCCATGCGACCGATGTGCACAAAACCTGGTAGATACCATCTGTGTATGGAGCTGACTAAAAGTTATCAAAGGAATTTTGCTACATTACACCGTTCGCACTTTACAACTAAACTAATTTGTTGTAGCTAGCCACAAAACACGAACTTTGGCATATCTCGCCCAAATTAATAGTTATCAAAAAGCAACCAGGTAGGCTTCTTCAACATCCCCTTCTTAGCCTCCACACCAAATCTGGTCGAAATCGGCCGTTAGGGGGCGCTATGATTAACGTAGAGGCTTTTTCGGCAAATAAGTCAATACATTTGAATGGGAATACTTTGCAATGTAAATATCTCTGCAGCATTAAATGCTATCATCACAAACCCTGGGAGTATTTTGTTCGTCATGACACTCTGCAGCTTCCCACCAAATTTGGTGAAAATCGGCCGTTAGGGGGCGCTATAATTAACATAGAGACCTTTTGGCAAATAAGTCAATGCATTTAAATATGTTTTTGCGTATAACTCCTACAGTTTGCATTGCAGATGAGAAGTTCTTAGATCTCCTTGTTCCTTGAATCCATATGAATCTGATGATACAGGGTAATCCCATTTCCACGAAGAAGTTATTTCGTAAAATCACACAATGCGCAAAACAAAGTTTTCGTACTCGTCCTAGGCCATGCGACCGATGTGCACGAAACTTGGTAGATACCATCGGTGTATGGAGCTGACCAAAAGTTATAAAAGGAATTTCGCTACATTACACCGTTCGCACTTTACAACTAAACTAATTTGTTGTAGCTAGCCACAAAACACGAACTTTGGCATATCTCTCCCAAATTAATAGTAATCAGAAAGAAACCTGGTAGTCTTCTTCAACATCCCATTCTGAGCCTCCACACCAAATTTGGTGAAAATCGGCCGTTAGGGGGCGCTATAATTAACGTAGATGCCTTTTGGCAAATGAGTCAATGCATTTAAATGGGAATAATTTGCAATGTGAATATCTCTGCAGCAGTAAATGCTATCAAAACGAAACTTGAGAGTATTGTTCGCCATGCCACTCTGCGGCTCCCCACCGGATTTGGCGACGATCGCCCTTTAGGGGGTGCTACAATCGAAATAGAAGCGTTTGGGCCTTTTACGCAACGAAGAGGAAATTGGCAATTGCGTTTCGCTACGGACTTTGGAGCTTGCGCTCGGTCAAATTTCCCGACTTTCGCCTCGCCGCGGCGGCGCTTCGGGTTCTCCTTTCGCGGGCTCCGTTTTCGCGGGCTCCGTTTTCGCGGGCTCTCGGCGTCGCCGGGGGCGGCTCGCGCCAGGGGGCACCGGCGCACGAGGCTTGGACCCCGTTCATAACTGCTTGCAGTTCTAGTTAGGGGTCCAAGCCCGAGGCTGTGAGAATCGGCGGTAGCGAAGCTACGCCGTTCGCACAGCAGGGCTGTGGAACCCTATTGGAATTGTAAGGTTTCTTATTATTATTCCGCTTTTTCTTCCGCCTCTAAAACTGATACTGCAGCCTAAACCGTAAATGGTGGGAGGTTGCCGTTTTCAGGTCTGGTCCAAAACCCTGCAGGGACCTCGGACGAAAAAATTCAGCCACTTTCACCACTAGGTGGCGCTATAGCAGAAAAAACGCGTTTGGCCTTATAACTCCCAAACCGTACATCGCACATTAAAAATACACATATCCACGCGTTCCTTGGATCCAGCTGAATCTCGTGGTATAGGCCACGCCTATTTCCGCCCCGACTTTTATGCGTGAAAAATCGCGATTTATCGTAAACCTGCTTTTTCGTACTCCTCCTAGACCGTGCAACGGATCTGCATGAAACTTGGTCTGTAGCATCAGTAGACCGACCTGACAAAAAGTTATCAAAAGATTTGTTTTCGGATGAAAATTGCGTAAACTACGCACAAACAAATTTGTGTAGCTAGCTACGAAGACACAAACGTTGCCATATCTCGGCCAAAATTAATGATATCATCACAAATCTTTAGATTCTTTTTTCACATGAGCCTCTTAGTGTAGGAAACTAATTTTACAAAATTTGGTCAATAGGGGGCGCCAAAAGTACCAAAAGTTAATATCTCATGAACAGCTCAACCGATTTTCACGAAATTTGGTGTGTACCATCTAGGCCAACTCTTGAGGAAAGGCCTACAGTGGCGTATTGATTCGTCAAAGTGGGCGTGGCCTATGGGACCCATGTTTGGATCTACGACTTACACTAAAGTGAGCAACTTAAAATTTACAATGTCGATGTGCAATGGTTCATGGACCAGACCTACCAAATATTACATACGTGGACCACTAGGTGGCGCTACAATGACGTAAAACGTGTTTTTGCATATAACTCCGAAAGGCTACATCGCAGACCGAATATTTATAGATCACCTTGTTCCTTGTATCGACGTGAATCTGACGATATAGGACAGGTCCATTTATACTAAAAAGTTTTTTCGCAAAATTGTGTAGTGCGAAAAAAAATGTTTTCGTACTCGTCCTAGGCCATACAACCGATGTGCACGAAACTTGATAGATACCATCTGTCTATGGAGCTGACCAAAAGTTATCAAAGGAATTTCGCTACACTACACCGTTCGCACTTTACAACCAAACTAATTCGTTGTAGCTAGCCACAAAACACGAACTTTAGCATATCTTGGCCAAATTAATAGTTATCAGAATGAAACCTGGTGGGCTTCTTCAACATCCCATCCCTAGTCCCCCTACCAAATTTGGTGAAAATAGGCCATCGGGGGGCGCTATAATTGACGTAGAAGCTTTTCGGCAAATAAGTCAATGCATTTGAATGGGAATATTTGCATTGTAAATATCTCTGCAGCATTAAATGCTATCATCACAAACCCTGGAAGTATTTTGTTCGTCATGCCACTCTGCAGCTTCCCACCAAATTTGGTGAAAATCGGCCGTTAGGGGGCGCTATAATTAACGTTGAGACCTTTTGGCAAATAAGTCAATGCATTTAAATATGTTTTTGCGTATAACTCCCACAGTCTGCATTGCAGATGAGAAGTTCTTAGATCTCCTTGTTCCTTGAATCCATATGAATCTGATGATACAGGGTAATCCCATTTCCACGAAGAAGTTATTTCGTAAAATCACACAATGCGCAAAACAAAGTTTTCGTACTCGTCCTAGGCCATGCGACCGATGTGCACGAAACTTGGTAGATACCATCTGAGTATGGAGCTGACCAAAAGTTATCAAAGGAATTTTGCTACATTACACCGTTCGCACTTTACAACTAAACAAATTTGTTGTAGCTAGCCACAAAACACGAACTTTGGCATATCTCGCCCAAATTAATAGTTATCAAAAAGAAACCAGGTAGTCTTCTTCAACATCCCATTCTGAGCCTCCATACCATATGTGGTCAAAATCGGCCCTTAGGGGGCGCTATAATTAACGTAGAGGCTTTTACGGCAAATACGTCAATGCATTTGAATGGGAATACTTTGCAATGTAAATATCTCTGCAGCATTAAATGCTATCATCACAAACCATGGGAGTATTTTGTTTGTCATGCCACTCTGCAGCTTCCCACCAAATTTGGTGAAAATCGGCCGTTAGGGGGCGCTATAATTAACGTAGAGGCCTTTTGGCAAATGAGTCAATGCATTTAAATGGGAGTAATTTGCAATGGATGTCTCTGCAGCAGTGAATGCTATCATCACAAAACTTGAGATTATTGTTCGCCATGCCACTCTGCAGCTCTTCACCAGATTTGGCGACGATCGCCCTTTAGGGGGCATTACAACCGAAGTAGAAGCGTTTGGGCCTTTTACGCAACGAAGAGGAAATTTGCAATTGCATTTCACTACGAACTTTGGAGCTCGCACTCGGTCAAATTTCCCGACTTTTGCCTCGCCGCAGCGGCGCTTCGGGTTGTCCTGTCGCGGGCTCTGTTCTCGCGGGCTCTCGGCGTCGCCGGGGGCGACCCGCGCCGGGGGGGACTGGCACACGAGGCTTGGACCCCGTTCATAACTGCTTGCAGTTCTAGTTATTATTATTATTATTCTTCCGCCTCTAAAACTGATACTGCAGCCTAAACCGTAAATGGTGGGGGGTTGCCCTTTGCAGGACTGGTCCAGATCACTGCAGGGACCTCGGACGAAAGAATTCGGACAACTTTGACCACTAGGTGGCGCTATAGCGGAAAAAACGCGTTTGGCCTTATAACTCCCAAACCGTACATCGCACATTAAAAATACACATATCGACGCGTTCCTTGGATCCAGCTGAATCTCGTGGTATAGGCCACGCCCATTTCCGCCTAGAATTTTATACGTGAAAAATCGCGATTTATCGTAAACCTGCTTTTTCGTACTCCTCTTAGACCGTGTAACGGATCTGCATGAAACTTGGTCTCTAGCATCTATAGGCCGACCTGAGACAAAACTATCAAAAGATTTTTTTTCGGATAAAAATTGCGTAAACTACGCACAAACAAATTTGTGGAGCTAGCTACGAAGACACAAACGTTGCCATATCTCGGCCAAAATAAATGATATCATCACAAATCTTTAGATTCTTATTTGACATGAGCCTCTCAGTGTCTGAAACAAATTTTACAAAATTTGGTCAATAGGGGGCGCCAAAAGTACAAAAAGTTAATATCTCATGAACGGCTCATCCGATTTTTACGAAATTTGGAGCGTACCATCTAGGCCCACTCCTGAGGCCAGGACTTCAGTGGGGTACTGATTCGTCAAAGTGGGCGTGGCCTATGGGACCCAAATGGGACCCAGGTTTATATCTACCACTTACACTAATGTGAGCAACTTCAAATTTACAGTGTCGATGTACAATGGTTCTTGGACAAGATGTACCAAATATTACAAAAGTGGACCACTAGGTGGCGCTACAATGACGCAAAACGTGTTTTTGCCTATAACTCCAACAGGCTACATCGCAGAAGGAATATTTATAGATCCACGTGTTCCTTGTATGCATCTGAATCTGATGATATAGGAAAAGTCCATTTCTACCAAAAATTGTTTTCGCAAAATCGCGCAATGCAAAAAAAAATGTTTTCGTACTCGTCCTAGGCCGTGTGACCAATGTGCACGAAACTTGGTAGATATCATCTGTATATAGAGTTGACCAAAACTTGTCAAAAGAATTTTGCTACATTACACCGTTCGCACTTTACAAGCAAACAAATTTGACGTAGCTAGCCACAAAACACGAACTTTGGCATATCTCGGCCAAATTATTAGATATCAGAACAAATCTTGGTACAGATCTTCGGATTGCCATTCCAAGCCTCCATACCAAATTTGGTCAAAATCGGCCTTCAGGGGGCGCTATAATTAACGTGGAGGTCTTTCGGTAAATAAGTCAATGCATTTAAATGGGAATAATTTGCGATGTGAATATCTCTGCAGCAGTAAAGGCCATCATCACAAAACTTGAGGCTATTGTTCGTCATGCCACTCCGAGCCTCCAAACCAAATTTGGTGAAAATCGGCCGTTAGGGGGCGCTATAATTAACGTAGAGGTCTTTCGGTAAATAAGTCAATGCATTTAAATGGGAATAATTTGCGATGTGAATATCTCTGCAGCAGTAAAGGCCATCATCACAAAACTTGAGGCTATTGTTCGTCATGCCACTCCGAGCCTCCAAACCAAATTTGGTGAAAATCGGCCGTTAGGGGGCGCTATAATTAACGTAGAGGCCTTTCGGTAAATGAGTCAATGCATTTAAATGGGAATAATTTTCAATGTCAATATCTCTGAAGCAGTAAATGCTATCATCACAAAACTTGACAATAGTGTTCGTCATTACACTCCGAGCCTCCACACCAAATTTGGTGAAAATCCGCCGTCAGGGGGCGCTACAATTAACGTAGAGGCCTTTCAGCAAATGAGTCAATGCATTTAAATGGGAACAATTTGCAAGGGATATGTCTCTGCAGCAGTAAATGCTATCGTCACAAAACTTGAGATTATTGTTCGCCATGCCACTCTGTGGCTCTTCACCAGATTTGGCAACGATCGCCGGGGGCGACTCGCGCCGGGGGGGGGACCGGCGCACGAGGCTTGGACCCCGTTCATAACTGCTTGCAGTTCTAGTTATTATTCGGCTTTTTCTTCCGCCTCTAAAACTGATACTGCAGCCTAAACCGTAAATGGTGGGAGGTTGCCGTTTTCAGGTCTGGTCCAAAACACTGCAGGGACCTCGGACGAAAAAATTCAACCACTTTGACCACAAGGTGGCGCTATAGCAGAAAAAACGCGTTTGGCCTTATAACTCCCGAACCGTACATCGCACATTAAAAATACACATATCCACGCGTTCCTTGGATCCAATTGAATCTCGTGGTATAGGCCACGCCCATTTCCGCCACGACTTTTATACGTGAAAAATTGCGATTTATCGTAAACCTGCTTTTTCGTACTCCTCCTAGACCGTACCACGGATCTGCATGAAACTTGGTCGGTAGCATCAGTAGACCGACTTGACAAAAAGTTATCAAAAGATTTTTTTTCGGATGAAAATTGCGTAAACTACGCACAAACAAATTTGTGTAGCTAGCTACGAAGACACAAACGTTGCCCTATCTCGGCCAAAATAAATGATATCATCACAAATCTTTAGATTCTTGTTTCACATGAGCCTCTTAGTGTAGGAAACAAATTTTACAAAATTTGGTCAATAGGGGGCGCCAAAAGTACCAAAAGTTAATATCTCATGAACAGCTCATCCGATTTTCACGAAATTTGGTGCGTACCATCTAGGCCCACTCTTGAGGCGAGGCCTACAGTGGGGTACTGATTCGTCAAAGTGGGCGTGGCCTATGGGTCCCATGTTTGGATCTACCACTTTCACTAAAGTGAGCAACTTAAAATTTACAGTGTCGATGTGCAGTCGTTCATGGACCTGACTTACCAAATATTACATTATTGGACCACTAGGTGGCGCTACAATGACGTAAAACGTGTTTTTGCATATAACTCCGAAAGGCTACATTGCAGACCGAATATTTATAGATGTACTTGTTCCTTGTATCGACTTGAATCTGACGATATAGGACAGGTCCATTTATACTAAAAAGTTTTTTCGCAAAATCGTGTAGTGCGAAAAAAAATGTTTTCGTACTCGTCCTAGGCCATACAACCGATGTGCACGAAACTTGGTAGATACCATCTGTGTATGGAGCTGACCAAAAGTTATCAAAGGAATTTCGCTACATTACACCGTTCGCACTTTACAACCAAACTAATTCGTTGTAGCTAGCCACAAAACACGAACTTTAGCATATCTCGCCCAAATTAATAGTTATCAGAAAGAAACCAGATAGGCTTCTTCATCATCCCATTCTGAGCCTCCACACCAAATGTGGTCAAAATCGGCCGTTAGGGGGCGCTATAATTAACGTAGAGGCTTTTTCGGCAAATAAGTCAATGCATTTGAATGGGAATACATTGCAATGTAAATATCTCTGCAGCATTAAATGCTATCATCACAAACCCTGGGAGTATTTTGTTCGTCATGCCACTCTGCAGCTTCCCACCAAATTTGGTGAAAATCGGCCGTTAGGGGGCGCTATAATTAACGTAGAGACCTTTTGGCAAATAAGTCAATGCATTTAAATATGTTTTTGCGTATAACTCCCACAGTTTGCATTGCAGATGAGAAGTTCTTAGATCTCCTTGTTCCTTGAATCCATATGAATCTGATATTACAGGGTAATCCCATTTCCACGAAGAATTTATTTCGTAAAATCACACAATGCGCAAAACAAAGTTTTCGTACTCGTCCTAGGCCATGCGACCGATGTGCACGAAACTTGGTAGATACCATCTGCGTATGGAGCTGACCAAAAGTTATCAAAGGAATTTCGCTACATTACACCGTTCGCACTTTACAACTAAACTAATTTGTTGTAGCTAGCCACAAAACACGAACTTTGGCATATCTCGCCCAAATTAATAGTTATCAAAAAGAAACCAAGGTAGTCTTCTTCAACATCCCATTCTGAGCCTCCATACCATATTTGGTCAAAATCGGCCCTTAGGGGGCGCTATAATTAACGTAGAGGCTTTTACGGCAAATACGTCAATGCATTTGAATGGGAATACTTTGCAATGTAAATATCTCTGCAGCATTAAATGCTATCATCACAAACCCTGGGAGTATTTTGTTCGTCATGCCACTCTGCAGCTTCCCACCAAATTTGGTGAAAATCGGCCGTTAGGGGGCGCTTAATTAACGTAGAGACCTTTTGGCAAATGAGTCAATGCATTTAAATGGGAGTAATTTGCAATGGATATGTCTCTGCAGCAGTGAAGGCTTTTATCACAAAACTTGAGATTATTGTTCGCCATGCCACTCTGCAGCTCTTCACCAGATTTGGCGACGATCGCCCTTTAGGGGGCGTTACAACCGAAGTAGAAGCGTTTGGGGCTTTTACGCAACGAAGAGGAAATTTGCAATTGCATTTCACTACAAACTTTGGAGCTCGCACTCGGCCAAATTTACCGACCTTTTTCTCGCCGCGGCGGCGCTTCGGGTTTTCCTTTCGCGTGCTCCGTTTTCGCGGGCTCTCGGCGTCGCCGGGGCCGGCTCGCGCCGGATAGGACTGGCGCACGAGGCTTGGACCCCGTTCATAACTGCTTGCAGTTCTAGTTTGTTTTGTTTTTTTTACAAGATATTACCAACACCTCTCCTAAGAGAAGGCATTTATCTTCTATGTGACGTACATACTTGTGACTGTTTAGCAGGTGACTTGGCAACGGACTGATCAATTAATGTAATTGAATAATATCTGGTGTATGATCGCTTGGTTTAAATACTGTGGATATACAAGGCTTGTTTGATTGGAGTTGCATTGTTGATGTAGTATTGTGTAGGATCAAACTTTTTATTTGACAGGATCCTTGTTACCTTTTTAATTGACTGTGTCTTTGATCAATTTATAGGAAGATTATTAATTAGTAAATTTTTGATTGCTTTGAAGTTGACAAGTTTCTTTGTTTGGGGAGGTGTGTTCATAAAGAAACATAGCTAAATAAATAAATTGGGAAAATAAATAATTAATCAAAATAGGGGGCAAAGAGATCATTACACACCTTTAAGTATTTTTCGATTAATAATACACTTTAAGGGGATACTACTAATTCACAATAAAAATAAAAGCATTTTTGCAATGCCGAAAAAGGGTATTACGACTCCAACAGTGGTTACTCCCGTTGAGGTGGTACAGAAAAACAATCCCTTAGTTTGCGAGGTGGAAAAGTTATCGGGGAAATGGAATAAATGATGGCCTGATATTGAACAACCATGGCCAGTGGAAGGAACGTTTAACCCAGATGTAATTAAAATAATGCAAGTGCTCGTGTCCACATATAAAGCAGGTCAGAAAAAGGGGAAAAAAGGGGAGCAACGTAAAGCAAAGCGACAAAGGGAGCTTGGCGTTCTCCACTTGTTTGACAATGAAGGACAAAAAAGGATAAAAGCTGCCAAGGATAATATAGTCAGTGGGGTAGAAAAAATGGCGAAAGAGGCGAAAAAAAGAAAGAAGAAAACGGGACGATTGGAAGCTAAGGGCAAACTGAAGCTCAAAACGAAGAATCTTGATCAGAGTGGTTCAGAGGAAATCCTGGGGAGATATGACTCTGTGATTAGAGAGAAACTGGCCCAAGCAGAGAGAAGGGGGCAGGAAAGTTGGAAGAAGAAAGAAAAAGATGACACCTCAGATGACACCTCAGATGAAAGTGAAGAGGAAGATAGTGATACAGACTATGAAGGTGCTTATGGAGAAAATCAATTAGAGAAGCTGAGGAAGGAGAAGGAAGAGTTGAGAGCAGAAGAGCTCCAACAATCAGACAGGAGGGCCACTTTACGATCATTTAAGAAGATGTTTCCAGTGATCATCCGAGGACAGAATCTGGACTATAAGCCCTGGCAGAATACTGATATGTCAGATATACATGAGAAGTTGCCTACACTTCAAGATGGAGCCCACCCTTGGATTTCGAAGTTGGAAGAAATTACGGTGGGAACACAGTCTGCCATGGGAGACATTAAGAGACTTTTGGCTAATCTCTTGGGGATTCCAGCTATGGAAGAAGTTCTACAGAGAGCAGGACTTAATCGATATGTGAGGACAGCTGTACATGATCCAGAGCTGTTCGCTGCAAGTAGAGGTCAAATGTGGAGAGCGCTAAGAGACATGTTTCCAACTAATGTCCATCCTGACAACATTCTGATTGAGCCATTGGGGTCAGAAGAAAATCCAAGAGCCTATGTGTCTAGAGTTCATCAGGTGTGGAGAAACATTACTGGAAATGACCCTGAGGGGAGCCAAATGGAACAGGCAATTTTACGAGCAAAGCTACAGAAGGGGCTGCCCCTACCAGTGAGAAGCAAGCTGGCTGAGGTGGTTGCACTGGGAAAAGGCAAAAGGTGCCTATACGGATCATATAGCTCATCAAGTGGAGCTGTATAGGAAAAAGGAAAAAGAAAGAAAAGAGCAGGATCAAGAAACCCTCAGAAAACTCAATCAAATGCAATTGATGGATAGCAAAAAGAAAGAGAGCCAAAAGCAAGCCCTCATGATGAAAAAATCAGGGTCCACCTCTACAACAGCCACTACCACAACTACAGCAGAATCCGGTTCAGCCTCAATTGATTCAGCCACCACTAGTGGTCCCTGTTGCTTCATACCCACAGCCAGTTCCTGGACAGACACAGAATTGGAGAGGAAGAGGAAAAGGTTTTGGAAGAGGATGATTTAATTCTTACAGCCAGCAATCTCCAGGAGCATGCTATAATTGTGGACAAATGGGTCACATTGCTCAGGAATGCAAAATAGAGGAAAGACAAGAGGAAATTTCAGAGGGGGATACAGGAACCAGCCAGGATCATTTGGAGGACCGGTGAACCCGTATAGGGGCCCGGAGACAGGATTCTAGGGATGCCCAGAAGATCCGAAAGGGAGGTGTCAGCTGGTAGTGTCAGGGCCGGAGAATGATCCAACCTTTGAGGTGAAAGTAAATGATCGACCATTGGAAATGATGGCAGATAGCAGAGCTACATTCACCTGCATTCGGCCTGAAGATGCTATACATCTCCCCATGTCCAATCGACTGATTAGGACAATCGGGTTTGAGGGAATAAAACAGCTGATTCCTCTTACGCAACCATAGATCAGAGGACTACAATACCTATATTGGTATCAGAACATACAACGATAGCATTGTTGGGAAGAGATGCGTTGTATAGATTGAATTGCACAATAAAATGCACACCAGGAGGCTGCCTGGTGGAAGTACCAAAAGACAGAATTCACCAATTATTGATGTCAACAGAGACTGAAGCTTCTTCAGTATTTTGGATTGGAAATCTCAGTGCAGATTTTGTGGAGCCAGCTAAGTTGTGGGAGAAATTTATCGTGGCAAACATGCCTAATGCAAGGCTTCCAGATTACCCGTTTCACTGTACGGTCAAGTATTTCAAGAACGCTGCCCAATCTGACGCAGAAGGATGGTTGAGCCAACAACCAAAGAAAGTTCAACTGAGCTCATGTTGTATAATAATGGGACTGCAAGGAGCAGCTATGAAGATAAACTCAGATGACTATCTGATTGAAGAATTTGATGTTGAGAAGAGTGTGCCACACGTGACCTTGTTGGTATCTAAAGACTTCAGCACTGGAGTGATGTGATCCACTTTCTTGGTCTTAGTGAGGACTCGAGCAGCAGCGTTCTGAATCAGCTGCAGCTGTCTGATTTTTTAGGGAGATCTGTAAAGACACTGTTACAGTAGTCCAGTCTACTGAAGATAAAAGCATGGACAAGTTTTTCCAAGTCCTGCTGAGACATAAGTCCCTTTACCCTTGATATATTCTTAAGGTGGTAATAGGATGACTTTGTAATTGTCTTAATGTGGCTGTTGAAATTCAGGTCTGAGTCCATAATTACACCAAGATTTCTGGCTTTGTCTGTTGTTTTTAACATTGTCGTTTGAAGCTGAGCGCTGACTTGTAATCGTACCTCTTTTGCTCCAAAAACAACCACCTCAGTTTTAGGTAAGAGAGATGATGACATTTCTTGGTATTACTGGTTATTCTTCAGCTTGGATTGAGGATTATGCTAGTTTAACAGGACCATTGAGAGCTATGATTAAAGATACGGGGAATTGTCAACTTCATTGTAATCTTACATGGACACAGGAAGGTTTTGTAGCATTTGAGACAACAGAGGCCACAAGAAGCGCCAGCGCTGGCTCTCCCAGATTACTCTAAGAATTTCGTGCTATATGTGTCTACTTCTACCGGAGGCAAATATGCATGTGCAGTTCTTTGTCAGCCAACAGGCACAGGGGTGAAACCTCAGCCTATTTCTTACTACTCTACTGCTTACTCAGAAGTAGAATTGGGATTGCCACTGTGTTACAGAGCGATGGTAGGAGTTTACTTAATGTATGACAATGCATCAGCAGTCACGATGGGTTATTCAGTAACAATCCTCACCCATCATCTCAGAAATCTCCTGAATTATGGAAAATATACACTAACTATGCCTAGGCTTAGAGACTATCATAGGCTTTTAGAGCAGGAAGATGTCACCTTAGCGAGGTGTACTACAGTGAATCCAGCCAAGAGTTTACCTACTCCAGAAGATGGTGAACCACATGATTGTGTTCAAGAAGCGGAGAAATACTCAAGGCTTAGATCAGACTTGCAAGCGCTCCCATTGCGTGAGGCAGATTTGGAGTATTGGACTGATGGATCTTGCTATCGGGTTGGAGATAAGTTGTGTGCTGGCTATGCAATAGTAAGAGCCCAAGGAACTGGATTTGTTGTTGAGAAAGCTGAAGCAATACCACAACCAGCGTCGGCACAACTTGCTGAACTTGTGGGGTTGACAGAAGCATGTTTGTTGGCAGAAGGAAAGCGAGTAACAATATATACTGATTCAGCATACGCACATAATGTGTGTCATTTGTTTGGTTCAGTGTGGAAAGGGCGAGGTTTTAAGAAAACAGATGGTTCTCCAATACAACATCACGCACAAATATTGAAACTGTTGCATGCTATGATGAAGCCTAAAGAAATAGCGATAGCTAAGTGTGCAGCTCATAAAAAGGATGTGTCCAAAGTCACACAAGTGAACAAGGCTGCTGATGAAGCTGCAAAAGCAGTCACAGGAGCAGATAAATTGGGCAAATTTTTTTTGGTCTCATGGAGTGGACTTGGAGGACAAAATTACGTTGAGGGATGTGATTTTGATGCAGGAGTGAGATTGTTCCTCCTGGTTATATTCCAACACCGAGGGGTCCTACGTGTGAGGTAGTGGTGGACTTTGTTGACATGATAAAACCAGTTGAAGGTAAAAGATACATGTTAGTTGTTGTGGACAGATTTTCCCGGTGGCCAGAGGCCTGTCCTACGAAACGAAAAGACGCTCAGTCGGTTGCCAAGTTCTTGTGCAGAGAAGTCATAAGCAGGTGGGGACTTCCCGACCGAATATCTTCAGACAATGGAAGAGAGTTCGTGGATAAGACAGTGAAATTGATTTTGCAAAAATTGGGAATTAAACAACGTTTGGGAGAAGTTTACCATCCTCAAAGTCAAGGGATCTGTGAAAGAATGAATGGCGTTTTGAAAAACCGTATTGTCAAGATCTGTCAGCATACAGGTTTAAACTGGATAGCTGCGCTTCCTCTGGCGCTAATGGTGTGTCGCTCAAGCGAGTCGCGTGATTTACATCTGACGCCACATGCACTGCTCACAGGAAGAAGAATGCCTACGCCTTGGTAATCTTGATAATAATCAAGCAGCGTCTGCAACTTCTTCATTCACACATCATCTACAGCGCTACACCTGACACGACACGTGCATTTTGTTATTTGCATGCGTTTTCTTATTTGCATGCATTTTCTTACTGTTGCGTGTTTACAGGAATCCCTAAAATTCTTGCATTCTTGTAATTGATTGTTACATATATCAACATCTAAAGTTTAAACAAACATGTTCAATGCATGGAATGCAGAAAACCTTTTATTTTTTTCAAGGTAACGTTGCTGAGGATTTTGATTCATTTAGTTTGCAACAAGGTTTGCTAATAGTACACAGTCTGTAATGGCTTTGCAGTACTAGCGCTAACGGTTTACAAATTCTAAGTAGTAGACTTCACATTAAGTTCAAACAATCATTATATACATATTTTAAGAAAAATACTCCCTATTTCATGATTATTCCAGTTGGATTTTACATATATTTTGTGGGTTTTGTATATAAAATAAAGAAAATTGCAGCAAAAGATAAGATGTAAAATCAGCCTATGCTTGAATCTCCACTCCTCTCCCCCAATAAACGTACATCTAGCCGCCTGTTTTAGGACACATGTAGGACAAGATAACGTTAATCATATTCTCAATAATGGGAGGTGGTGGGTGAAGGTTGTGCGGCAGGTGGTGGGCAAGGACCATATCCCAGGCATCGATCAGATGAACGTTCAGTCCTTTGAACACAGCTCTGAGCACCTTGTTACACTGCAGCGAGTGCCAATCGCTGTTGGTTAGCGACACACTAAGTGTCAAAACTTTGGCGTTCCCTGTCCGGATGATGACCAGCGTCTCTGGAGCCCTGTCCAGCAGCCGCACCACCGCCTTGCGGATGTTCAGCAGTCGCCGGATATAGATCTCCATGGGAAAAGTGCCAAAGTGAGCCCAGATGCCAAAAACTACAACAGTGTTGGTGCCTCCGATTAAGCCATCTATTTCATTGGCAATGTAACGAAGCTCACTGGTTGAGACAGGAACAATACGGATAGGAGGACCGTGGAAGCGGTATTTCACTAAGATGTTGTTTGCATAGTCCAAGGACATGTAAGGTCCAGCTCGACTCGGGCTGTGCAGGTCAAACTTCTTAAGATCTAAAAGTATAACAGAGGGAAGAGATTTAGCTGCAGTGTGAACAAAATCAAACTGTTGCCATAAATCCCTGTGGATCAACTACCTGGTAGTGCTGCGTTGAGGAATTCAAAAAACTGCCTGACGGTGGAGTCCCCATACATGTGGACCACCTTGCCTTTCAGACACTGACTGATAGCAGATGCGTTGAATTGATGAACTGTGGTGCCACCTAGTGCTTGCCAAACACCCTGGTAATAATAGCCAGAGGGTCCAACCTTGACAATGCTGCTCTTCACCTTTGGTTGACCTGAGAGGAAGTTAAAGGATAAGGATTTTAAGAGGTTATTTAGGCTGGTGGACCAAAGAGAAACGAGGAAAAGTCAGTGCTTACCTTCAATCAGCAATGTTAAAAACCTTGGATTTCAAAAACACACTAAAGCCCTATTTGCACGGGATTAGTATCATCTGGGGACCTCGTCAAATTTAGAAATTACCCTCCCACATATGAGTTTCCTGTGGCGCATTCGCACAGGATAAGCGAACCCTGCTTTTACTTTAATTTACGGACATATAGCCTATGTACCGCAAGAGTTGGCTACCCGCAGGTGCGCGGAGGACAGCCGTGGCCATATATATATATATTTATATACACATCTTGTTTCCCACAGATGTAATATATTAGGCTACTCACAACAAGATCGGCATGGAAAAATGCAATTGTCTCTTTGAGTCTGAACAGTTACTGAGGCTAATAGAGAATAATGACGCACAGGAGGCAAGACGCACAGATCCATCTCCCTAGGTGGGCGAAATCATGTTGTGTAATTGATCCCCTGGATGATGTGTAAGTAAGTGAACAAGGTGTAGGCAATGAACCTGACCGTGGCATGCAGCAGCTTTACAGCGCCATTTGGATGTCATAAATAGAATGTGAAAAAGTAGTAGGAGACTTAGCCTATAAATTTAAACAATTTTTTTTTATGCTACACTTATGTTATTAAGAACATCGTTCATTTTTCTTAATTCTGCACATATTTCTGTTTCTGTATTTACCATTTCATTATTTAATTCATGGTGTCAGATGACATGGTCGGCCACCAGAAATGCTGCTGGAGCAGGGAAAGGGTTCGATGAAAACTGGGGTGACAGGCAATCTTGGAACAATGTCCCCACTGGAGTACGGAGGACCTGGCAAATTGTGAGATGAACATCCGATCAGGGGGACAGTTATCAGGGGCTGGCTGGTCATGTTGAGCCTCCTGAACCACCCACTGCGGAACGTGAGGGTGAACTGAAATCGGCCCATTAAAAGGGCCCAACGAGCCTGGCATGAGTTCAGCCTCCTGGCTGACCGCAGATAAGAGAGGTTTTTGTGATCCGTCCACACCAAAAAAGTTGAGAGGAACCCTCCAGCCAGTGTCTCCTTATTGGTAGAAAGAATTTGTGACCTAATAAGTTCCCATGAAAGCTCCGGCCCACCTTCAACTTGAAAAGAGTCTAATCAGCCAGAATAACTGAAAACACCTGTGTGGGTGTTCAGAGGCTTTAACAAAAAGTTTGTTTTTGAGCAGTCTCTCTAACACGAGTCTTACGGGTTGAGTATGTTCATTCATGTCTCTGGAAAATATCAAGATATCATCTAGGTAGACAAACACGGACCTGTTCAGCATGTTCCGTAGAACAACATTGATGAGAGCTTGGAAAACGGCTTGGCTTGGCGTTGGTCAGGCCAAAAGGCATGACCAAATATTCAAAATGGCCGAGTGGGGTGTTGAAAGCGATTTTCCATTTGTCTCCTTCCTTAATCCTGATGAGGTGTTAGGCATTGTGGATATCTAGCTTGGAGAAGACGGTGGACTGGTGCAAGGGACCAAAAGCAAAGTCGATTAGAGGCAGAGGATGCTTATACTTTGACAGTGATATCATTAAGGCCCCTGAAGTCAATGCAAGGATGTAAAGACTTATCTTTCTTGTCCAAGAAGAAAAACCCTGCCCCAACAGGTGAGGAAGAAGACCGGATGAGACCTGCAGCTAAAGAGTCTGTGATGTAACACTCCATGACAAGGCTAAGGTGGTAAGCAGAGGGGACACTAGACATATCAAAGGGTTTCAGGGGGCTCAGATGGACATAGGACACCAGGGGGAGTAGCCAAGTGTAAACAGTGTGCATCATAGAATGTACTCCATTTAATGATGGAAGCAGTAGACCATTCAATATGGGGGTTATTTAACTTAAGCCAGGGGAGACCAAGGACTATAGGATCAGTGGGTAAGGGCAGGATGGCCAGAGGCCGAGTTTGTAGGGAATTCGATAAGGGTGCTTCGATCAGGATTTTTTTGGGCCGATCACCGATTGCTGGAAGACGTATCGGCCGATCACCGATCGCTTTTATGAACTCAAAAATACGCCATTACGTAACAGTCACACATGTTTAGAGAATGTATCAGTAATTGGCTTTTTGTCCTAGCTCAAAATCAAAAAAATGTCCTTTCAATCACTGCAGACATTTCTTCAGCACACACACACACACCCAGACACAGATACACACAGACACACACCGACACACATACACACAGACACAGATACACACACACACAGAGACACACACAGAGACACACACACACACACACACACACACACACACACACACACACACACACACACACACACACAGGGAAACAGCTGGGTGAGTGGCGTCGGAGCTGCTACGCGACTCTGCTCTGCCTTAGCGTTAGCTAACTTTGAAAACTCCTCATACTCCTTTCCGTGACTAACCTTCAAATGTCTGATGAGGTTGGTGGTGTTGAAATGTCTTTGGAGCTTTCCGCCTCGTAGTATTTCCTTGGCACACACGTTGCTAATCGCTAATGTATTGTCTTTTTCCCAGATAGCAATGAGTCGGCGGACCACCAGCGGTGCTCCAGAGGCAGTAGAAGCGTCAGAATGGCATAATTGCAAACACGTTTGCCGGTGCACCACCGATGGCAGCCGCTTTTTAAAAGCGGTAGCCGCCTTCCTACCGCCTTCGTTCCGCGGCCGGCCTGCGGGACAACCGCTGTTCTGCAGCCGTTCAGGCACCTTGTAGAACTGCCGGACCGGTGAATGTAGGGAGGCCGCCATTTTAGCTCCATGTAGAAAATGTTCTCATGAGTAGTGCGTCATCAGATCGGCATTTATGGAGACCACCGATCAAACTATTTAAAGCCATTATCGGCCAATACCGATCGGTGACCGATCAATCGGAGCACCCTTAGAATGAGGGTGAGCTGGAAAAAGTGATCTGGCTCATCAGCGCCCCTCCATGGACTGATGAGCCTGCCCTTTTGGCAACAGAGGGCAGGAGACAAGATAGTGACCAGCTTGGCCACAGTAAATGCACAGACTGTTCCTGACCCTACGTTGATGTTCAGTTGGGGAAAGTCTCATCTCAGCCAGCTGAATGGGCTCCTAAACATCTGGGGCCTCATGTATAAAACATTGCGCAGCTTTCATACCAGAAGATGGCGTACGACCAAAAACTTGAAACGTACCTATGCACAGAAATATTCAGATGTATAAAACCAGGCATACGCCAGGTCCTGCGTACCTTTCCTTTATACATCACAATCAACGTGAAATTGAGCGCACATGAACGAGCCACCGACCCCGCCTTGCCTCCTCCCATAAATGAATATGGAAATTACTATAAATGCGCCCCCGATGTCATTCTTCGTCCAATCACAACGGATTATCCCGCTGCAGACGGAAAAAAAAACTTCACCGACTGTGAGGTTGAGGTGCTGATCGCGGAGGTGGAGCCGAGAAATGTTTTTCTGTTTGGAGGTTTGTCATCTCGGACAAGCAATAAAAGAAAATGCCCAGAGTAGCAAATGTTGACCAGGCGATAAAATGCACCAAACCATGGCAGAAATTTTAATAAACAATGTTTAATGTTAAAGTAGAAATCAAGAGAATAGAGGCAGCGCCACACCAGTTACAGAACAACATGCATCTCAGTGTCAGTCCAAATGATGCACAATAAGCAGTTTGAACCCACCGATGTAATGCCATTTATTTTAAGTGTTAGTAGACTAGAGTCGAGAGAGTGACTCAGAGGAGGAGATGTTAGCGAGGCCAGCGTCTCCACGGCAGGTGATAGTGCGCATGGATCCGCTGCGCCACACATGGATGAAATATTGAAATAGTAAATAGGACTACAGTAACAGAAATATGTGCAGAATCAAGACAATCAAGATGGCCAATTGTTTGGTGGACCGGGTACACCTTGTTCACTTAATAGCCTACAAATCATCCACGGGATCAATTAGCGTTTGTTCCTGGGGAGATGGAGCCGTGCGTCCAGCATCCCGTGCGCCATGGATGCCTGACTACTAACTACTACTAACTACAGACTTACAGACACTAACAAAAAGATCGCCACAAAAAAATGTTGTATAGGCTATTCCATTTTTCCATGCCAATCTTTTTGCTGCACAGTGAGTATATATTTAATCTATGGGAAATATTTTCTAAGTGGATTTATCATTCATTTCCCGTCCTCATGTTTAACAGAGGTTAAGTAGCCTGCAGATTAAACAGTTAATAGCGTGAAAGATGTGAAACATTAGCCATATAAATGATCAAACTTTTATGGAGTATCAGCGGATATAAATATGTTTTTTCATAGACGTCACAGACATACGCCACTAAGTGAAGTGGAAACTTTATTTTGTAATGTCTGGTAATTTTCAGCACTTTTAACTTAGAATTTGCCACGTTACAGAGCCAGACAAGACTTTGCGGACGGCCTGCACATTCTCACGACTGCTCAACAGTTTGCGTGATGGCCCGCACATTCTCACGTCAAGTTTTTTTTTATACATCACAAATTGTCTGTATACGCAACGTTTATACATGAGGCCCCTGGGGTCTCATTTATAAAACTGTGCGTAGGATCCTTACTATAAGTGTACGTATGCTCAAAAGCCCAAAATGCTGTACGCCAAAAAAAAGTCAGATTTATAAAACCGTGCGTACGCACACCTGTAAGCAATGATCCCTTTATAAATCAGAGATTACCTACAAGGGTGCGTACGTGGATCAGCCTCTTATCCCGCCCTGTACACGCCCATTTTTAACCATAAATAGTCAATGCAAAAGCACCTGGTGAATGCTGATCAGTATATGAATGACACTGGCAGTTGTTCCACCGAATCATGATGACTGGCGGAGAAAAAGCAAAAAACTTTCAGGAATTGCTGCAAATTGAATTATAATTTTGGCCTGTTCTTGCACAGTGTAGGGAAATCTTATCTATAACTATGTATATTAATAAGTCCAAAACGGCAGACATTACACCACTTGGGGACAGCTTTGACGTCAGAACTATTTGTTATATCCAAACAAGCCTTAGTGATAAAACACTTAGCTGTCTGCAATTTCCCTCTGGAAACACCCAGTTTACCCCAGAGTTGCCCTCTCTACTAGACCCAATTCAGTACATAGATCCAAGAGCTCAGCTTTAGGGAATTTAAATCGGCATATTAGCCAGTTGTCGTCGGGGTCCCTGAAGTCTCTTTCTCTCCTGATTCTTCCATTGGCGTAGTCCTCCTGCAGGGCCAGCAGTGCCATCATGCAGCATTACGCACGGGGGTCACCGCAGTTTGTTTACAACAATTTGTGATTGTTAACACCTTGCCAAAATTACTGCATCAACTAGTGATACCCCCCACCCCGAGATACAATTTGAAGACAAAAGAAAGTGTAATAGGCAAACACACTTTTCTTCATGCAGGTTTTGTCACGAACAGTATTAAAGTTCGGACCGATAACGAGGACATTAAGTGTAACGATTGCACAAGAGCTTAACGGCTCAGACTTTGACATTTGATAATATGCACAGTATTAAAGACAGATATTTAGTTATTTACACTGTGTTCTGCTGTTATCTAATGTTAGGGTATTTGATGCTATCCTGTATTCCATGCAGTCGGGCCATCTCCTCCTCCTGGCGTGATGGGAGACTGGAGTAGAACCCAGGGAAAAGTTCTTTTCAAATTAGGCTGAAACATTCCTTTACAGAAGAATGCTGCCTAAAAGAAAGTAGTAAGTTGTTTACAAAGGTTTTTCTCTGCCTGTTTTACTTTCAGTGTCTGTAGCACGTTCAGTATTGAATTATTATTGGCAGTGGAGGAAGTAGTAAAAATGGTGCTTTACCTTCCTTTTTTGGCAACACGGTGACACTGGCAGGTCCTGAAGCCCGTATGTACACTTTCAAGTTGACACCACTGAAGAAAAGCACAAACACATTATATAATATATCTTACACAAACTACAACATTATCAACAGAACTACAAGAAAGGAGGACAAAAATCTTGCACTGCATTTTGTGACCCCAGCAACTTTACTGTTTTGGTTTAGTCTTACTATTCTCTTCAACATATTTTATAAGACGCAGCAGGCAGCTGTTTTCATCATCAGATCTGATTAACCAATACCACTAATCAGTAGACAGACAAAGTTAGCAACTAGCTTGTGAACAGTAGAGCATTTAGAAGTTACAGTAAGACAGGCATTTCCTCCTGAAGATGGTGGAGACTAAACTAGAGCTAAACATCACTGTAACACATTAACACAACTCCAAATAAATGCTAATGTTGATGTCTACTGGATCAGGGCTCAAGAGTGCGACCAATTTGGTCGCACATGGGCCCAAATTTTCTAAGGGTGCGACTAATATTTTTCCTAGGTCGCACCGGTGCACCTAACGTCCTCTCCGCTGCCTTACATGACCCATTTCTTCTGTAAAGCTGTGCCTGTGTTTGGATCTCTCCTCTTATTCTCCGTGCAGCCCCGCCCCCATTCACTCACTGTCACACACAGACTCCCGTGCAACATGGAGAGACACGGCGTCGGTCCACACTGCGACATTTGTCTACAGTTTTAATTGTTATTTACACAGCTGTATATTGTTAAGCATGAGAGGGAAACCTGTATTTGTTCCAGTGTTTCCGCTGTTACTGCGGCTGGGGGGGGGGGGGGGGGGGGTGATTTTCGGCCTTTATTTTGATAGGAAAGCTGAAGACATGAAAGGAAGGGGGGGGGATGACATGTAGCAAAGGGCCGCAGGTCGGAGTCGAACCTGGCCGCTGCGTCGAGGAGTAAACCTCTATATATACCGATTGAGCCATCCGGGCGCCCGCTTTCTCTTTTAATCTGTTATTGTTGTTGATAACAAGTGAAGGAGCTTTCTCATAGATACCGTAAAACTTGAAATAATAGCCCGGGCTTCTATTTACCCAAATGGCCGAAATGCACCGGCGTGTATTTGAAACAGGCGTCTATAAGACACAGGCCTTTAAGTGACAATGCTTTGCCCGCATGCTGTGGATCCACTCACACACGCTCACCTCCAGCTCTTCACTGACCTTCTTCCTCCCTCCACCTCGCAGTCTGGCCCTTTTGTCGTCTTCCTCGGACAGACCTTGCAGTTCTGCTTTATGTTTACGCCGTTCTCGCGCTCTCTCAGGATCAATCGAGAAATGTCTCGCCGCTGCTTCTCCCGAATTTTGTTCGGCAAATTTGACAACTGTCAGCTTAAATGTCAAATCATACTTTTTTCTTTTCGTCTCCATGATGGTATTGAGAGAATTAAGAAAAACTGAAGACTAAAAGAAAGTTCGTTAACCTGTTTGTTATGTTGCCATAGTGATGAGTCGTTTATGAACGGTTGCGTCTGTCACGTGAAATCAAATCAAAACATAGAACAAACGATCTGACGGGTTTTAAAAGATCAAATACAACCTGACACGAAAAAAAAACTAAAAAACAGACCAGGCCTCTATTTGAGACCAGCCTTTATTTACCCAAATCTGTTGTCACACCAGGCGTTTAAAAGAGACAGGCGTCTATTTGGGACTCGGTTTTACGGTATATATCTTTTAAATATATCCTAGGCTATTTATTTCAGATAATTTTCGCTATAAGACTTTGAGCCATGAAATGTGAGGTCTCAGTTTTATTTGAGACTAGGGATGAGCGAGTACAGCATTATCTGTACCTGTATCTGTTAACCATATGAATTATCCGTATGTGTATCTGTACTCTGACTGGGCGGGGCCTAACCCGGAAATGGGCTGGATTTAACCCGGAAGTGGGTCGGTTTGTCTTGAAATGGGCGGGGCTTTAACCGGTATGTTATTTTTAGCATGAAATTTATATGGGTTGATCAGAAATTGTTATATTTATTGCTGATTAGAAAACTATTTACATGACAGCATCAGCATTGAGCTTAAGATCAATGGTTTTGCTCATGATAAACAAACTATATGCAGAACAAGTTTTGCAACAATGAATACAACACATGCGGTTGCAAGTAAAATGTAATGAACAAGAGTTTTCATACTCAACATAACTTTCTTTTTTTAATTTTTTTGGTTCTTTTTAAATTTATTTTTATTTCCACACCAGGTGTGTGTGTGTGTGTGTGTGTGTCTGTGTGTGTGTAAGAGAGAAAAAGAGAGAGAGAGGGTTGGGGGGGACTGTGTGAGGGAACGCTGTTTTTCAGATCTGCATTGACTTATAAAATACAGCAAGAAAGTGTCAGACACTCAGTGGGGGAAGTAAAAGAAACTGTGACTGAGGGAGAGACAGAGAGCTGTTCTCTGTGTTCTGTGAGTGAGCAGAGCGTGTGTAGGGGAGGGGCGCTTCTAGCCTATCACAGAACGCAGACACAGTCAGCTACCCAATAAGGATTTTTATTCAATCCGATCACGGATATTGACTCGTATAATACTCATATTCGGCAAAAGTGCTTTATCCGTACCGGATACTCGTTTCAGCCGACTATCCGGCTCAACTCTAGTTGAGACCTAGTTTTAGTTTTCTAAATGTTTTAGTTTGGCAGCTCAGTGAAGCACTTTAAACATGTTTTTATTCGGGCTGTCAGTTTAACGCGTTATTAACGGCGTTAACGCAAACCCATTTTAATGCCGATAATTTTTTTAACGCACATTTAACGAATAGAGAGAGCAACGGGATCTGTTAGTCCACTTCTTTAACTGTCTATGGCCACGCCATGTCCCGCCCTACGAAGCAGCTGATTGGTTTGGTTTAGGCATTTCACCGCAAGTAGTTAGGATAGTGGATTGGTCAGGGGATAGGACCTGAACAAATGAAGTTACGTTACCTTGGACGCCTGGCCAATAGTAGTGATTGAAGGGCGGGTCTTGTAATTTCGCAGACCGGAAACAAAACAGACAAGCCGCGGCTGGTTTGAGCCAAAGACAGTATGGTTTGAGCTTGCTAGCCGCGTAGCTAGTAGGCTCGTCACGGCGATTAGCTTCGGAGCGAGTAGTGACTCTACAGTCAGTGAGAGAAACAAAGTGTCTCCTCTGTTCTTTCTGACCACGGTGGGAAACCTGGAGCAGGAAAACCCTCTCCTTGATTTTACGTTGGTTATGAACGAGAACCAGGAAATGAGTCACGGTAAACCAGTTGCTATGACGACGGCTATGCCGCTGACGACGCTATGAGCCCATAGACAGTAGGACGAGCCACGCTCGCCTCAAGCATGAGGCAGTACTACCTGCAGTACTACCTGCAGTACTATCTGCAGGTAGTACCGCAGTACTACCTGCAGTACTATCTGCAATGGAAAATCGAGGTAACAGCGTTACATTATGTGACAGATTATTATCTCCAAGTGTGAATGTTAGTGTGAAATTGAACATAACGTATATGACAATGTTTTCAATAAAAAAACATTGTCACAAAGCAAGCCAATCTACTTTTCCATGCTGATAAGAGAATTAAAATGAGAAAATATTATGGGACAAAAAGAAATCAAGGGACATACAAATAAAAGTGTGATTAATTGCGATTAATCGCGAGCTAACTATGACATTAATGCGATTAAATATTTTAATTGCTTGACAGCACTAGTATCTTTTGGTATGCATTTCAGAAAAAAATGGTTAGAATTCAGGTGTAATTGCAAATAGTGATTAATCATGATTAATCCACTGAAAATTCTGATTAATTTGATTAAAAATTAAAATCATTTGACAGCCCTAGTTTTTATATATGCAGTATGATTGTGCTTCAACTAAAAAGTATTTACCTACACCTTATTCTGGTTTTAAATCATTTACATAATATAAATGAATGTATATGGAGCGTGATAAAAAGGTGACCTTGAAATTGTGGCGTTAATGGCGACGCAAGGAAAAAATGTGGGTGCACCTAAATTTTGTGCTGGTGCACCTAAATAAAAAAGTTAGGCGCACCAATGCAAAAAGTTAGTGTGGAGCCCTGTGGATGTAAATAAGCCACTGTTTAACACTTTAGTCCTATAATATGTTTGTTGTGCTGCCCCCAAGTGGCAAAGAATAATTAATGTGTATCTAAATGTGGACCTGTTTTCACCTGGGGCCTCATGTATAAAAGATTGCGCAGCTTTCATACCAGAAGATGGCGTACGACCAAAAACTTGAAAAGTACCTACGCACAGAAATATTCAGATGTATAAAACCGGGCGTACGCCAGGTCCTGCGTACCTTTCCTTTATACATCACAATCAACGTGAAATTGAGCGCAAGTGAACGAGCCACCGACCCCGCCTTGCCTCCTCCCATAAATGAATATGGAAATTACTATCAATGCGCCCCCGACGTCATTCTTCGTCCAATCACAACGGATTATCCCGCCGAAGACGGAAAAAAAACTTCACCGACTGTGAGGTTGAGGTGCTGATCGCGGAGGTGGAGCCGAGAAATGTTTTTCTGTTTGGAGGTTTGTCATCTCGGACAAGCAATAAAATAAAATGCCCAGAGTGGCAAATGTTGACCAGGAGATGAATGCACCGAACCATGGCAGAAATTTTAATAAACAATGTCTATTGTTGAAGTGGAAATCAAGAGAATAGAGGCAGCGCCACACCAGTTACAGAACAACATGCATCTCAGTGTCAGTCCAAATGACGCTATGGAATTTTTAAACGTCCTAGGGTGTGATGCTAGTTAAAGGTCCAATATGTAATATTTTTACTGTAATAAATCCAAAAATGACACCAATGCCTCATCAAATATTAAGGAAACATGTTAAGCTGAAATACTATCTTTTCTGACAACAATGCTAAAGTCAGTATTTTTTGTTTTTGAAATTTACAATCCGTGACGGAATTTATGTTTATGTTTTGGTTTGTGTGTTGTTATCAACTGCCCAGTTTGACAGCCAGGCCGGGTTGCCAGATATAACTGTAAACACGTAAACCAGCGCGCTGCAGCAGTAACGTTAGTACAGCCATGAATGCACCAAACAAATGAATGGGATCAACAGAGATAGATTATACCCGACATTAAAAAACAGCATGTTTCTAACAGTTGCTTGACCAGAGACGTAACAAACCCCGGGTTAATATTGGAGATGTATTTGAAAGATGGAGACAGCTCACAGACCAAAAGGACGCTGAGTTGGCTAATTTCCTCCTGTACAGGTAAGCATTAGCTTCAGGCTAATTTATCACAGCTACTAGGGACGAGCACTTTGTGTCATTTCAACATTCGTGTAGCTACTTCCATTGAATTGTATAGCTAGAGTAGCCGCG
Organism: Gymnocephalus cernua; assembly: GCA_023631565.1. Lineage (NCBI taxonomy): Eukaryota > Metazoa > Chordata > Actinopteri > Perciformes > Percidae > Gymnocephalus > Gymnocephalus cernua. The sequence continues at coordinate 21,518,016 of CM042447.1, forward strand.
TTGGTTACTTGCAAAAACAACTGAGACAGCCAGTAAAGTGATTCCGACTGGTCCTGGCTAACGCCACCATGCTAACCCTGCTAATTGCTAACGCTACCGAAGGACCAGGCAGGCGGGCCGCGGCTGTTTACACCGTTTAGCCTGTTCAGCGACCGTAGCCGACAACGGTGAGTTATTTGGAGCCAAGAGGGGGGGCTGTAGCTAAGTCGGAAAGAGAGGAACTTGAGTTTGCAGTGTGTTTAGCGATTGTGTAATTATAAGGCTAGTAAAGTGTGTATTTCAGTCGGGTGGAAAAGGAGTGCAAGGCAGTGGTGTTTTTAGCGGTTCCTATCATAATTCTAAGCCGAGGAAGTGTGTCTGTTTGGCGTGTGAAGAGGACGGAGAATTTCGTTGTATTTTTAGCGGTTCCTACTGTAGCTAATTCTAAGCCGAAAAAGTGTGTGTGTCAGTTGGGTACAGAGCTCCGTGTGAGCACGGGCTTTTATGACTGTCAATATAGCCAGCATCTAACGTTAGCTACTCCGCTGTGCTGTGGAGTAATGTCTGGCTATGTGAGACAAGCGTCTAGCAACATTGTTGGATGGTCCGGTCTCAGCCTGGCAACCAACGTGAACTTCGAGTCTGGAGAGGAGGGGGCGGGGGAGACGACTCTCTCCAGTATTTTGAATTTGTACTGCAGTAACTATTTTAAACACTAGCTGTCAGTATTACATATTGGACCTTTAACATACAGTAGGTAACGTTAGCCTACTGTTAGGTAGTAACGTAACCTGGCTTAAACACGGTTAAAATGCTGACAGCTAAACGGTGTTAAGTGTGACTATATTTCACTGGATCACCGGGACGTACAACAGTCTGCAACTGAAGACACAGAGGAGACTAGCTGCACTTTGAGACAGCATGGACACTGACGCTGTCGAAGAAACAAGAGATGGGACTTAGTGGTGGGTGCGTTGAGTTTGGCTCTTAAGGTTGTGGTGTGTTCAGTGTTGTTGTAAAATACCCTTCTGCCATCAAGTGTTTCTTCTTTTTGTCGTTTAACAGCAATTGACTGGTGAAAAAAGTTGTTATAAGTTATGTTATTACATTTCAACTTCCTGCTTTCTTACAGTGCAGACACTTTGCTTCTTGCTCCTGCCTCACCTTGCATTTTTCTGCAGATATTCTTGCTTTTCCTCTGTGAAAAACTACGAGGAGCAGCTCCTGGATACCTAAATATCACTGGACTATACATTTTCTGTAAAGAAAGTAGGCTTTCACCAAATATTTTGTGTATTGAGTTACTGTTTAACCACTAGATGTCACTGTAGACCACAATACATTGTACTGCATGTTTGTAAGATGTGTGATAAAGAACAGTAATACTCAGAGTTAAGTTGATGCTAAGGTCTCGCTCTTGTCTGTTCTGCTGTGGATTTCTTGCAATATAACGAAACTTCTCAACAGCCTCAGACATAACAGACTCAGATAAAACAGCCACAGAGCAGAACACTGAATTAAGCCAGCCAGTTTTATCTGAGGCCTCTCCGGGAACCATCACCTTATCGTGGTGGAGAGGTTTGGGTGTCCCTATGAACCTGAGGGCTGTGTTGTCTGGAGCTTTGTGCTCCTGGTAGGGTCTCCCATGGCAAAGTGGTCTCAGGTGAGGGGCCAGACGAAGAATGGTTCAAAAAACCCTATGGAAGAACGAGGAAGGGATAAGGAGACCCTGCCCGGAGGAAGCCCGGGGCCCCCGTCTGGAGCCAGGCCCAGAGGGAGGGCTCGTCTGCGAGCGTCTGGTGGCTGGGTTGGACTATTTTCTTTTCCGGAGTTGCCCAGGGTGTGAGGCGCCAGGCGGGTTTGGAGATACTCACAAGTCCCCGGCTGAGCGCCGCATCTTGGAGTTTACCCCGATGGACGAGAGGGTCGCCTCCCTACGCTTGCGGGTTGTTGGGGGGAAAACTCTGACTGTTGTTTGTGCATATGCACCAAACAAGAGTTCAGAGTATTCAGCCTTCTTGGAGACCTTGAATGGAGTCCTGTATGGGGCTCCGGAGGGGGACTCCATAGTTCTGCTGGGGGACTTCAACGCACATGTGGGCAATGACGGAGACACATGGAGAGGCGTGATTGGGAGGAACGGCCTCCCTGATCGAAACCAGAGTGGTTGTCTGTTATTGGACTTCTGTGCTAGTCATGGATTGTCTATAACAAACACCATGTTCGAACATAGGGATGCTCATAAGTGTACTTAGTACCAGAGCACCTTAGGCCGAAGGTCAATGATCGATTTTATAATCGTTTCATCTGATCTGAGGCCGTATGTATTGGACACTCGGGTGAAGAGAGGGGCAGAGCTGTCAACTGATCACCATCTGGTGGTGAGTTGGGTCAGGGGGTGGGGGAAGACTCTGGACAGACCTGGTAAGCCCAAACGGGTGGTGCGGGTAAATTGGGAACGTCTGGAGGAAGCTCCTGTCCGACAGACCTTCAACTCACACCTCCGGCGGAGCTTTTCGTGCATCCCTGTGGAGGCTGGGGGCATTGAACCTGAGTGGACAATGTTCAAAGTTTCCATTGCTGAAGCTGCGGCAGGGAGCTGTGGTCTTAGGTGCCTCAAGGGGCGGTAACCCTCGAACACCGTGGTGGACACCGGTGGTCAAGGAAGCCGTCAGACTGAAGAAGGAGTCTTTCCGGGATATGTTATCCCAGAGGACTCCGGAGGCAGTTGCAAGGTACCGAAGGGCCCGGACTGCAGCCTCTGCCGTGAAAGAGGCAAAGCAGCGGGTGTGGGAGAAGTTCGGAGAAGAAATGGAGAAGGACTTTCGGTCGGCACCAAGGCGCTTCTGGAAAACCATCCGCCACCTCAGAAGGGGCAAGCGGGGAACCATCCAAGCTGTGTACAGTAAGGGTGGGACGTTGTTGACCTCAACTGAGGAGGTAATACGGCGGTGGAAGGAGCACTTTGAGGAACTCCTAAATCCAGCTGATGCGCCCTCTTTGTTAGAGGCAGAGCTGGAGGATGATGGGGGATTGTCGTCAATTTCCCTGGTGGAGGTCACTGAGGTAGTCAAACAACTCCACAGTGGCAAAGCCCCAGGGATTGATGAGATCCGTCCAGAAATGCTAAAAGCTCTGGGTGTGGAGGGGCTGTCATGGTTGACACGCCTACTCAACATTGCGTGGAAGTCTGGGACAGTGCCAAAGGAGTGGCAGACCGGGGTGGTGGTTCCCCTGTTCAAAAAGGGGGACCAGAGGGTGTGTACCAATTACAGGGGTATCACACTTCTCAGCCTCCCTGGTAAAGTCTACTCCAAGGTGCTGGAAAGGAGGGTTCGGCCAATAGTCGAACCTCAGGTTGAAGAGGAACAATGCGGATTCCGTCCTGGTCGTGGAACAACGGATCAGCTCTTTACTCTAGCAAGGATCCTGGAGGGAGCCTGGGAGTATGACCATCCAGTCTACATGTGTTTTGTGGATCTGGAGAAGGCATATGACCGGGTCCCCCGGGAGACTTTGTGGGAGGTGCTGCGGGAGTATGGGGTGAGGGGGTCCCTTCTCAGGGCCATCCAATCTCTGTATGACCAAAGCGAGAGCTGTGTCCGGGTTCTCGGCAGTAAGTCGGACACGTTCCAGGTGAGGGTTGGCCTCCGCCAGGGCTGCGCTTTGTCACCAATCCTGTTCATAGTATTTATGGACAGGATATCGAGGCGTAGTCGTGGTAGGGAGGGGTTGCAGTTCGGTGGGCTTGGGATCTCATCGCTGCTCTTTGCAGATGATGTGGTCCTGATGGCATCATCGGCCTTTGACCTTCAGCACTCACTGGATCGGTTTGCAGCCGAGTGTGAAGCGGCTGGGATGAGGATCAGCACCTCTAAATCTGAGGCCATGGTTCTCAGCAGGAAACCGATGGAGTGCCTTCTCCAGGTAGGGAATGAGTCCTTACCCCAAGTGAAGGAGTTTAAGTACCTTGGGGTCTTGTTTGCGAGTGAGGGGACAATGAAGCGGGAGATTGGTCGGAGAATCAGCGCAGCGGGGGCGGTATTACATTCAGTTTATCGCACCGTTGTGACGAAAAGAGAGCTGAGCCAGAAGGCAAAGCTCTTGATCTACCGGTCAGTTTTCGTTCCTACCCTCACCTATGGTCATGAAGGTTGGGTGACCGAAAGAACGAGATCCAGGGTACAAGCGGCCGAAATGGGTTTCCTCAGGAGGGTGGCTGGCGTCTCCCTTAGAGATAGGGTGAGAAGCTCAGTCATCCGTGAGGAGCTCGGAGTAGAGCCGCTGCTCCTTCACGTCAAAAGGAGCCAGTTGAGGTGGTTCGGGCATCTGGTAAGGATGCCCCCTGGGCGCCTCCCTAAGGAGGTGTTCCAGGCACGTCCAGCTGGGAGGAGACCTCGAGGAAGACCCAGGACTAGGTGGAGGGATTACATCTCCAACCTGGCCTGGGAACGCCTCGGGATCCCCCAGTCAGAGCTGGTTAATGTGGCTCGGGAAAGTGAAGTTTGGGGTCCCCTGCTGGAGCTGCTCCCCCCGCGACCAGACCACGGATAAGCGGACGACGATGGATGGATGGATGGATGGATGGATGGAGTTTTATCTGAGGCTTTATTTATTTTTTTACTTCATTGACAGTTGACATTAACAATAACTAAAACTTTAATTAAAAGATGTATGATGGTTTCCCTTTCAAACACAATGAATAATGGTTTCTGATTAGAGTAGCATACTTACATTTATAAATATGCCATTTGGCTATTAATAAGAAAGCTGATAAAAGAATACTGGTTAATTTGAGCAGAAATGTAATTGGTAAAACCAAACCATATATATTCAAAACTTTGGGTTGGTAATCAAAAATTTAGAAGGAAAAGTCCAGTGTTTTATTATCAACCTTATTATAGGCAATCAAAATGCTAAATATATGTGCTCTCTATATCATATTTAAACCCTATTAAACTCTGCAATAGAAATGGTTCTGCAGTGGTATTTTTGCTTATTGCATTACCATCCAGGCAGAGCGCCTCTTCAACCCCTGTACTTAGTAGGACACAGCCGTGGACAGCTGCAAAAGGGAGAATTAGCAACAAAATGCCTCCCAACAACCGAACCTGCAAGTTGATAACAGATTTGCTCCACTGCAGCAGGACCCTGGACCTTCATCTGATGACCTGGATTGTGTCTCATCGTCACACAGCAGGGTAAGGACTGAGAGCAATTCAAAAAGTAAAAAGCTACAGGGAAAGCTAACGACTGGACCTCAAACGCTGATTGTGGGTGACTCTGCTGTAAAAGATCTAAAAAGCAGTAAAAACACCAAAATACAGTTTTCCCAAAGACATGGTGTCTGACTTGGCCAACAGAATCCCGGATATCGTGGCAGCACACCCAACTGTGAATAACATTATACTGCATATAGGGTCACATGATGTTGTAAAGCAACAGTCTGAAGTGCTGAGAAAGGACTTATGGATCTACTGAAAACAGTCAGCTCCCTAAACGCAAAGGTGTTTATCGGACCTCTACCGCCAGTCAGAAGAGGAGATGAGAGATTCAGCAGACTGTTGGCACTGAACAAATGGCTTTCAACTGCGTGTACCGCTCATTCTCTGTAGTTTATTGACAATTTTCTGGGAGCGCAGACATCTTTTTAAGGCAGATGGCCTTTTCCTTAACAAACCAAGAGTAAATCTGTTCACCTCTAACCAACTTTACTTTCTGCGCCACACATCAGCTCCCTCGGCCAAGGACACGAGACAAGAGGAATCTAAACAAGAGGAAGACATAAAGCAGGGCAGTAATCCACCACAGCCCTCGCCTGAGCAAAGATTTGACCATGGAAGACCACAGAACAGAGATGAGAAATCTCAATCCCCCTCTTCACCCGTCCAACACACCTCAAACCCCCTCACCAACCCAGACGCCTTTGAGGATCCATACACCCCGCCCCTGCCATCGCTCTCTCCACTCACCTTTTCCCCCTCCTTCCCCCTGCCCCATGTTGGAGTTCACTGACCAGATGAAGCAACTGGTAGTTGATGGAACCAAATTTATCCACCTTCCTTCTCCCATCATTGGCCCCCAGCCAAAAGTAAAACGGCAGGCACCACTGCCCACCCAAGGACGGCAGCTAACTCCTCCTCCCCAGACTGATAAGTATACTTGTGTACAAAATGCAGCAAGCTTTGTCTGATATGTGCCGGGTCCAGGCTGCACGCCTAGTGGCACTCATGACTCTTTTCAGGACAAGCCTGGGCCCTGTGTATTAAATCCTTCCTCAATTTATGTTATGATAGGTAATAGAAAAAGAATGATGAATCCGCTAAGTAAGAAGAAGCACTTAACAGCAAACCTCGCAAATTTAGCATTCATTCCTCATCAGCAAACGCCTATACCAAAAAATGAGATAGATAATTATTTTAACACACCAACACTAGCCTTACTAAACGTCAGGTCTTTGGCAGGAAAATCATTTTTAATCAATGATTTTATTATTAAGCACAATATTGATTTTATGTTTTTAACTGAAACCTGGTTGGACCATAATAACAGTGGTGCTGTTCCCATTGAGTCAGCTCCCCCTAACTTCAGTTTTATGAGTGCGCATAGAGTGAATAAGGAAGGAGGTGGAGTAGCCATTTTGTATAATGACTCATTCCATTGTACTCAAATATCTTATGGAAATTTAGCTTCTTTTGAATAGACTCTTCATCTAAGGTCCTCCCCTCGAGCTATATTTCTAAATATCTACAGACCACCGAAATACTGTGCAGCTTTCTTCGATGACTTTACTGAACTGCTGTCTATAATCTGTATTAACTTTGACTGTGTAATTATTGCTGGTGATTTTAACATTCATGTGGACAACCCGCAGGATAGAGGGACCAAAGAACTGTGTTGAGTTTTTGAGAGCTATGGACTGACTCAGCATGTGACGGAACCCACACACAATAAGGGGCACACTCTGGACTTGATTATCTCCAAGGGTTTGAACATTTCCAAGATTGTGGTGACTGACGTTGCTCTCTCTGATCATTCATGTGTTTTCTTTAACGGCACTATCTAGGTGCCCAAAAGTGTCCAAACTAAGGTAATCACAAAACTGTATATCACTGAAAACACCAGTGAAACATTCATTCAGCTTTTCTCCTCCACACCCGCCCTCTCTGGGGTCTCAGTCAATGAGCGTGTAGATAATTTCAATTTTAAAATTACAAATGTTATTGATGCCATTGCTCCCACTAAGGTCAAAGCTGTCTCTAGTAAGAAAAGATCTCCATGGAGAAATGTAATATGGGTAAGAACAGAAAAAACAGAGTGTCGAAAAGCTGAACGCAGGTGGCGAAAAACTAATCTCCAGGTCCACTATAACACCTATAAAGACAGACTTCGCATTTATAATTTGGAACTGAGGAATGCTAGGCGGTCCTTCTTCTCTGGCATTATCACCAGAAACAATAATAATTCACGTGCTTTGTTTGCTGCTGTTGATAGGTTAACAAACCCTCCAGTACCAGTAGCATCTGAACTTTTATCTACCAAGGCCTGCAATGATTTTGCCTCCTTTTTCGAAGACAAAATTCAGACTGTCAGTGCCTCCATATCAAGTACGGGATATGTGTTGTCACACTGTCCAGGCAAAACAAATTCCAATATCACACAATTTCATATGATCAAACATAAAAACCTTTTCAAAAATGTTTCAAATTGTATGTCTTCTGATCTTTTACAGATTGTAAACACGTCTCTACTCTCAGGTATCTTCCCAAAGGCCCTGAAAACTGCAGTCATCAAGCCACTTTTAAAAAAGAACAATCTAGACACGGCACTACTGAGCAACTATAGGCCGATATCTAACCTCGGCACTACTGAGCAACTATAGGCCGATATCTAACCTTCCATTCTTAAGTAAAATCATTGAAAAAGCGTTTTTTCAACAACTCAACCTTTTCTTGTCACTAAACAATGGTTTTGATGCCTTCCAGTCGGATTTTCGACCACACCACAGCACTGAGACAGCTCTTGTTAAAGTATTTAATGACATCCACTTAAACACAGACAGTGGCAAAACTACAGCCTTAGTATTACTTGATCTCAGTGCTGCATTTGACACGGTCGACCATGACATATTACTAGACCGATTGGAAAACTGGGTTGGCCTTTCTGGCTCAGTCCTAAACTGGTTTGAATCCTATTTAAAGAATAGGGACTACTTTCTTCTTATACTGCACTGTAATTTTTATTCTTGTATTTTAATTGTCTTAATGTAAAGCACTTTGAATTGCCCTGTTGCTGAAAAGTGCTCTACAAATAAAGCTGCCTTGCCTTGCCTTATTGTGATGTCATTTATTGTATCTTCAAATGCTTCATGTAAGTCAGTAAACCATAATAATGATAATTAACAATGACTTTTGATAGCCATTTTAATACCTTGACTAATATAGTTGGTATATCAATGCAATGTTGGTAATCACCCAAGGGCAGAATAGTTAGTTATGATCATATGACCATAAGTTGTCAAAAATACCTTTTTGAGGGTTCAAACAAAAACAGACAGAAGAAATCAAACATTAACAGACTTTTTGCAATAATAGTTCTGTTAAGATTAAGAATTTGTCATCTAGTCTTTCCACCAAATAACAGAAAAGTAGCGATAATGGTATCGATAAAGACTCTGATCGTCAGTCTCAAAAATGGTATCAATATCAATAAAAAATGAACGATCCCCATCCCTAGTCGCTCTCAATGCCGAGTTCACCGAAGCAAGCAGGCCCGGATCTGGAAAGCAAACTGAAACAGCGGCTGAGTGAGTCAGTTTAACACAGCACAACCTTTCTCAGGTAGGAAAACATACACTCATCCAGGCAAGCACAGGTCTCATTCATACGTTAAATGCAAACACGCAGGGAGAGGAGACCATAAAAGTAATTTTACCGGCTAGGCTAGCCTAATGTAGCTGTGTGTTCTTTGGTATGAGCCCAGGTTAGCTCAGCCATGTAATGGTACACATTGCTATAAGAATGTGGTCATATGTGGCCCAGACCACCTCAGAATGTGGTATTAGCGATCGGATCTGAAGGCTTTCTCAATGCATCCTAAGGGCATTACACCCTATATTGTATTTAGAGCTGTCCACTTGTGATCCAATCACTCAACTTGGATTTCAATACCAGGTCAAAAAGTTTAATGCCGGTAATGTCATTTATCTTTAACACATTAACATCTTTAGATTCAATCTTAACTGCCTGTAACAATTTTTTTCACACAAAATACCACTCCTGTCTATGTGCTCCCTCACCTTTGGAAGAGCTTCTCCTCGTTGGCCTTGGTGATTTGGACATATGTTCCCATGGCGTGGTTGATCCTGGCGTCACAGCTCAGGTTCTTCGGCTTGTAGCAGAACCAAGGCTCGCCTGTATGGAGGTCAGTGTAGTTGCACAGCGGCTGCTCGGTTGGACGTAGGCAGACATTACAGATGGTAGTTTCAGAGATTGAGCCTGAGCGGAAAACGCTCTTGAAGTAAAGCCTGTCAAAGTTTTCGATGTTCAGTCTGTTCAGCACTGGGATAGCCTCATTAGGGTGAACCAGTGTCACCTAGATAGAGAAGATAGAGAACCAGAGTTAAAAGCACATGTTAAAAGTGCATGTAAAAAGCACAAAGAGTTTTCATCTAGTCAACAATTCAGCCCTTTTACTTTCCAACTTGAGCTTTGCAGAGGTGAGAGCCCAATGCATGCCCGTTAGATTTGTATCTTTCTTGATCCTGACTTGCTCTGACGTCATGGACAAGTTGGCAACGATAACCTCATTAGATCAAGGCGTGCTCAGTTTTGAGAGGCAGGCGCCGCAGTTGCTTTCTTGAATTGGAATTTGAATTGCTATTTGTCTTATTCTGTACAGAACACGTGTGGCTGATAGTGACGTTAAGAATTCAGAGAGACTAAATCCATTCAGATTACGGATCATCTACAGTGTGTTTTTTATTAACATCAGCAACGGATCGCGTGTAGAGCATTTTGACAGCTACTCTGTCAAAATAAAAACTGGAGACTGTGTACAAGCTGATATATGGGTCTGATAACATTTTAATAAGTCGGAATGGACCTAACAGGATATGAGTGTTTCTGTGCAGACTGAAGGCTGCTGGAAACGGCTGAAAACTGTCTGATTTTACCGGTGCTTTTTGTCACCGCCCCCGGCTGCTGCCGCCCAGCAGTTCATCTCGAATGAGCCTATTCATTCCGAGAGGCGGAAGCAGAAGCCATAGTAACATTCCGGTGATTATGCTTGTTTGAGATGAACTGCACCTCGCCTATAAAGCGAAAGCCAATGGGCTCACAATTTGTCACAATTGACACAGATGGGAGCAGGCAGCAGCAGCCTTGGGCGATGACAAAAAGCTGTGGTCAAGTCGGAAAGTTTACAGCCATTTCAAGCAGCCTTCAGTCTGAACAGGAAGCCACAGAAACGCTAACATCCTGATAGGTCCGATTTATTAAAATTAGTGCTGTCAAATGATTAAAATATTTAGTCGCGATTAATTGCATTAATGTCACACATTTTTATCTATTCTAAATATCTCTTGATTTCTTTTTGTCCCATTATATTTTCTCATTTTAATGCTCTTATCAACATGGAAAAGTGGATCGGCTTGCTTTGTGCAAGTTTTTTTTATTGAAAACAACATAATGTTCAATTTCACACTAACATTCACACTTGGACAGAGCATATGAGCGGAGTGGAGAATCTCCGCTCATCGCTCACGGGACTGTTCACCCCTCCGCTCCCCCGCTCAAAGCTACATCAGGCCACTCCGCTCATTATCGCTCAGCGCTCAACGCGGTTTGCTTGTATGTCACTTTTAGCTTAGACCACAGCCAGGGCCGCCTTAACCTAATGTTAGGCCCCGGGGCTGAGAGGTTTTGTAGGCCCCCCCATCCCCTCGATTTACAGAGTCTCATTTTAAAAAAGTGTAATATCTAGGTAATCTACATCACAAAATGCATTAGTTTCTTTTGAGGCATACAACAGTGAGTTTTCCCTCTTTGAGCCAGACATCACCATAATATTGTTATTAACATATCACTGAGTCCACCTGAGCATAAACACAACATACTGTATGTAACAACCACACACAGCAACTTATGGTGATGATAAAACCAAAATGTGTGAAAATGTGTGAAAGTATGATTTCAAACAATATTATGAAAAACATCACCAACCATCACCTGTCTGCACAAACATTGATAATAACTGATAACAGCATTAGCAAAGAACAGCAACAGATCAAAGTAGGAGCCTCAGCAAGCCCTGTGAACCAATCACATGCACCTGCTGGCAGGAGCTGGATTTTATATTCTTTAAATGATTACTAATTCGCTGTGTGACATTATTTATATTTTTGTATATCAAATAATGAGGCAAATAGCAAAAAAGGGTTATGGATAGGTTCTAAAATATAGCCTACTAAAAATTAACCGTTATAGCTGATAGAGGTGACAGTGAAAGTGAGTAAAGGGACGTGACCCGCTGAGAAGCGAGCAGGCTGAGACTAGTTGACTGGAACGTTAGCTGTAGAGAAGCGTATGTCGCAGAAAAGGATACAAGAGTTTTTCTTCCGTAATAGTAATGCGGCTAAATTTAGCAAGATTTTATCTGTAGATGTTAGTTGATGTTTCCTCGTCCACCGCCGAGGCAAACTGTTGATTAGCTGTAGAGCCAGAGTCTGAAATAAAGTTAACAAGCAGCAGCCGAGAGGGCATGAGGATAAAACATACAATGACTGAGGAAGCCGAGGGTTTCCTACTGGATAGTACTTGTACTTTTTAACGGAAAAGTACACTTCTAAGCAATTCTAAGAACTACTCTCCCCCAAAATCCTTTTTTCCATTTGCATTCCCACTGGCCTAGGAGGGGTAAGGGGAGTGATGCAAGCATGGCAACGGTCTTTATCCAAGTTGTTCATTAATTTATTTTCTACTTTTATAAAGTGCTAAATACTTTTCTACGTGACATGTTTACTTAAACAAGCTCTGAAGATGAATATATGTATTAAATAAACGTATTATAGACATTATAACAGGAAGAACACCGCTGTCTTCCTGTTTTCCTAAACAGCCACATTCAAAACGCGACTGACAAGTTTCCTCAGACAGACTCCACAGACAAATCAGAGAGGTAACGTAAACGTCGTTGTTTTATCATTTTGATGACAACTTAACAAAAAGGCATTCACGCGGACAGCTGAGTATTCTCTTCCCGTTTTCAACAGCTGCCGTCACTACGACAACAACAGACGCATTTGGCTGACGGTCGCCAGTTAACATGGTCTCTCGTTAAACCGTAACACCGGCCAGCGAGCGAGCGATCCGGGCCACCGTTCTCTTAATGCATCCATGGGGCCACCACCAGCTGAGCTTCTCAACTCCGAAAACTTTGAAGCAAATTGTCAATTCGGCAACGATTTTCGGATGACTGCCTATATTCGAAATCTAAACAGTTCAATTCTCGCCTAAAACGTTGTCAGAAATGACTTTAATGATGAATAAGACGGTGAAAAAATTTTAAAAATATCCCGCTGTTGCTCTCAAGCGCAAACCAGTATAGAAGACATCACTCAGTCATAGAGGGACACACCCCAAAACTAACTCTAGACATTCTGATAGGTGAGCTGACGGGCCATAGGCGATGGGGCCACGTGGGTCACTCCTAATTTGGATCAATCAGCAGCCATGTAACCTTCGACTAGAGTGATTGACAGAAAACCTGACAAGTTAGAAAACTATATGACCTTTTTAGCTCATCACTAACGTGAATATGGGAGGCCCCTGAACTTGGGAGGCCCCTGGGCTTCAGCCCAGGTAAGCCCGTGCATTAAAGCGGCCTTGACCACAGCCTTACCTCCTAAATAACTAATGAGCAACAACATTTTACAAAATGAATTTGTTTGAATATTACGCTATATTTAATTTACACTTTATTACAAGTTACCATATTCAATTTGCTAACCTTTTGCTTTCTTCCCAGCGTGTTCACGTAGCACACGTTCATGCTTTCGGGAGATGTGCCTTTTTAGATTCCAAAAGGAATCTTTACTTACTGAAACGATGTCTCCACATTCGTTTTCTTATACCACATTATCACTGTTAGTTAGTTTTTTTAATAGTACACCTGTATGATTTCTCGTTTTCTTTTTTACTACTTAGTACTTTTTGAACTCCATTATTGTATATGTGAAATGAAAATAGTCTGTTGATGACAGTGCAAGACAGATGGATTCTGGGTCAGGCTTGACTGAGCATGCTTCAGACTTGTGGTGTGAGCGGAGCGAAATTGGAGCGAGAAATAGAGCGACGCTCTGTCCTTTTAAAAATGCAGCTCTGCGCTCTGTCTCAGACCTGCCCGCTCATGCTCCCCGCTCGCTCCTGCTCCACTCCGCTCACATGGTTTCCCCCGACTCATTTCCTGGTTGTCCTTCTCCTTAAACAACATGAAATCAAGGAGAGGGTTAACTTCTCCTGCTCCAGGTTTCCCACCGTGGTCAGAAAGAACAGGGGAGACACTTTGTTTCTTTCAGTATGACTCTAGAGACGCTACTCGCTCCGAAGTTAATTGCCATGACGCAGTACAAGCTACCAGCTACGTGGCTCGCAAGCCCAAACAAGTGTGTGTGCGGCCGGCCACGCCCTTCAATCACTACTATTGGCCAGGCGTCCAAGGTAACGTAACCCCATTTGTTCAGGTCCTATCCTAACCTTAACCACTGGAGGTGAAATGCCTAACCCCAACCAATCGAGCTGCTTCGTAGGGCGGGACATGGCGTGGCATAGTGGCATTCGTAATTTTGCCGGCCGTGTCTGTTTTGTTTCCGGTCTAGCTAGATTGTCGCCGTTAAAATGGGTTTGCGTTAACGCGTTAAACTGACAGCACTAATTAAAATGTTATCTGACATATATCAGCTTGTACGCAGTCTCCAGTTGTTTTTATCATGACAGAGTAGACTAAAACCTGCGGCCGCCTTGATCTAATGAGGTTATCGTTGCCCACGTGTGCATAACATCGGAGCAAGTCGGGATCAAGTTAAACACAAACCTCCCACCCAAAAATTTTTAAGAATTACATTATAAAATGTTGCACAATAGTTATCCCACTAACAAATTTGTTTCAAGATTTGTGGCTGTGGACAGTAAATGTGAATTTTGAAGAAGAAACTATTATACATTTATTCTGGGAGTGTTGGTATACTTTGGAGTTCTGGAAATAAAAAATAAAAAATGATTTCAACATTCAAAAGAATCACATAATTAAATTAAAAGCAAAACATGTAATTCTGTATTATGATAACAAAAACAAAACATCGGATTGTCAACCTATTGATTTCACATCTATAAAGTTACATTTTCTGCCAGCTTTTAATCACTCAAATTTTGGAATTATTTTGAGTCTATCCAAATTAATGATAATAAAAGTATTTATATAGCTGAAGATTTTTTCAAGGATGTGATTATATAATTAAATATTTGTTGTATTTACTGTCATTTATATTGTTTTATTTTTTACTTTCTTCTTTTCTTATTGTGTTTAAATACACAGTATCTTTCTACCTTTCTTCTTAAGTTTACTTGTCGTTATGTCGTGATTATGTATCGTTGTAATGCTCATGGAATGGAAATGACTGCCTTATTTATATATTTTTTAAGCAAGATGCCGAACTGTTTTACAATTGTTTGTATCACATATTTGTGAAAATATGCAAATAAAGTTGTTTAAAAAAACATAAAAACAAACAAATCTAACCAGCATGCATTGGGTGGTGATCGCCGGTGATCGATTCTGCACAGAGCTGGCTCATCTCAAACGAGCCTTATGTTTGCATACTGTTTAGCGTTTTGTCCACGTACAAATACAAAGTTCAGTCGATCAGCAGTGAACAGGTAGCAGGTATTTTGACGAAATAAAGGAGACACTTTCAGACAACGTATTTGTTTCCTTCTTGTCCTTTGGAATGTATGGTGATAGATATGAATTACTCTGCATTCATTTGTGCATTGTGTTT
Organism: Gymnocephalus cernua; assembly: GCA_023631565.1. Taxonomy (NCBI): domain Eukaryota; kingdom Metazoa; phylum Chordata; class Actinopteri; order Perciformes; family Percidae; genus Gymnocephalus; species Gymnocephalus cernua. The sequence goes on from CM042447.1 coordinate 21,533,050, forward strand.
ACAGACACAAATCACTTTGCATTTATTTGTGCATTGTGTGTCACGAGTTTCTAATTGATATGAGACTGTTTTAGCACCATATGGGAGCTATTGGAGTAATACAGCATGACCACACTCACTCTGAACACCTACACAGGTGATTTCAGTTATTTTGGCTGATTAGACCTTGGCTCACTTTGAAGGTGGGCCACAGCTCAGATGGAAATGTATTAGGTCACAAATCTTTTCTAGCAATAAGAATGATAAAGCTGTCATTAGTCCTGTCGTAACAGGTGCAACAAAACTAACAGGAGACTCTTAGGCCTGAAATGAAAACGTCCCATTGTTTCTGAAATTCTAATAGTAAATCTGCAACCGTTATCATTACAAATTGCACGTGTCGTGCGAGAAATAAAATGTAATAGACATAGCAACAGTAACTAAGGGGTCTTAGTAAACAATCAGAAGATAGATACAAAAAAAAATTACAGTGCAACTATATTTAACATGTTAGTGTATAGCATCACCTCAACCTGTGCGTCTCCTTCCCAGAGTAAAGAGAATACAGCAGAGTAGCTGCCATTCAGATGATCCACCACCTGTCCAGCCACACCTGCACCAAGCTTCAGGTTGTGCAGCCGGGCGAGTAAGAAGTCTCCCCCAGACTTCTTGGGACGGCCCTGGAAATCAGACATATTGATCCTAACCTCCAGCTGATCCCCTACGTGCCACTGTCCTCCCCCCCTCCCTGAGAGAATGGTGAAGGTGCTGTGAGCTGGGTCACTGGTCTGCTCCAGGGAAAGAGGAGCTGGCAATAGTGGAGCTTCAGGCCAAGCAATGGAGTCCAGTAGGAGGCGTTCCTCCAGAGCGTCCTTAGGGGACAGTGGCTGGAAGGTGCATAAGCCCTGCTGAACGTCAGGGACAGTGGAAACTCTCGGGGCGATGGTGGTGGAGTTCACCTCATGCTGAAACTGGCTGGGGGTCTACAGAGAGATGGAGACAAATGCACTAGAAGCTAATTAACTAAACAAAGCAAAAATAAATACACATTGGACACATTTGGAGACAATACAGTGAAAATGGACTAAAATGTAACATTTCAAATAGGATCAACCCTCCAAATGATTCTACTAAAACCAAGTTCTCACCTCCAGGACCTCCATGTTACTTAGCACAAGGATTAAAACAGCCACAGCCAGAAAGAGGAAGATGGCGCTGTACTCCTTTCTAATACAAGCTCTGGCCTTCATCATAGTCTTCATCTATGGCTGCAGATTAGCACAGTGAGCACTTCCTCCAGTACTGGATACAAAAAATGAATACAAAAACAATGGGGTAACTGACACCTTGTTATACTAAAGGATATTACTTATATTGCTACAAAAATTAGAATTAAAATAGGATATCTCTAAACAAATAGTGTGTCAGACTTTATAAGAATTATAATGAATCTTAAATCTAGTCACCCAGGAAATTTGTATTGTATCCTAACCGTTGAACATTATAATTCATACGCAGGTGATCCTATCATTTCCCCTGTGCAATGTACATCTTTGAAAACATGTGGACTGTGCAATCTGATGCCGCACTCGGCAAAGGTGACCTAAAAAGTACCAAAAATATCTGTTTTCATTCTGACCACACAGATCAAAGATGCTTTTCTCCTGCTAATTAGTTAATTATACTGAACAAAAGTTATGAAAAACATATAGATATATCATTATATATTTATTTATTTTAGCATTCTGATTCTTTTTTCAATGAAAAATGTATTTATTTTTCCTTTATGTTCATGTCTGTACAGTGAACGATGACAGTCTTTCCCTACTTGGCTTTGGTACACCGTTAAGACTTGATAGAGAACAACAAGATGGTCGGTGGAGGACTATGCAAGTACATTAACATCAAGTGGTGTAGACACCATATCATTAGACACACCATCAATTCCCCAAACCTACAACTCCTATTGATTTCCCTAAGACCCACATATTTACCACGAGAGTTTGGGCAACTATTTGTATGTCTAGGCCTATATTCCCCCCGACTACAAAGAGGCTGCAGATGCGATTGGGAATGATTGAGATTTCTCTTGGCACAGCTACCAGAAGACTTACAACGTTCAGACACGTTGCTCACGTCACATCTACGTCGGCAAGCTCAGTTTGCAGCTGCGCAGTAACGCTCAGTAACGCTCAACCATCACCGAAAAGTGCTTCTAATAGACTTCACTTCCATCAAAAACAACGGCGTCACTTGGTCCATTTTTCTTTTACTGTCTATGCTGAAAACGTGACTTTCTAAAAACTCCGGCCAGAGTGGAGATTTGTGAAATTTTTGTTTGCACGTTTGCATGTAAACTGAGACAAACGGAGGTTTAGGCATAGACAGTATATAGAAATGGAACAACAGATCCCGTTGCTCTGGACGGAGACCAGTGAAGTCTATTAGAAGCACTTTTCCAGTGAGGGCTGAGCGTTAATGCGCAGCTGCAAACTGAGCTTGCCGACGTAGATGTGACGTGAGCAACGTGTCTGAACGTTGTAAGTCTTCTGGTAGCTGTGCCAAGAGAAATCTCAATCATTCCCAATCTTGCAGAGACGGAGAGCGTAGGTATATGTAAGGAGATAACATAGGCACAGGCTAATTATTGCTAACTAAAATGCTAGTTAATTATTGCTAACTAAAATGCTAGTTAACATTAGCAATTAAACTTAAACAGCTAATGTAAGTCCAAACTGCCTGCGAGCTTCTCCTGTACTGTAATTCCTCTATTATGCGACAGTAGGTCGCTTGATTATGACACAATCGTTAGCCTATGTTTATAAAAACGTCTGCTACGGAGCCATAACGTGAGGTACAAGGTAATGGAGCCTTTTATACATTGTCATATTTCTTTAGAAATAAACAATGGTCAAATAAAGTCTTCAAACATTTCATATGTAAAGTTATTGGCTGTCAAAGTGACGCCAAAATGAAGGGCAGTCAATGGAATGCTAACGGGGGGTGATGGTTTGGGTAGCATAAAATGGCGCCATAGCGGCTTCGCTCTGAGGAGGTAGGTTTACCCATTTGGGTTTAGGCAGCCGAGGAAGTGAGGAAGAGAAGAGCGAGGAAGTGATTCATTGCTGTTGTTGCTATTTTCGGGATTCTGATTGGCTAACGTGGGCTTGAGCTTCTCGTTACACTGCCACCTACAGGTTTGGCATGCTCTTGGCGGCATTGGCGGCATATATACACGGATACGTGTAAACGAACACTTTTCTGAAAACTAACAGCTGTGCACAATGTTATTTTTGAAAACGGAGAGGTTAAAATGTCCGTTTATGAAAATAGCCGCCCATGTGTAAACCTAGTCAAAGATTACAAAGGCACAACAGGGCGTGGACTGGGAGTCCTGCCAGTCAAAACATATGGACCAAATTTCTTCAGCAGTATCCTGTACCTGGAGGGACGTATATCCACACACACTGGAAAATAAACGTCTGTGGAATTAACAATGAAATGTTGTAAAATCACGACATTAAAAAACTGTAAATAGAAAAAGTGCTGAACAGGATAAATATCAATTACATAAATTAGCGAGTACAAAATTACTAACAAACAAATGCATCAGAGTCAACAGGAATTACAGATGCACCCAGTGGTGTAGTCTATTTTTTTGTAGTGAGTATACTGTGATTTTCCCCTCCCAGCCTCATACTCGCCTGTCCCAGAGCGACACGACACCCCAGACAGTCTGAATACGAACTGTACACGGGCAACAGACGTTTAAGTATTGATGGTGTTTATTTAAAGTCCTGGAAAAACAACACTTAGAGTTGAGAAAAGATGAGACAGATTTAACTTTTTGAGAAACGCAACCTAACCTGAACGCAACAGGACATCACATCACACAAATAAGCCGTTTAACCGACTCCCCCCCCACTGCCACACAAAACCATGACTAATAATTAGCATCATCATACAACTTTTGTATCGATTAGCAGTAAAATCTGCTGATAAGGGCCTACATTTACTCAAAAGTATTTAATAAACTGTTTACAATCTTCAACACCATGGCTAACAAATGCATAGAAAGCAGACGGAAGGAGAAAAAAAAGTTCCACTCTTTCTATTTTAGTTAATTATCTGACCATTGCTAACTAACATTACCATATAGTCATTTAATTGTGTAAAGCAATGCATATTTAAGATTTAAGAATTTACTCTAATATTGCATAGTCATTGACCTTATGAAGGCCAGGAGTTCTCACTGTCTCTCTCATCATCTGAAACAAGGACATACTGTATAAACATTGTATTGTGTTTACTGCAGTACTCAGACACACAGGTACACACACACAGACACACAGACACACACACAGACACACAGGCAGACACACACACACACACACACACACACACGGTATCATATACTACTCTCACTTACCAGGTAACAGTAACGTTGCGGTAGGATTTTCGGGCTGGTTTTTTGTAACGGTAACGTTAACGATCGGGTCATCCTGATCTGTGGCAGCTGCAGCGTCACCCGACGTGGCAGCAGCTTCTGACTTCCCGTCAGATCCAGGGCACGGCCACGGCTTCCCAACCGTTCTCTTATCCATGTTCACACAGACGGGGTGAATTTCTGAATGAAAGTGAGAAAGTTCTGTCACAAACAATGTTGTTACGTATAATCGCGCTTTTGTAAGTGGGTTTACGGAAATCCTTGACTTTTCCTAGTGGGTATACGGCGTATACCTGCGTATCACGTAGACTACACCACTGGATGCACCTTGCTAACCAAGATCTTCAAGTTTATGTAAAATTTTAGGATATTGTGACTGGTTTGAAGAAATTGTATATTTGTTCTCTAAATGGGCAGTTAACTATTGACCAGTTATTTATTTTTATCAGTTGTTAATCCATTTTAAATAACCATATAAATGTAAAAAAGGAAAATAAAAAAGCTTGTGTTTTTCCATTAAAGTATAACTAGTGCAGTGCCCGTTGAAAATGTGCCTGTTTGGAACGGCCGACTGCTTGGCCTGTGGTATTGCTGCTTGTAGAATTAATCAAAACCAAATTGTACCCCAAAGTTACTTACAGAAGGACCCTAAACCACTTCAAATGCAACTCCCCTGTAGGCTATACCCTACTACTAACTTATTGATTTAGGCTACCTGACAGAGAACGCTGCAGATTCAGAATGTGATCACAAAATATCACAATGTGGAGTAATCAGACATTAGCGTCATGGACTCATGGCAGTGGCTACCCATCCGGCCCGTTATGAGAGCTAAACAGCACATATCTGCGTTAATCACCACCAGAACCGGACCGTGCGTGTGCACAGAAGAGAGAGAGAGAGAGAGAGAGAGAGAGAGAGAGAGAGAGAGAGAGAGAGACGTGTTGTCTCATGTCGTATGATCTTTAATGAATTTGACATTTCAGCAGAGGTGTTCATTTCCATACAGGTTTAGTGGCTTGATGGTGAACGGTGAAGTAAGGGGTTTTATTTGCGGGGGAATTTTGGCGATTTAATTAATCCGAGTCTGATGAAACCTGATGTATCTTTCTCGCATTGCACAGGCTCTGAAGGAATAATCTCAGAGATTATGTTATGTTCTGCCAGCTCACAGCAATTTAATACAATAGCAGGAAAGGAGTCCCCTGCTATTCTAAAGTGTTCTGCATGTGGCGTCTGTGCAGGTTACCTTCCCCCCCGAACACGGACACACATATACAGACACGTCTCACTTTATAAGATAGATAGCTTGCTTAAAAGTGGCATCACGCTCTGTCTGCACTTGTTTGCTTTGCATGTGTGGGATTCTGAAACGTCCTTAAATTCGGGAATTGTCGTTTGTTTATTCAAAGTCAAAGACAGTCCAAAGTAGGCTAGTGCAACTTTGCACATTTTTCTGTGTATGAGGTGTATGGCACATTTTAGCTGCCAAAGCTCCGCTGCTCTCTGTCTCTGGTCCTCAGGGTGAGAGGGGGAGTGGCCAGCGGCTAGAGCGGCAAAAGCCAATGTGTGCTTTTTTTACCTATACATTGAACGATGTATTTCGCATTTCTAATCCAACCAACGTCAAACTTGGCACTGCACTTACTCATGCTGTAGCAATACCAAAGAATTTCTAATATAGGAAGAAGTTCCACTCCCTCGTTACTTCCGGGTTCTGAGTTCCACTAGATGGCGCTCACAGACCAGTGCAGAATGAATGGGACTCTGTGGAGCTATACCCCTAAATATCCACTTTTCTCAGGATATGATTTTTTGTCTAGTAATTTGAATGTTGCATTCGAAAGGGGAGGCAAACAAAATACATACTGCTGGGTGTTAGATTTTTTTAAAGTCGCTTTTTTGTTCTAAAAAGCCTTTTAAAATGTCAATGACGTCATACACATATACGGCCAGAGATACTGCTTCACGGCGAGCTCTGAGTCGCTTCCTTTTTTCTCTCGAGTCATCGACAACACAGCTAACTAGCTCCCTGTCAATACACATACTAAAAAGAGGTTTGCTAATGTTTTAACGACCACTCTGACATTCTGGCTCCGCTTCGGATGCCGTCAAGCAGGATCTCCGATCGTAATCAGTCCTTCACTGACCAATCAGCATTCATTAGCAGAATGCTAGCGTGGTATGGGCAACAACCTGTAAGGAATTGAAAGGGCATAAGTACTCGTTCATTCAACTTTTGACCTATAATCCATGTTTAACTTGCAAAAACTACAATCAAATCTGAGATTTCTCAATGACAATCAGGCAAAAGAGACAAATTTAGCCGTCTAGCTCCATAGGGTCCCATTCATTTTGCACTGGACCGTGATCACCCCCAGTGGAACTCTGGTGGAACTGCAACCAAAGTAGGTACAATGGGGCTGAATGGGGAGTGGAACGGCTTTCCGTGGACGGGCTTTGGCAATACACCAGTCTTGTAAAAAGTACTTGAAAGCAATACTTGAGTAAAAGTATAAGTACGTTACCAGAAAATGACTTTGGTAGAAGTTAAAGTCTCCTTTTAGAATATTACTTGAGTAAAAGTCTTAAAGTATCTGATATTTACAGTACTTAAGTATCAAAAGTAATTTTCTGATATTAAATGTACTTAAGTATTAGAAGTAAAAGTAAAAAGAACTTTGATCATGAACTTTATCGCCGAAGGTGTGTAACGTTATCTTCATCACGACTGTCGTCTGGGTGGTCATCGTCTGTTACCATGGCAGCAGAGCCTGCACCAGGTGCTTCCATAACCCGATCAGTCAATAGGCTTCCTCCTCTTCTTTAGTTTTGGCCTATGGTTTTTTTTTTTTTGCAACAAACAGGCATTAGGTCACCAACTAGAATGGATCATGTATTGACTTGGCAATTTAGTAACAATGATTGGCCAAACCTGCTTTCTTCCAGTGTAATACATTTCTTCTGATTTTATTTTGTAGTAACAAGTAACTAAGATGCTCAGGGGAAATGTAGTGGAGTAAAAGTATACATTTTATTTAGGAAATGTAGTGGAGTAGAAGTAAAAGTTTCCGGAAATATAAATAACAAAGTAAAGTACAGATACGTGAAAATTCTACTTAAGTACAGTAGTGAAGTATTTGTACTTTGTTACATTACAACACTGCAATACACATGTTAAGTTTGAAAGCCATCGGACTAACGGTTAGAGAGATATGCACATAAAACACACACACAGACAGACGTTCCTGCAATTTATAGATAGATGTATTACCATTCAAATGTAATTTGACATTCCCGCAAAAATATATGCCTGAGTTTCGTTTTCAAACTGTGCCTCGTCCACACACATAGGAGCAGAGCTTGTTTCTGTCCTTTCATTGGATAACGTAATAATCGCGGTAGCAGCCAGCTTGGCAAAGTTCACGTGCAAAGTGTGCAGCGCACGCGCACCAAAGTCAATACTTGTCAATGCACTCACCTGTCCACAGGCATAAACATCAATCTGCTCTGTCCACTCGTCCACCGCAAACACAGCTCTACTCTGCAAATAGAATTTGTTTTTATAAACAAGCTAAAACAAGAGCTGTCCGTTTGTAGTCTAACTGTTTATCTTAGTTTGCCACAAATCTTAACATTTGGACAAATTCTTATAAATTTAACTGCTGGTTGAATAAACCATACTCTCCGCTGGAGCGGTAAATCTATGGATGTACCGGTATTATAAGACAAATACATGCATGAGGCTACTTAATATGCAAGTGAATGACGCAATCTTATTTTATTCTTGATGATGATGCTTGTTGTATTATTTTGCAACAGCATCATTTCATTGCAAATGAGGCATACAAAACGAATGCTAGCCTGCTTATCAGTACATTCACTCATTAAAACTTGGGTTTTCCACATCAACTTTTCTCTTCAGCCTCTTTGATTGTGACATTTTTACCCGACAACAGCCTTTCTTTCTGCAAGCATTTTCCACCAATCAGGACGCTGCATACTACAACCCTGTTTCCATAATCACAGACATTAACCATCGCTCCTCAGTGACCTGCCTCCTAGTCTGAGATCTTCTTCTAGTTAAAAAGCCAGTTAACATTATGGAGTTTCCATGTTTTTTAGGAGTTTGCGCACATGTAAAGAATATTGAGATGTTTATTGGATGAAAGCGTACTTTAAGTCAAAGTATTTTATTTAAAGAATTACAAGATAAAATTTCACTTAAATAAATCCTAAATTTCCAATTTAGGAGTTTTTATAACTGCTAATAGCATTTTCAAGAAGTTAATTACACAGGGAAACTGAAACTCATTCAGAGGATTCCCAGAGGAGGCCCCAGAGGAGGTCCAGAGGAGGGCCAGTAAATCAAATAATGAAACTAATGGTCTCACTACTTATAACAATTCCATTCCCACCCCCCAGAGTCAGAAATTGTGTGATTGAAAAGTGAGACATAATCTCTCCAAGATTTTTTGAGGGGAGCAGGCACCCTGTCTCAGAGCATGAACAGGACGGTTTAACTAGTTTAACTGGTTTAACCGTTTTTTTTACACCCAGCCTTACAATTCAAAGGATTCTCTCCAACCACAGTCTCAACACACCTATCAAACAACATCTTTTGTTATGCTCATGCTGCATAATGGGGAGTTTAACATTTGTATATAGGCTGCAAACACGTCTAAGTCGAGGTTCCAGACATCCGTCTCCAGACCTCAGTCACTGATTTTTTTTGGTCTTCTTAATCTTGTATCCTCCTTTCTTCCATCTTGCCTAAACAGGGATTAAAGAATTAGGGTGAGATTTTTTTAAACATTTCAACATTACTGTAATAGTACTATACATAGATATATATGTGGTGGCTTGCCAGCATTGACCACCAGGTAATTATTTATTTAGATTTACAGCAAAAATGAAACTTAAAATACATATTTAATTACATACTGAGTGTAAATGGACTGTATTTATATAGCGCTTTTCTAGTCTTAACGACTACTCAAAGCGCTTTAACATAGTCACACACCATCACACACATTCATACACTGCCGTACAAGGTGCCACCTGCTCATCAGATAAACACTCACACACATTTACACTCTTGCCCAAGACACTGAACCTTGAGTTGGGACATGGGACTGTAGGGCCAGGGATCGAACCACCAACATTCGATTGGCAGGCAACCGCTCTACCACTGAGCCACAGCCGCCCCGTGCAATTGTCTGGACTGGAGGGAGAGACACTTCTAAGTAGAGCAGGTAGCCTATATCTTATTTCTGAGTTTGTTCAATTCCCTGTCCATTTATTTTTATGTGGAAAGCGAGAATGGAAACATTCTCTCTGGAAAGAGAATGGTAATGTTAAGTTGGATACATTGAATCATGAGTGAAAATAACGATCACGTTCAAATTAAGATGCTGTGGTCCACAAAGTAGTCTCTCCATTTAATATCATATTGTAACTTGTTACACTTGTTAATCTTGAATGAAGCAGGGGTAAAATGTTAATTACAACGTGTGGTTCACTGTTCATGAAGTAGAACCAAATTAAAGTTAGTCAGCTGAGATAGCTTAGCATGTAATGTTAACTACCTAGTGTTATAACGTTTCTTTAATTACTAGTATTAGTACCTGGCTAATCAAGCTAACCTGCTAAACAGTCCAGCTACTACTAACATTACGTTACTTAGCAAGTTAACGTTACTAAGTTAACTGCCACTGCCTTTGTCAGGTCCGTGTTTGCACGAGGAAATAGGAACTTAAGTTAAACATGGAACGTTGACTTAACGTTAGCGGTAGTCAACTGACAAATATAATATAGTTAACTGTTAGCTAGCCTATATATTTAGCTAGCTAACATTACGACTGGTGCATGGTTCACATTCAAGGCTAACGTTACCTAAGGACAGCCATAATGTTGCGCCAGACACATGTTGATAAGGCACATAAACGGCAAATGCTAACATTATCCCTGCTGACATTTTAAAATTGCAAGTGTTATCTTAACTCATGTTCAGTTGATATATTGTGAGGAAACTGCATGTAAATAAAAACAACAGTATTACTTTACCTGAAGTGAAAGCTGAATGTGAATCTTCGTGGAAATGTCCTGCATTAGCTAGCTACGTTATGTTATCCACTCCACAGTGTCTCTGTGGTTGAGAGATGATCTTGACGTTAGCCCCTCCCCCTCTGAAGTCAAACAATACCATTGGTCAAGATTGTCTCGCCTGGCATGATTCATCCAATGATTTCGCAACATTCAGTTACAGGGCTCTCAAGTGTCACGCATTGAACGTGACAGTCACTCATTTCGGTATTTTGTCACGCACTCCCGCCACACATTGTATTTCTCATGCAGAAAAACTTTATAATATATTTAACATGCCGCAGCGCCCAAAATTTCTCTGGCCGCGCTGCTCTCACTATGGAACCGGCAGGAATTAAGAGTCTCCCCTGGAGTTCTTAGTCGAGCCTGCCACTTATCAGCCAATCAACAAAAAAAGAAAGGGGCTACACCATACGCGGCGTAAGCTTATTTTTCCGAGGCTTCAGCTTTAATGTTTTGAGTGTAGCCCTGAATGTATTTTGAAAAGTTGACTGACAAATATGAAACGTTGCTTAGTGTCCACACTCACTGTAAAAAGCTGTGCAGCTTCAGGTCTATAAAGGATGCGCTCTGCTGTGGAGATGCTGCGGCAGATGTGTCGCGTTTGAGCTCCGTTAATTCTGCCGTATAGTTTCCACCTCCGACGTAGAGAAGCGTTCAGCCACTTCAATCAACTTTGTCTCATTCAGAGACCAGAGACCCAGACGGGGATCTGGTCTGTCAGAAGGTCTGAGGTCTACCGTATCAGCAGAGCAATCACGTAATGCACAGCAGACTATTGTGCAGGTGGATTATTTTCTGAAATATTGTGACTGTATTCTTGTAATATCCTATTATCACTTTATTTTTCACAAAATATCACGACTCCTCCAAATCTCAGAGAGCATGGGATGAGTTATATTTTGAATGTGCAAAAGTTTTGGACATGAGCAGAAATCTTGCTCAAACACATCTGAAATATTAAAGTCCAGGGGTTTATTAATCCATTAAAATGAATAATGTATAATTGAGGTGAATAATTGTCATATGCACATTTAAGGAGGTTACTTCCCCAACAAAAGATGCAAAAGAGAAGGTAAGAGTAAATGATGCCTAAGCTACATGTGTGCTGACTCAGATATAATTAGGAAAGTTGATCCAAAGAAGCATAAATAGTTGAAAGCAATACACTATAAATCGATACTATAAATATACTGGATAATCATATAAAATAAATGCCTAAAGCTTTTAAGATACTATGGTCTGTAAAAAGAGGGTCATTTTACATTCATTTGACATGATTTCTGTGCGTTTTACATACAGAAATCTGTACTTTGACAGGGAGTTCTCGTGGATGGATTGGATAATCTTGTGAATTTACCAAAGAAACTTATGTAATTTTAAGGTATTCTGCAATATTTTTCAGTGTTTATACAGATTTATACATTTGTTTAACATTCTAAATATGTTTTATGATTACAATTCTTTTTAATTTTACTATAGTTGGACTGTGAAAATACAGAAAATGTACAGTAAATATCTGTATTTTAAAAAGAAGTTCTTTGTAGAATAACGTAAGGTTTTTTACTGTCATTTCACGGTAAGTGCTTGGCAACTTTTGCTGCCAGACTTTTTACCGTTTATTTCACGATTGTTTTTTAGCGATTGTTTTTTAACGTTTCTTTACATTCATTTTAAGGTTTAACTGTAAAAAAACAGAAAGATGCCTCAATTTTACACTCAGTAAAATTATGGTTATTTTTTTGTCTTTTTATATAAAATTCAATGTAATTCAACTTTCAAGCTCATTAAGCAATGGAATTATCCTGTTACCCCTCATGTTGTCCTCGGGTCAAATTTGACCCGTTTATAAAAACTTTCTATATCAGAAATATGACAAACGAACGTTGAAAAAAAGCTTAAAAAACGCAGGAAAAGAAATCGACAAAATTCTTTTTTTAAAACACTGAAAATAGTGACCCAAAAGAAATCTGGAAAAGTGAAGAAAAAAGTCTAAAACATTGCCAACGGTGACAAAAACTTGTTCAATAAAGTGGGGAAAACACATCGGAAAAAGCGACAAAGAAATTGACAAAAACATAATTAAAAAAACGCCGAAAGAAAGTGACAAAAGAAATTGAATAAAAACGTCAAAAGTGTAGAAAAAGAACAACAAAATGTTGAAATTTCAACCCAGAAAAACACTAAGTTGCACGGTCGACGGGAAGACAACACGAGGGTTAAATAACTATATTTTCTCATTATATCAGTTTACAGACTACAACCTTTATTTAATGTGTTTTTACAGTAAATTTTTAAACATTTTACAGTAAATTCCAGTGAAATTACTTTTTTTTTTTTTTACAGTGTGGAGACCCCGGCCAAAAAGAACAAAAGATGGGAAGACGCTGGACCAACCTCACAGTGGGCCGTCGCTCCCCGTGTCTCCCCCTAAACTACCTAAAAAAGGGAAAACTAATCCTAGAATAAACAAAAAGATGAATAACTGAACTACCGGTAATCTCCAGCCCAAACTAACACAATAAACTAAAATAACAAAACTCCAGCACCTAATGGAGGTTGGGACAACAAACCTGCTTCTGACAAAAGAAAAAGTCTATTGTGCTGCTGGTGTGCTCTCCATGTGCCTGTGTCCCTTCACTCTCTGCCTTCTTATCACCTCCCCCACTCTACCTGAGCACTGATTACGCTCAGGTGTGCAGCAGGCAGAGGGAGGAGGGATGGAGAGACACACACACACACAGAGGGAGAAAACAAACACACACCGGAGGCACATGTAACATCCCCACCCTAAAATAGTGAATGGGGGAGCGCCGCGGACATCATTCAGCCGACATAAACTTCAAAGTGTTTGAGAGCCAAAACAAGCGCAAGAGCCTCCTTTTCAATAGTGGAGTACACAAGTTGATGCTGGTTAAAATTATTGGAGAAATACGAAACTGGGTGCTCCACGCCATGACCTGCTTCATTACCTGTGCAGGAATTCTCGACAGGAAACTGGAACCCTGGTCAGTTTGTATTATCTTAGGCAAACCAAACACCGAAAAAAATGTCAGTGGTGCTTTCACAACGTTTTTAGCTGAGATTTTACGCATGGGAATGGCTTCAGGAAACCGAGTCGCCGAACACATAATGGTCAAAAGAAACTTGTTGCCTGATTTCGTACGTGGCAGAGGACCAACACAGTCAACAATTAACTCGCTCAAATGGTTCCGTCACGACGGGAATCGGATAAAGCGGGAATGGCTTGATTCGGTTTACCCGAGATTTGACAGAAATGACATGTTTTACAGTACTGTCGCACATCACGTTTCAATCCTGGCCAGAAAAAACACTGCAAAACGCGATCATATGTTTTATTCACTTCCAAGTGGCCCGCAAGCAGATTATCATGAGCCAGTTTGAGAATTTCATGCCAGCGAGTTTTCGGAACTACAATTTGAGTCACCACACCCCAATCATCCTGTACGGATAAGTTTGACTGTGTTTCTGCCGTTGTCGGAACACAGACGAGAGACGGTGCGTTCAATGAAGCTGGTAATCTACAGACTCGCGGTGCATTCGTAGTTCTTGTAAAATACCCTCTTGAATTTATTTCCTCAGCATATTAGGTCAGATTGTTGATTGTTATATATATATATATATATATATATATATATATATATATATATATATATATATATATATATATATATATATATATATATATATATATGAACAGTGAAAATAATACAAATATTTTTTTTACTTTAATGTCACTAATGATGATTATTCATTTGAATTGAAATATTTAAAATACTTTCACAGCAAAAATGATGTATGTGATTAATTTAGATTAATTAATCACAGTCTGTAATTAATTCGATTACATTTTTTAATTGACAGCCCTAAAATAAATATAAATATATATATATATATATATATATATATATATATATATATATATATATATATATATATCATTTCAAGAGGCCCTGTGCTATAATTGAAGAGGTCTATCATGAGTTTTTGTCTGCCAATGCAGATAGAAAAGATACAATTCTCATTAAAGTTTGCATGATGTGCAACGTTTATCTAGGCTACTAATGCAATCATAGAGTAAAACATGCCTACTTCTTTTATTGTTGTAGTGTTATCATCAACAGTTTGTCCACCACTCAGTTTTATCAAGGGGCAAAGTGTTTTAAGGGGAGTTCTGCTTACCGCAGGTTGTCCCTCACTCCTCATCTCTGTCCCTCTCCTCCTGAGTTGTGTGCGGCTGCCCATTTAAAGTGTGTCCCCTCTTATGAAAGTCATGCCTACTGACAAACAGTATGGACATCTGCAACATTATGCTAATTTGCAGAGATGGGAAAAGTACTCACTTCTCATACTTAAGTAGAAGTACAGATACTTGTGTTAAAAAATACTCTGGTAAAAGTAGAAGTACTGATTTAACTTATTTACTCAAGTAAAAGTAACAAAGTACAGGCTTGGAAATGTACTTAAAGTATAAAAGTAAAAGTATCCTTGCGAATGACAACCATTTTTTATGCAAAGCTACCTGGACCACAAATGTTACTAGAGTGCAAGCTGAGAAACTTCAGTAGACGTGGAGAAAAGGCTCTTTATGTATATATGCCATTGTCTACATTTTAAATGGATGTCTGCCAAAAGGCCTAAAACATCACATATATGATTATTGTGACAGAGACTGGGACTCCAGGTTAATAAGATTCTGACTGAGTAGCAAGATATGAATTCAATTGTGATTCTGTAATAATTCACAGATCCAGTTCCATTTTTAATCTTCCCCTTAACATTTAAAGGAATCTACATGTAAGTTCTGCATACTTTTAGAGTAGAACTAACCAGTGGTGTAGTCTATTTTTTTGTAGTGAGTATACTGTGATTTCCCCCTCCCAGCCTCATACTCGCCTGTCCCAGAGCGACACCCCAGACAGTCGGTACTGTGACGTTTCTGAATACGAACTGTACACGGGCAACAGACGTTTAAGTATTGATGGCGTTTATTTAAAGTCCTGGAAAAACAACACTTAGAGTTGAGAAAAGATGAGACAGATTTAACTTTTTGAGAAACGCAACCGAACCTGAACGCAACAGGACATCACATCACACAAGTAAGCCGTTTAACCGACACCCCCCCACTGTCACACAAAACCATGACTAATAATTAGCATCATCATACAACTTTTGTATCGATTAGCAGTAAAATCTGCTGATAAGGGCCTACATTTACTCAAAAGTATTTAATAAACTGTTTACAATCTTCAGCACCATGGCTAACAAATGCATAAAAAGCAGACGGAAGGAGAAAAAGCTCCACTCTTTCTATTTTAGTTAATTATCTGACCATTGCTAACTAACATTACCATATAGTCATTTAATTGTGTAAAGCAATGCATATTTAAGATTTAAGAATTTACTCTAATGTTGCATAGTCACTGACCTAATGAAGGCCGGGAGTTCTCACTGTCTCTCTCGTCATCTGAGGTCCGTTTCAGGTAGGAGGATTAGTGGAAACTCTGAGTTTGTTAAGCCTGAGATGAGGGAAACTCTGAGTTTTCCGTTTCAGAAAGAGAGGTAACTTAACCTCAGAGTCAGTTACTATGGTAACTGAGCCTATGAACCTAACCTGGTCGGGAGCAGGTTTTCTTCAAGAAACCTCGAGTTTCTCTCAGTCTCCTCCCCATGGATGAATGGAGAGAATTAACGCTCCTCCCTCTGACACAGAGCTCTTCATTTCCTCATTCATTCATTCAGTCTGGATCAGGAGCATTTCAGCGCAGTTTGTTATATTGGCCTGAATAAAATAAAACATTGTTGGTTTATTAACTGTTAGGCAGACTTTAAAACATTGTTTTTTCTCAAAACATGACATTTTCTTTTATCGACGATCCCGTTGATGAAGACGCTGTATGGCAGGGAGTTAAACGTATGTCGGAAGATGATATTGACGCATTTTAATTTCCAGATAACTTCCTATATGAGCGGTATGGTTTTTCTTCCCAGTCTATCAGTTATGTAAGCTACATAACCGTATCTGTCCTCATATCACTAACGTCACCCATCGTGGACATGCTCTACATCCCAGCACATTCTTGCATTACAGTTGTCTCTACAACCTTGGTGATAATAATAATTTTAATAAAGCGCTGTCAGAAGAGATCGCTCTGAAACGTTGTATAACTGCTATAAATCATCTCATGCTTTGTGTTTGGGCTTAATTAAATCCTGACAGTCTCAAGGCCCGTTCACATAGGACGCGGCATGCGCTGCGCTCGCCGCTAGGTTGTCCTTTTCCCAAAATAACTTTCGTTATGCTTGCCGCGTGGCTCAGCGGGCTCAGCGCAGAAGAGGCAGAGTTACGAAATTTACGTCATACATGCGACAATATTTAAATCACGTCACGTCTGCGTCCGGTGTTGACATCAGATGTGCGTTACATGCGACATTGTGTATACACCTGTGATTTGGTGGCGAAGATGTTTCTTTCTGTCAACCAAAAGAAAGCCTTGGCAGTTGCCCTGATTGAGAGGAGGAGAAGACTGAGGAAGGCAGCCGCAGCAACAAGGGTGTGGGTGCACGAGACCCTCAGGTCCAGACAGCAGTTGGGGGAATTCCGGCTGGTGAAGGAGCTCCGCATTTTGACCGGTTCCAGCGCTACTTTTGGCTCAACAGGGAGCAATTTGACAGTCTGCTGACGAGAGTCGGTTCTACGATTTCCCGGATACGAACAACATTCCGATAGTCCAGTTCTACAATGTGTCTCTCCCTGACGTGTGGCTCCAGAAAAGACAGTATGGAAAAGTACTTCCAAGTACTTTGTTGGTCTGCCCCTGCACCACTTTTGTTGTCTCTCTGTTGCCTCCTCTCCTTTATGTACCTGTCCCTTAGGTTCTTCCACCTTTTCTTACACTCTAAATAGAAATAAATAAATAAATGTCTTCTTTTAAAACAAACATGTTGACATAATGTATAGTAACTGGTGTGTATGTGGGAGCATATCTGTAAATGAATGAAGGGTAGGGGAGAGCCGGGACAGTTGAAACACTTTTTAATTAAACGTAATTTACAAAGTGATGGTATCGCACTGAAAGCTAATATTTTGTCACTAGCAACCTCCACCTGTCATCTGTCAAATACAGCTGCATCTTCAGCTTTGAACAAAACCGTTCAGGAATTATTACAGCAACAGTGGGGCGTGCGTAATGTTTCATAGATTGTTGCTGGGCTTTACGTCTTTGTGAATGTCTGTTAACAACTCATCGCCGTCATCATGAAGCGTGTATGAAGCAGTTATTGAAATATCATGCACTGTGGATGATTCTGCCATTTTTTTATAGCTAGAACAGTAGGTGTTCCCATTAATATGTTTATTATGTATGTCTATTGTGGAAAATGTCGTTTTTTACGTGGGTTATGGACACTGCACTCACTCCAAATAATTATTTGGAGTGCAGTGCCCATAACCCACATAACCCGCATGTAGTCAAACCTTTAAATGAAAAACACTCATTAATAATCGAAACAATGTAACCGCTAATGAAGTTTACTTTCGACCATCAAAACTGGTTTATCGCCTGTAACTCCGTGATAAAAGGAAACAGAAAGATATTTGGCCGATAGAAGGAGGTTAACATGCTCTATGTGTTGACCTGAGGAAGTCTGTCTGTCATCATTGCACTCGGAGAAAACTGGAATGTTTCATCTGTCCCGCGTTTCAACTGTCCCGGCTCTCCCATCATGTTAATGTTGGTTTTGGGGTAACAGTGTTAGTAAATGTATTTGTTGACATCAGCCTGCCCAGGGACTACACTGGAAACCTGGTCAAATGCATCTCTCCTGTCTAAGGTTAATGTATATTGTACATTGTCCCTGTTTAAAAATAAATAAATGAAGAAAATGAAGATGAAGACGTGTGGATTATTTTAATTTCTAAATAAGATGGTGCATTTTAAAACTACGTGTCATTGCATTTTACATCCATAAGAGGTCTGCAGTCATTGCAGTCGGGTATAATAAATCTAAGATATGAGCCTAAATTCATACATTCATCATCATCCATTCATACTCTGGAAAACACTTTGTTTAATAGCCTACATATGTAGTACAATTAATTCCTCCAAAACTGGAGTTGACGTACGCTTGTTAATGCGTAATTATTCTGTGTGAAGGCATATTACCTACTTCAATGAAAACGAACATTACGTGTCAATCAGTCCAAACATATTTTACATAATGTAAACATACAAATACAAATATATCTTACAAGTACCTGTATGGAGCCATATATAGGCTAATCAACTTGGTATTTGGTTTTTGCAGCTCACAACAGTCGGCTACAGTTCTTCTCCATTGCTTTGGCGCATTTCTCAGATCAGTAATGCCTCTACTTAACATATATGGAATAGTGCTCACGTGCATTGTTCATTAGACTATACTTACAGTGAACTGTTAAATATGGACAACAACACAAAACAGTTTCACTATCTTGGAATAAACAATGGCAAATATATGGACTTGTCAGCTTGATTATGTCATTGGTATAAATAGGCTACTTGCTGTTCCGTTTGTGGATCCACGTGCATTCTGTGTTGTTTTTGGTTTTTGAAAGCATAGGGTGCTTGTGACATATGTCACAGCGCACCGCGGCTGCTCTTGCCGCGGTCAAAGTTGAACCATGTTGAACTTTGACCGCGGCACGCGCAAGAGCAGCCGCGGTGCGCTGTGACGTGCTTTCACGTGTCTGAAAAAAAACTAAAACATGTTTAACCTTGGCCGCGGCACGCGCAAGAACGGCAAGCCGCAAAATGCCGCTTGCGCTGCGCTTTGCTCAGCGCAGCGGCAGATCATACACACTAATCGGTTTCATAGCGCAGCGCTGCCTCTTGCGCGTCCTATGTGAAACGGGCCTAAGCTTTCAACCGATGTGCTGCATGACCATATTGAAGATTTAATGCGTCAAATTTATAACAAAGTTTAAGCAGCGTCTACTTTGAGCGTGAGTGTCCCGTACAGGCTACGGGTCAGTGAAAGTAAAGAGTTTAAACATGTGTAGTGTTCCCTGGACACAAACCAGTCAGATACATTAAAAAGGAGTTCCACAGGATTGCAGGTGAATGATGTAAACCCTTTGAAATGAAAGATTATGAATTATAATTCTGTTAATGATGGTGCTGCAGCCTCAGAATGAGATTAGTAGCCTAGGACTTTTTCGCCCGCAGTATTGCACCTACCTGAAATAGATTTGAAGTATTAGCTTATGATTAAATATGATATACATCATATTGGAATATAAGCATTTACTCTAGCAGCAATTTTCTCCAGCGCAATTTCTCTCTCTTTTGCAGCAGCCGCTGTGTTGCTTTTTTAACGAAATACAGGTTCAAACTCGCTGTGCGCATGAGTATATCCGCCGACCCGTTTGTTTGTGGTTGTTACCATGGTGAATCGTAGTATCATGGCTCCATTCATGCTGTCTTCGGTGCACGCGCGTAACCCTGAGTCAACCTACTCCGAGTTGATTGAACCAACTCGAATCAGCCGTTGTGAAACCGAAAACTCAGTATCCTGAGATGGGAAACTGAGTTTTCGGTTTCGTTGTGAAACCGAAAACTCAGTTTCCCATCTCAGGATAAATCAACTCAGAGATCAGGCTCAGACTCAGAGTTTGTTGAACCTCCTACCTGAAACGGACCCCAGAAACAAGGAAATATAAACTTTGTATTCTGTTTACTGCTGTACACACACACACACACATAGACACACAGCACACACACAGGCGCGCACAAACACACAGGCACGCACACACACGCACGTACACACACACACGCGCGCGCGCACGCACGCGGTATCATATAAGCTACTCTCACTTACCAGGTAACAGTAGGCTTACGTTGGTGGCAGCTGCAGTATCACCTGACGTGGCAGCAGCTTCAGGGACAGACTTCAGAAAACACTGAAGTAGTGTTATTTAGGTCTGTTTAGTAACGTTTCATATCTCGTTACTTATAAAACTTAGTTCAAACTCTAGGTAACTAACTAGTTGCGAGAAAGGAAAGACCGCGCAAAGAATGCAACTTGTTGTTACTTAGTAACGTTAAGTGACCTCACGTCAGATCCAGGGCCACGGAAACCCCGAAGGTCCAAATGTCAGAGCTTCCCAACACAGACGGGGTGAATTTATGAATAAAAATGAGAACGTTCTGTCACAAACAATGTTGTTACGTATCATCGCGCTTTCGTAAGTGGGTAAGTAACGAGCCACTTTTGTAAAACGTAAGGAGTAGAAAGTACCGGTATTTGTGTTAAAAATGTAAGGAGTAAAAGTAAAAAGTCGGCACAAAAATAAATAGTAAAGTAAAGTAAAAATACTTGAAAAATCTACTTAAGTACAGTAACAAAGTATTTGTACTTCGTTACTTCCCATCTCTGCTAATTTGAGAAAGTATATATTGTTTTAATTTAGCAATACATGCAATGTGTGAAAGACTGGGAAGTGATGTTAGTGCTCAACAGTTCAACCAAGGCTTCTGTAGCATCAACGTGAATTTAGTAATCTGGGGGTGAAGCGATGTAAGACCTTACAATGGTTGAAAAAACATAAATGTAAACAGAAATAGTCTCTTTAGTCTCTGTGCTTCAGATATCAAGAAAGTGCGAGCAGATTCAAATAACTGCAGGGCTCTCAAGTTTTGAAGACAGGCAAGAGTGACATCACCCCCCACCCAGCTTATTAATAGCCAGTGTATGTTCATTATAGCTTCCAGTTTGTAGATGTTAGTTAGATGGCACCAACATTTGGTCTAATCATAACTGGCCTGGCAACCCAAAGGACAGGGTTCTGGTTCCAGATTTGTTTGGTGACTTATGATGGGGGGTTCTGGGGGTCCACCCCCAGAAAATGTTGAGCATTAAACACTTCATTTCCTGCATTGTGGTGAATTTTTATGCACCTATTAAACCTTTTTCTGAATCAATATCCTGGAAATATCTTTATGTAAAGGGACACAAATTACAATTCAAATATAAAAACATAATGGAATATATTGCAGTAAGGCTCCCAGGTATTCTGTATTGCTTTCAACTATTTATTCTCCTTTGGATAAACTTTCCTAATTATATCTGAGTCAGCACACATGTAGCTTAGGCATCATTTACTCTTACCTTCTCTTTTGCATCTTTTGTTGGGGAAGTAACCTCATTAAATGTGCATATGACAATTATTCACCTCAATTATACATTATTCATTTTAATGGATTAATAAACCCCTGGACTTTAATATTTCAGATGTGTTTGAGCAAGATTTCTGCTCATGTCCAAAACTTTTGCACATTCAAAATATAACTCATCCCATGCTCTCTGAGATTTGGAGGAGTCGTGATATTTTGTGAAAAATAAAGTGATAGGCTAATAGGATATTACAAGAATACAGTCACAATATTTCAGAAAATAATCCACCTGCACAATAGTCTGCTATGCATTACGTGATTGCTCTGCTGATACGGTAGACCTCAGACCTTCTGACAGACCAGATCCCCGTCTGGGTCTCTGGTCTCTGGATGAGACAAAGTTTAGTGAAGTGGCTGAACGCTGCTCTACGTCGGAGGTGGAAAACAGAAACTATACGGCAGAATTAACGGAGCTCAAACGCGACACATCTGCCGCAGCATCTCCACAGCAGAGCACATCCTTTATAAACCTGAAGCTGCACAGCTTTTTACAGTGAGAGTGGACACTAAGCGACGTTTCATATTTGTCAGTCAACTTTTCAAAATACATTCAGGGCTACACTTCAAAACATTCGAGCTGAAGCCTCGAATGGTGTAGCCCCTTTCTTTTTTTGTTGATTGGCTGATAAGTGGCAGGCTCGACTAAGAACTCCAGGGGAGACTCTTAATTCCTGCCGGTTCCATAGTGAGAGCGGCGCGGGCAGAGAAATTTTGGGCGCTGCGGCATGTTAAATATATTATAAATAGTTTTTCTGTGTGAGAAATACAATGTGTGGCGGGAGTGCGTGACAAAAGACCGAAATGAGTGACTGTCACGCTCAATGCGTGACACTTGAGAGCCCTGTCTTCAATTCTGTGATGGATATGCCTCCAATCTCTCATTCCTAATGGATTGCCACCCTCACAGGGCTTGGCATAGGCCATACAAAGTGAACAATATAATGTATGCCTCTTCTCACAGTATGTCAGCCACTTCCGATTTGTGCCATCCTCACACTGAAATACTTTCTTCACAACTGCATTTTTGGACATTTGCCTGGGATGGTAAGTGAAAAACAAGTCATGATCTGTTGATTTAGGCCGTGGGAACCAGTCGACATTTAACTTTTCTGGGGGCTCTCCTGCGTGCCCTGCATCTCCTGTGGGCTCTGCCTCTCCTGCGTGCCCTGTCTCTCCTGTGGGCTCTGCCTCTCCTGCGTGCCCTGCATCTCCTGTGGGCTCTGCCTCTCCTGCGTGCCCTGCGTGCCCTGCATCTCCTGTGGGCTCTGCCTCTCCTGCGTGCCCTGCATCTCCTGTGGGCTCTGCCTCTCCTGCGTGCCCTGCATCTCCTGCCTCCCCTGCGTGCCCCCCTGCCTCTGCTGTGTATTCTGCCTCTCCTTCATTTGCTTGCTCTTTTTCCTCATTGTCTGGATCACTGCATGTGCTAGGCTTTGCCTCATTGGTTTTAAATAAATAAATGCACTTATGAGACAATTATAGGAGACCTAATTAATAATTATTAATAATTATGATCTAATATATAGTCAAGTTTAAATGTATCTAAATGTAGACATCATTAGGATTATTATGTACTCCCCTGTACTGTAGACTTAATTACAAACCCAAAGTACATTTGTGTGTCACTGTTTTTTTCCTACCTCTGGCACACTCCGCCCTGTCTCTGCTAGGCCTACAGTAGCATCCTTCCTCACCGCACTGGTACTGGAAGACCAGGGGTCTCTGGTTGTACTGATTCCAGCAACATCCTAGTTAATGAACACAGTAGAGGATGTAAACATTGCAGCTAAATGTTTTCTCCCTGACTGCTCTTTACATTGAAATACATATGAATACAAACAAGTAGTAGCAATAGCATGAAAGGCAATAGAATATATAGCAAAAACTATAAATAGTAGCAGCAGTAATAGTCGTGTATGTGTCTGTGTGTACCAACAGATTTTTACATTTTTAAATCCTTTATGATATACAATTATTTGTGAATTAAAGTATGCTGAAGTGTTGGGCTGCATGTGCATATATGTGTGTGGTGTAAAGGTGTGTGTGTGGTGTAAAGGTGTGTGTGTGTGTGTGTGTGTGTGTGTGTGTGTGTGTGTGTGTGTGTGTGTGTGTGTGTTTGTGTGAGAGAGAGACACTTGACTGCTGACTGCTGAACACACGATTCAGAAAAGGGAGAACATAAGTAAGCCAGTGGCTTATAATACCTGATCTAACTTTTGTATATAAGTGCCTGTAATATAAGCCTGTGCCACCCTACGTAAGGATTACTTACATACCTATGTCATGTATTCGAGGTTTTATTTTAAAATGACTAGGCATTCAAAGTAAAGTTCACTAAAAATGTCTATAGTACTTTGGCTATTGTTTTAGGTTTATGACATGTTAGACTATATTGCAAGTAGCCTACAACAGTCTGTTTACCCTAAATCCCACATTATCTGCTGATATTTCAGTCATACAATTGAGTAACAGGCTAGCTACACTTGTAACAAATTATCACGAAGCAATGACATTTTAAAATATATGGGTCTTGGAATAGTGCAACCGATGAACTACTTTAAACTGGATAAGCTGAAGTCGAGCATTAATAGAGCATGATTTTATCCTGTTTAACACTATCGCCCATAGCTCATCAGATATAACTTCGCCAGTGTCCTTGATCCACGCCTCTTTAATATGGAGAGATGGGGTTGCCACAACGAAGAGACTAACAAACCGAGAGACCAAATGTTTGGAGGAGGGAGGGCTGGTCATTATATCAAAAAAGTCATGTTGCATGGGGGTCGCATCTAGAAGAGAAGTAGTATGCTTGACAAAATTCCTAATTTGTAGATAACGAAAAAAATGATTAGTAGGAAGTTTAAACTTAGCCTGGAGTTGGGCAAAAGATGCAAAGTAATTATCAATGTAGAGATCACTGATAGTAGTTATACATTTTTTTGACCATTGCATAAAAACAGCATCCATCATGCCAGGCTTGAAACAGGGGTTCTGACATATGGGGGCATGAATTGACTTCTCTGGGAGGTTCAGACTTAACTTGATTTGCTTTAAAAAATTTATCGAGTTGCAGAGTAAGAAATTATTCCGTAGCGATTTAATTTTAATATCAGGTTTTGAGAATAGAATGGCTGACAAGGAGGCACCAGTAAGTGACACAGCATTACTAAGCTCAATCTCAGGCCATCTAGGGCCGGGACCGCTCACCTCTGACCCCACCGCCGTGGACTGATTCCAGAAAACCCATGCTCTGGCGTTACAGGCCCAGTAGTAATGCCGAAAGACAGGCAGGCCTAAACCACCCTCCTCCGTGGACTTCTGTAAGTGGGCCTTTGAAATACGGGCGGGCTTGGAGGCCCAGACGAAGGGCATGATAATAGAGTCTACTGTCTTGAAAAAGGAAGAAGTGAGGAAGATGGGAACATTCTGAAATAAATAAGTAAATTTTGGGAGCACAACCATTTTAACAATGTTAACACGGCCAATCAATGAGAGGGGGAGAAGTTTCCACTTATCTATCATACACTTAAGCCTGCCAATCAGATCCATATAATTAAGTTTATAGAGAAGTTTTGGATTTCTGGGGATGATAATCCCCAGGTAGGAAAAATGTTCATGGGATACTCTAAAGGGCAGATTATGAAGAAAAATGGAGTCAAGACCATTAGATAGAGGCATAAAAACGGATCCAGAGAATTGTCCAAAGCCATCTATCAGATTAAGAAGGGGTGAAAGGGATGTTTTTACATCAGAAAGGGTCAGAATTATA
This sequence comes from Gymnocephalus cernua, assembly GCA_023631565.1. Lineage (NCBI taxonomy): Eukaryota > Metazoa > Chordata > Actinopteri > Perciformes > Percidae > Gymnocephalus > Gymnocephalus cernua. The sequence goes on from CM042447.1 coordinate 21,558,581, forward strand.
TAATCTGCGTATAGACCGATGGTGCACTCGGATGTGCCGGACTTTATGCCGGTAATTTGGGGGTTGGCTCTAATGGCAATGGCCAGCGGCTCAAGAGCTAAAGCAAAGAGCATTGGAGAGAGGCAGCAGCCCTGCCTGGTGCCGCGGTGTAATGGGAACGGTAGAGATCTTTCGTGGTTGGTTAGAACAGAAGATTGGGGAGCAGCATAAAGCATTTTTAATATATTCATAAATTTCAACCCAAATCCAAATTTATCAAGTGCAGCGAACATGTATTTCCACTCCACTTGGTCAAAGGCCTGCTGGGCATCAAGAGAGATCACAGCAGAGTGGGGCAGTTTAGTTGAATACATTAAATTAAGCAAACACCTCGTGTTTGAGAAGGAAAATCTATCGGGGATGAAACCTGATTGATCAGGATGAATTAAAGTGCCAATATATTTTTTTAACCGGTTGGACAGGACTTTAGCTATAATTTTTTGGTCGGAGTTAAGCAGAGATAGGGGACGATACGAAGAAACATTTGTTTCGTCTCTGTCCTTTTTTAATAGGACACAGATATGGGCATCGTAAAGAGTATGGGGAAAAGTACCCTTTTTCACTGAGCAATTGACCATCCGCAGTAGGAGGGGGGCGATAACATCTATGTGGGTCCTATAAAATTCTATCCCAAACCCATCTGGGCCGCATGCTTTGCCACCGGGAAAAGAACGAATAGCGTTTCTGATCTCCTCCAGTGTAAATTCAGATTCCAATTCTAGTCTTGCAAACTCAGAGAGAACTGGAATGTCTAAAGTATGAAGAAAAATGGCAATGTCTGTATCCGTGGCAACAGATCTGGAAATATACAGCTGGCTATAAAAACTAAAAAATCTGTCGTTAATCTGCTTGGTCAGTTAATAGCTGCCCGGTGGAGGAGGACATTTTATGTATTGCCCTATCAGAAATGACACCCTTCAGTTGCCTAGCGAGCAATTTATCAGCCTTCTCGCCCAACTCAAAGTGCTTCTGCTTTAGTTTGCGAATATAGTTCCCAACCTGCTCACCCAGAATATGGTTGTATTCGTATTTCACTTTCAAAATAGAGCTAAGAGTATCTTCAGAGCCTGAGTTTTGATATTCCTTCTCCAGTTTAGCTAGTTCAGCCTCAATATCAGTGCGATGCTTGAGCCTGGCCCTTTTGCGAGAAGACTGATACGAGATAATGTGCCCTCTTATCACAGCTTCAAACGACTCCCACAAAGTAGAATCAGAGACAGCGCCGTTGTCATTAATGAGCATAAAATCAACAATTTTGGTTGATATATATCCACTGAACGTGTCATCTAAATATAGAGAAGGGTTGAATTTCCAGCAATATTGAGGGGCATACAGTTTAAAGTCAATCACCAATGAAAGGGGCGCGTGGTCGGAAATTAAGATACTATGGTAAATTGAGCTTATTACATTTGAAATAAGTCTGGAGTCAACCAGCATATAATCAATTCTAGTGAAACTGCCATGCACGGGGGAGAAAAACGAAAATTTCTTTTCTAAGGGGTGCTGGTGCCTCCAAATGTCAACCAAATCTAAAGAATTGGCAAGGTTATTGAGAACAGGGACCGATTTCAATAATGGGGCCACGGATGAAGAGGACCTATCCAATAGCGGATCAAAATAGCAATTAAAGTCGCCGCCGATAATTATGTTGAAATCATTGTATTCTGTGACAAGGTTGAATATTTTACAGAAAAAATCGGGGGTTATCGAAATTTGGGGCATAAATGTTTAAGAGGACTAAAGGGACTGAATTAACCATACCCGTGACAAGTACAAACCTCCCACCTGGATCGGTAGCCTGGGATTTGAATACAAATGGGATGGTTCTGCGAACAAGAATAGCAACCCCCCTCGCCTTGGAGGAAAAGGTGGACTGGTACACCTGTGACACCCACGCAGATCTTAGGCGCCTCTGCTCTGAAGGTTGAATATGGGTCTCCTGTAAGAATACAATATCAGACGACAGGGACTTCAAATGTGAAAATACTTTTCCTCGTTTAAGAGCCCTGCCCATACCCCTACAATTCCAAGTAGTAAAAGTGATGTGACTCATCCCTGATCTAAGAGAATAAATGACATATATCTATGTGGAGGGACATAAGATGAAGTTGGACATGTGACATACAAATGGCTGGCAAAACAAAGCATAATAAAAAAAGACAGATAAAGAAAAACAAATAAAATAAAAAAACCAAAACCCAAACCCGCTAAAAGAACTAAGCGGTACATCCCACTAGCTAACAAGGAGGCAGCCGGGTAACAGAGCCCGCCAAATTACACACAGAAAGCCCCACTCACCACGGGGCCCCGTGCGCATCTCCAACACGTTAACAAATGATTAAATTGCACCCACAAGTAGTACACAATAAGCGATATTCAGAACACACGCTTGGTGAGAAGTAAATAACAGGATGAAGGGTGTAAACGGTGCAGCATAAAACATCAAACTTACGATAGATATACATACACAATGATAGTAACCTATGATATATTGGATTTATTCAGTCATTCGCTGGTCCTAAAGAGTTGGCAAACCGTTCAGCATCAGCTGGAGACGCAAACATCTTCGTTGTGTTGTTGTAGTCGACATGGAGCTTGGCTGGAAAACGCAGGGAACATTTAGCACCAGCTTCAGTTAGCCGCTTCCTCACGCTTGTATAGGCTTGCCGCTGTGCCGAGACCTCCGCCGTGTAGTCAGGGAAAATAGAGACTCTCTCACCGTGATAGTGCAGGGGTGCTTGTTGACGGCTGAGTCGCAGTATGTCGAACACGTCACGATCGTTGTGGACCTTGGCAATGATGATCCGGGGCCGCTCGTTAGGTTGAGGTTTCGGTCTCAGGCTACGGTGGGTGCGGTCTATTTTTACAGGCCTGCTAAAGTTGTCTTGGCCGAGTAACTCTGGAATCAGCTTAGAAACAAAGTCAGTAGGGCTGCCTTTCTCTTCCCCTTCTTTAATGCCCACAATCCTGACATTGAGTCTGCGGGAGCGGCCCTCCAAGTCGTTCACTTTCGCCCTGAGGAGGCCGTTAGCCACCTGTAGCTCGCTGCACGTAGCTTCCAGAACTGTTATGCGGCCGTCACTGGCTGATAAGGCTTCTTCGAATTCATCAAAGCGGCGCTCAGTTTCATGGGTTTTATTCTGAAGCGATGATAGCGTTACTTCGATTGCGTCAAGACGACCCTCCAGAGATTTCTTTAGGCCATCAACGAGAGAGGTGATTTTTGCGAGCTCAGCCCCATGGCTAGCAATACCAGCTAGTATAGCATCGTTGCTAGCGGCCGATGAGCTCGTCTTGGATGTATCCCTCTGACTATTGTCTTTCTTAGGCATGTTGGCATAAAACCACTTCCGACAGGTTGCAGCACAGGTTTAAGTGCAAGTCAGCGTAAAATAGAGTTAAAGTGCAATATTATGAAAGTAAAATTAAGGAGATGACACGGAGCACTCCGAAAACACGTCTACTCCATTACTGCGCACGAGCGCCCCCCTATACCAAGGCCAGAAAGTAGTGATTTAGAGCAAAGATGGGCCGAGGATCGCCAGTTTGCCAACAAATACGTGAGAAAATTATTGAAATGTTTAAAAACAATGTTCCTCAAAGAAAGATGGGAAGACATTTGCTTATTTCCCTCAGGCGGCACTGCATCAAGAATCGTCATTCATCTATAAGCGATATCACCACATGGGCTCAGGACTACTTTGGCAAACCTTTGTCAAGTACCACAATACGTAGTTACATCCACAAATGCCAGTTAAAACTGTACTGTGCCAAAAGGAAGTCCTATATTAACAGTGTCCAGAAGCGCCGTCGACTTCTCTGGGCTCGGAGGCATCTGGGATGGACCATCACACAGTGAAAACGTGTACTGTGGTCAGATGAATCAGTATTTCAGGTATTTTTTGGGAGAAATGGACGCTGTGTGCTCCGGACCAAAGAAGAAAAGGATCATCCAGACTGTTACCAGCAACAAGTCCAAAAGCCAGGGTCTGTCATGGTATGGGGTTGTGTCAGTGCCCTTGGCAAAGGTAACTTGCACTTCTGTGATGGCACCATTAATGCTGAAAAGTACATAGAGATTTTGGAGCACAATATGCTGCCTTCAAGAAGACATCTTTTCCAGGGAAATGCATGCATATTTCAACAAGATAATGGAAAACCACATTCTGCACACATTACAAAGTCCTGGCTGCGGAGGAAGAGAACACGGGTACTTGACTGGCCTGCCTGCAGTCCCGACCTGTCTCCAATAGAGAATGTGTGGCGCATTTTGAAGCGCAAAATGCGACAACAAAGACCCCGTACTGTTGCCCACCTTAAGACTTGTTTGCAGCAAGAATGGGACACAATTACACCTGAAACACTTCATCACTTGGTGTCTTCAGTCCCTAAACGTCTTTTAAGTGTTGTGAAAAGGAATGGCAACATTACAAAGTGGTAAATGCTTTACTGTTCCAACATTTTTTTAAATGTGTTGCAAGAACCAAAATAGGAATTTCGTTTATTTGAAAAAGAAAAACAATACAAATCATGAGGAACACATTAAATTATGTGCTGTTGTATTGTCTGCAATGAAATACAAGTCAAAGTACATTTAGAAATCACTACTTTCTTTTTTTATTTGTGTTTTCCATACTGTCCCAACTTTTTCTGATTTGGGGTTGTAAAACTGAAATTGCAGATTCAAAGTACTCTCTGTTTGCATTTGGCTCAAGAAAGAATGAGCATAAATAACATTACGCTGAATGAGAGATTTAGCAACGGTCTTGCCGCTCTGAGGCAGATAATTCAAAAACTATAAATCCTACAGCTTACCTGGGCGCATTGGCTGAAACTAGACAACAATACCTACGTTCTGATGTATAAATTGTGCATGTGAAGTTAAAATTGTGGGTGTGAGAGCAATTAATAGAGAAAGAACTAAGATGATTCTTACAAAGACCTACACTCTAACTGTGACATCACCCACTGTAAATCATTTGAAATGCAAAAAAATCCTGAAAAGATCACTAAACTCAAACAGCTTTTTCACAAAAACTGTAAAAGCTATCAAACTGAAAAGCCAAAGCCTAATACCTGAATTGTTTGTGAACATTTTAAAGTTTGTTTGTTTGGTGTCTGTAGGTGAAAGTATGAAGGAGGTGAAACTTTGGGAGCAGAAGAAGATTTGAAGGATTTGAACCTTCTTGTCATTGACTTCAATGCAAAAATAAAATGTTTAAAAGCTTAATTTAAAAAAAAGTATAAATAGTAAAAAAAAGTCCCATAGTCTGCTGAAAGAGCTGAAGATTTTAAAAGTTGAATGGTTTAAATAGCTGAAAGTATGCAGAAGTTACGGAGAGCCAAAAAAACGTACGGAATAATAATAAAAAAGAAAGAACAGGATAACAATAGTTGGGAATGCTGAATCAGCATTCCCACCAACTACAATAAGCAAGACAGTTGCACGCCTTTAATTAGAATTATGTAAAGCTTTTGATGGGACAGTTAGGTCCTAGAGATGTGGTGACAACAGCTGCACAGAGGGGGCACAATTTGATTTTTTGTCATGGGGCCCAAAATTGGTCAGGGTACTAAAGTATAATCCGTTTTTCGTTTTAAACCAAAAACGAAAAAACGAAAAAACGGGTCGATATTTCGTTTTTCGTTTCAAACCAAAAACGAAAAAACGGAAATATGAGCTCCGTTTTCCCGTTTTTTCAATGTCCATGCAATTTGAAAATTAAGTGGAAAATTGCTCGTTTTTCAAATGTTGTTATTTTGTTTTTCATCTTTCCGTTTCAACCCAACAACGAGAATACGGGCTCATTTTTTGTAATGTGCATAATCACTGAAAATCCGACAGAACACAAGTCTCGTTCTTGTTTTGTATGGGCTTATGTGTTGAAGACATGGATGTATTAAGAGAACTGGATACAGTGTTCGGCGGGAAGCCCCGTACGTTCCAATGAGAGTGCTCAAAAGCGCATACAGACAACATGGAGCTCGGATCTTCCGCATTCTTGGCCCATGACGTTTCAATGGACATGCGCACTAGCAACAATTTGTTTGTGTTGTCGTAGCAACCGGTAACAACATGCGCGTTCATGAGTTCCCCTCTTGTGTCTCGATAAACGTAGCGAGTAAACGTAGCGAGCTAGCGAACTTAAGAACCGTTTTATTGTCTAAAGTATTCACTGACGTTAAACATTGTGTTTTCGTTGTTCTCGATCAGTTACATGCTTAGCTAAATAAACGATGGATGTATTTAAACAACCAAGGAGATGTAATTACGATGTCGTGCTACTAGCTAGCTAGCTGGTAGCTAGCTAGTAGGTTCGCCTCTCTTAAAGGGATACTTCACCGCTGGAAAGCTGAATATATCTTTAAATTGGGTCACTTATGTAGCAGAAATGTGAAAAAAAATTTTAATTGGTGCCTTCTAGGCCGAGAAAAGCCAGAAAATGTGTTTTTGGCTCATATGGATGAAAGACACCAAATCCCAGAATGCACTTCGCTTCGCTGCTTTGAGTCCACTCCCAAGCCACGCCTACCGCTTGACAGACAGACAGCGAGGCATTCGACTCAACTCAATGTGTTTTATTGTTATTTTAACCATATACACAAAACAACGTTTCATCGTGGCTTAAGTGGCGTTACACATTTTAAAATATATATAAACTACATTATATAATAACGACATACAAAACAGGCTACCTTTAGTGCACACACACATTATAGGTTCCGTAAAGTTCAGCTAACGCATACTAGCATTAGGCTTGGTGGGCTGTAAACACCGAGTATAAACACAGCCGTGAATTAGCGTGGAATGTCGAATGGTCGCCATGTAACAGTCACAAACTCCAGCGGTTAGCAGTTAGTTGGATACATATCACCACATTTCTGCACCAGTCCGTGTTAACACAGCTCACCTTCATACAGAGCATCTCTAGCTCGGATCGTCGGAAGGCTAGCAGGCCTGGTAGCTGGACAGTCCGGTTCACTGTTGTTCAGCCATGTTTCCACGAAACAAAAAAAACACAGTCTCTGAAGTCGCGTTGGGAGCATCGTTGAAGTTGGATGTAGTCCAGTTTGTTGTTAAATGAACGGACACTTTCAATCAGGACTGATAGGACAGGTGGCCGGCTAGCGTTAGCTCGCTCTGGATGTGCCTTTCCCCCGGCTAGCGTTAGCTTCCCACCTATCCGACGAGGATGTCCCCTACCCCGGCTCGGGGTATGAGCTAGCCCGCGGTCCCCGTGCTGGTCTCCGTGCAGGCGAAGCTCTCGTAGTGGGCCGATTATTCCGTCTGTAATAACGTTCCCTGCATATTCTCCGATCTGTACCGATGTATCCCGGTGGTACACGTGCGGTAGTTTGAATGCACATAATTGTTGTAAAAGTTTGCTGCTGAGAAGTTCTCTTAATACATCCATGAGAGAGAGCCATAGACAGTAAAAGAAGCTCGGATTGTCGGAGGGCTAGCAGGCCTGGTAGCTGGACAGTCCGGTTCACTGTTGAGCAAAAAACACAGTCTCTGAACTCGCGTTGGGAACATCGTTGAAGTTGGATGTAGTCCAATTTGTTGTTAAATGAACGGACACTTGCAAGCAGGATTGATGGGACAGGTGGCCGGCTGGCGTTAGCTCGCTCTGGATGTGCCTTTCCCCCGGGTAGCGTTAGCTTCCCACCTATCCGACGAGGATGTCCCCTACCCCGGCTCGGGGTAGGAGCGAGCCCGCGGTCTCCCTGCTGTTCTCCGTGGCAGGCGAAGCTCTCGTAGTGGGCCGATTATTTCGTCTGTAATAACGTTTCCTGCATATTCTCCGATCTGTAGCGATGTATCCCGGTGGTACACGTGCGGTAGTTTGAATGCACATAATTGTTGTAAAAGTTTGCTGCTGAGAAGATAGAGCAGAGCCCTGTTTAGCGAGGATTCAAGATGGCTGACATTTCGTTTTTTTTCGGCCGAGATCGCCTCGCTTCGGGTGATGGGCGGGTTTAAAACATGCGGAAGTAGGTCCTACTACTGGTTGTAGTCTTTTGCTCTGGCCAAAACATCTTCCGATGACGCAAAAATCGTCATTTTACGTCATCGGAAGATTTTTTCCGGACCCCCCAATGCAGATATCTCCTGTCTCAGGGGGATATGAGGGAGAGACGCACGGTCATTCAGAAATACTACCGGGTTTCTACTGATACAAAGCTGAATGCTAAATCGGTGAAGTATCCCTTTAATCAATACATCCATGCTCTTAATACATCCATGGTTCGCCTGCAGTTTGGTGAACAGTGCTTATCTTAAACATCCATGGCTTTATCTCTACAGGCGTTACAGCATACAGCCCTCGGATGTATCGTAAGATAAGTGTTAAACCCTAAACCCACATCGGCTTTTACGGACGTATAAGATATTATAAGATAAGATAACTAGCAGCTTGACCTGCATTCATCTTTTTTTTAGCTTTGCAATAAACCACTAGCTAAACCAGGTCGAGTGGTAGTGACACTGTATTTAAGTTACAAACAACATTTTCCATATTTTAAAATTAATTATCTTAATTTAAGATTAATACTGAAACTTTCCCTCATTGTTTTGTTAAATTGCAATATTTTTTTTATTCATTATAACACTTCACTTTGGCATGTATTAATTAGTAATGTTTATCTAAATAAACGATGGATGTTTTGAGAAAACTACATCGATGTAATCACTATGTCTGTAACGTTATCTAAGTATAGAGACCGTATGTACAGTGTTACCCTTCTCCCATGCTAGCTAGCTACCGCTGATGTTAGCTACTAGCCGATAGCCCCGGCTGTTTCGGGAAACGCTTATGACGTTACAGGCTTTACAGCATACATACATCATATACATATCATAAGATAATACCATGGATGTATTAATAAAACACATTGTGAATTACAGCCATTAGCTGGAGCTATATCAATTACAGCCAGCTACGTGACGGGTACATGCCATACAGGACCGTTCTCTTAATACATCCATGTACAGGACCCACAACAGTCATATGAGCATGCGCAGTGCAGGCGACGTGTACGGGCGCAGTCCCGCGGGTCTGCTCGCGTCCATTATGCGCGTTCATCATTTCTAATTTAATAATTCTGTATTCGCTACTAGTGAATGTTAAAAATGTTAAAAACATGACATTTTAAACAAGGAACCTTTAAGTGTTCGGACTGGTAAGTTTATATACCCTGAAACAAATTATTCGCTGAAATATAGACGTTTCTTTCGCCATGTTAAGTCTATGTGAAAAGTCTTTCTGGGCCATGGAGTGCAGTACCACCGCTATCCGCTAAGCCCATGGTGGTTGTTAGACTTGGCGCTCTTCCTGGGGGCTTGGTTGAAGATCGAAAGTCGCTCATATCAACGCAGCGCTGGACCGGAAGTAACATTAACGTGTCAAAATAAAAGTACAAGAACTGTAATAACCGCCAGAGGACCGAGATACTTTAGCTTTTGCCTATAGCTTGTCAGATTAGGCTAAAATTAATTATTTAGGGTTATATAAAGTATTTAATAATTGAATAATAATATTAAAATTACATTTTAAATAAAATGTACATTACTCTGTTATTAGCCTATGTGTGGCGTTATTGACTACTTACTCTAATCTTACACCAGCCAGTAAAAAGACATCTAACCCTTGTTGTTGTCTTCGGGTTAAATGTGTCGTGTTTTCAAAGTTTCTTATAAGAAATATGGGTTTCTTTCAACCAAATTAACCAAAAAATAACATGCATTGTTCCGCTCCATGCTCTTCGCAAGTAAAATTCATATTCACAACTTTCATAGAATTTTGGGTGTTTTATTCAATTTTATAGCATGTATGGTCTTCCCAGGTGCATTTTGACCACAGGTAGTGCAATAGGGCACTATTGTGCTTTACAGAAGATAAACACACACACATGCACACACATGCATGCACATGCCCAGACACACAAACACCCGCATTCACACATTCACCCCGCCACACACACGGACACACGTGCGTATGTACAAGTATGTGCATACACACACACGCACACACACACACGCACACACACACACACACACACACACACACACACACACACACACACACACACACACACACACACACACACACGTGAGCGCACACACATCTTCAAAGCTACAGCTTTGTAAACTTGTCCTTATAACACCTTCAATGTGTCTTTTCCTAAATGGAGACAATACATTTCTTCATGAAATAGTTTTGTCCTTTTTGTTTGCTCTCTGTTGTTGGTGAATAAAATTGCATCAGTTAATTTTGATCTGGGTATATCCTGGCTAATATTTGCCATATACCAGTCTGTTATAATCCAAAACAACTAATCATATATCCTCATTTTACTCAGAAATTAGGTATAATTCATGTAAATGAGGTCTGTTGACCATGAATGCAAAAATAAGTGTAAAACTAATGAGTGGAATGAAGTTGGATAAAAGGCTTAACACAGAATTGAGTAATAAATGACTTCATGCTTTATGAACTGGTCAATTTTGTTATGCTTGCAACATCTATGACCCGGGAGGACAAGTGCATGGTCGACAGGAAAACAACACAAGGGCTAAACCACTAAACCACTTACAGTTTTTATGATGCATGCCTTTGGTGTGGGATATCTGAGTTCAATTCCTACTGCGATACATCAACCAATGTGTCCCTGAGCAAGGCACTTAACTCCTAGTTGCTCCAGAGGCGTGTGACCTCTGATATATGTAGCAATTGTAAGTCGCTTTGGATAAAAGCGTCAGCTAAATGACATGTAATGTAATGAAAAAAAGAAGACAGAGACAGAATTGTCCTGGTACTCGTCTTCCTCTCCCTCGTGTAGGCATTTTTCTTACTTTCTTTGTGTTCATCTTTATTGTTCCTTTTCCACACAAAATCAGCCCAAATAGGTCCTCTTTTACTGTATGTATTACAGTAACATGTGGTCATGTGATTGAAAGAACTTCAACACCTGAGTGTATTTCCTAGAGGGGAATCAACTGTGATTGATCTATTTGCATAGCTTCAATCAGCTGTTTCTCAGTAGCAATGGAATAAAATGCAGGGGATATATTTGTGTTTCAATTTACAATATGAACAGCTGTTCACTGTGACTTTAGCCTGTACGTTAGGTTTAGAACATGAAGTTATCTGTTCTGACTTACAGTGTGAAAGCATTTGCAAATTGGTCAGTAAAAATCCATTGTTTAGGTCTTGGTTGAGCTTGTGTGTAAAAGAAGTTCAATCATTTTAAATGTGTACAATTGGGCCACATTGCAAAACTCTCATCATATTAGTGAGGGAGCTGCCATGTTGCTTCTCATCCTGATCTTATTCTGTAACCAAAACTGAGAAAGATATATATATATATATATATATATATATATATATATATATATATATATATATATATATATATATATATATATATATATATATGCCATCTGCTGCTGCTCCAACAATACAATGGCAGTGAATATTTATATTGCTTACCAGGAGATGTCAGTTATCTTGATCATAAAAATAATACATTGCAAAGTCAGGACTGGTACCAATTATATTATTTACAACACACACATGCACACAAGCACACAGCAGCACATTGTTATTAGTTATTTAGTTCTAGAGTCTAGTTCTAGAGTTTTATGTTGTTTCGGTGTTATGTTCTAAGCCGTATGTGCTTTAGTTCACTTGTTCATTCCATTCCATTAAATGACATGTCATTTAGCTGCCGCTTTTATCCAAAGCGACTTACAATTAAGTGAAAGGCAGGGCAACATGTTTTCTTTTAGTGGAGAGGGAAACCAGAGCACCTGGAGAAAACCCTGTGCAGACACGGGAAGAACATGCAGAAAGGCCCCGGGCCAGCAGGGTCCAACCCGGTACTTTATTGCTGTGAGTCCACAGTGCTTACCATTGACCATTCCTTATTGTAATTCAACCACACAATATCCATTATGTATTATATTGTATTATCCAATATTGGTCAACTAGTGTTTCAAGGGCTTAGTATGAGCAGTGAACATCTAACGAGCTGGCTGATCCAGGCCCAGGCCCTGCAGTGAGGAGGTCTACCATGCTCACCATGAACTCTGGTCCAGTCTGCAGGGCCTGAGGAGACCAGACCAGAATGGCAGAGTCTCCAGTACACTTTACATTGTTAATTTATGTTCTTCATCACATTGACATGTTCAATGGCAGCTGATGTGGTCAAACATGTCACATACAATATTCTGCAGAGCAATTTAAAAAAGCCCTTATATTTTTTGCCTTTTTTTTACTGGCTGGTGTAAGATTAGAGTAAAAGTAGTTAATAATGCCACACATAATGCTAGGGGAATGCAGATATTATTTAAAATGTGATTTAAAAATTATTATAATCCTATTTCTATTTTAAAACAATATCCATTCTTACTCCCTTTGTGGCTATTCATTAATGTTACTCAATTAAATACTTTATATAACCCTAAATAATTGATTTTAGCCTAATCTGACAAGCTACAGGCAAAAGTTAAAGTATCTCGTTCCTCTGGCAGTTATTACAGTTCTTGTACTTTTATTTTGACACGCTAATGTTACTTCCGGTCCAGCGCTGCGTTGATATGAGCGACTTTCGATCTTCAACACATAAGCCCATACAAAACAAGAACGAGACTTGTGTTCCGTCGGATTTTCAGTGATTATGCACATTACAAAAAATGAGCCCGTATTCTCGCTGTTGGGTTGAAACGGAAAGATGAAAAACAAAATAACAACATTTGAAAAACGAGCAATTTTCCAATTAATTTTCAAATTGCATGGACATTGAAAAAACGGGAAGACGGAGCTCATATTTCCGTTTTTTCGTTTTTGGTTTGAAACGAAAAATGAAATATCGACCCGTTTTTTCGTTTTTGGTTTAAAACAAAAAACGGATTATACTTTAGTACCCTGACCAAAATTCCTGGCGGCGCCCCTGTGTTGGTTGGGCTTCAGAGACTGATGAGGACAATCTGACATTCCGGGCGGTGTAGGAGCTAGCTAATTCCAGAAGATGGCAGTAAAGCAACACTGAGGATGCAAGCTGCCGGTAAACTCCAAGGAAGAAGAAGAAACCGGTTTCCTCCAACAACAATGGCGTCCTCCACGACGGGAGACGGCGTGAGTGAAGCACAAACAGGGAAAAAATCCAAAAAGACTAAAAGCCTAGGTATGTAATGGATGCTGCCGAAATAGACACCATTATTTTACAATCCGAAACCCATTCACTGTAAAGCAGATCTGAATTTTCTCGTCTAATTGGCCTGTTTACGTGTCAGCTGCAATGCACGCATGAAATAACGTTAGCTTTAAGCTAACAAGTCAGCTGTCGTGTGTTGCAAACATTTGCTGCTTCTTTTTTTAAATTTTATTTTAAACTTTACCCTCTTTGGCTTCGTTTTGAGTTCACCCAAAGGGAAACAACAAGAACGTAACATTTTAGATTAACGTTATGTAATGTTATTAGTATTATTTTTAGTGTAAACGTTTCCAGAACTGTAACTTAACAGCATGCCCGAAATCACTGCATTGACGCCAACGTTTAAAACTCAGCACAGACGTTAACGTTATCCCTGTGTTCTTGTATGGGTTGTTGCATATTACCTAGTAATTAATGTTTCCTTTCCCCTTGCAATGTCGCCAAGTAAAAAAATTCATAAAGTTTGAGTGAAACATACCTTTTGGATAGAAGCTCTCAGCTACCATCAACCACTGTAACGTGGAACCCGTTGTTTAATCTTTTTCTGCACATTTTTGTCAGAAAGCTGTAACTGCATTGTACCAAACATACTGTGGGCTCTGGAGTAACTGCCATATAAACACCATGTGCTACAGCTAAGACAAATTCACTCTTTAAACAACTAAAGTACAGTACAACAGGGTTCTGGATTTGTGCATTGTTGTGTTGGACCCGTGGAAAGTATGGAGTAGGTGGATGGGGTGGAGTTGTATGGGTGAGAAAACGGTTGTCAAATCATCCATGGCTCTCCTGTCTGTGTCATGCAGTGGATGAATCTGAACTACTGGCTGTTCCTGATGGATGGAAAGAGCCGTCTTTCACCAAAGATGACAACCCCCGTGGTCTTCTGGAGGAGAGCAGCTTTGCAACCCTCTTCCCCAAGTACAGAGAAGCCTACCTGAAAGAGTGCTGGCCGCTTGTGGAGAAGGCTTTAGGAGAGTCAGTAAGTTCACCTAGTCAGCTCAAGCTTTGAAAACAGACCACAACATATCTTAATCAGAAGACGTTTTATTGGTCCAGATACGTTTACTTGCACAAGGAAATCGATTTCATTGGTCCCTTACATCCACATGCATGCGAATAAAACTGTAAAAAAGACTAAAAGGGAAATCAGACTATTTTATGATTTCATCTTAATGTTTCCATTTGTATCATTTGTATATTAAGCTTGATTGTTAAGCATGCTCTTAAATTCTACATGTCTATATTTGAAAGCAACAGATTCTTGCAAGAGTTGTGACATTTTACAAAAGTTGTGGATAAACTTGGAGATAATGACAGATCTTTTATTTTTGGACTATGCAGCCCATAGTGCTAAAAGTAATTTCATGATCATTTTTGCTCATTTTGGAGCATAGAATTTACAAACACGAAAACGTCTTTGTGCTGATTAGAGCTGCAACTATTAGTTGTTAGCAATAACAATAATACTATTGTGGCTGCAGGATGGTGCATCTGAGAAAAAAGGAAGATATTCATTGTAATCAAAGTATCATTGTAGGTTACATATTGAAACTAATTGGTATTAAAGAAGAATTACAGTCGATTTCAACACGTAGCTCTGTTGTCTGTAAATTTGGAGTGTTGATAAGTAGCAAGAAAAACGACAACAATCGGTGTTGCCTACATCGTGTTATCCTCCTGCTAGAGTTGGCACCCAACAGGCTTAAACAGGGCAGTGTTTAGCCTCTAAACATGCCCGGAATGTCATTACAAGTGCCCACCCATGTGCAGTGATTCCTTCTGAGGGAACACAGAGAATCTGACTGCAGTAGATGTGACAGAAAGGCATAAAAGTTGTGTTAATCCATACCTCACCAAAAAACAAGAAATAAACAGAGGTATGGATTAACACAACTTTTATGCCTTTCTGTCACATCTACTGCAGTCAGATTCGCTGTGTTCCCTCAGAAGGAATCACTGCACATGGGTGGGCACTTGTAATGACATTTCGAACATGTTTAGAGGCTAAAAACATGTTTAAAACCTGCCCTGTTTAAGCCTGTTGGGTGCTAACTCTAGCAGGAGGATAACACGGTGTAGGCAACACTGATTGTTTTCATTTTTCTTGCTACTGACAGCACTCCAAATTTATAGACAACAGAGCTACGTGTTGAAATCGACCAGACTTCTCCTTACCAGGTCAGCACTGTCGCCTGCGTCTTATTTAATATCTCCATATCAATACAGTGTTGAGACTTACTTTTTTTTTGTAAGCAGAGAAAGCCGCCGTTTCAACGAGGCTCTCTGACAAATGTAGGCCATCCAGAAGCTTTTTTTTTTAATCCATCATGGAATTACAGTGTATTTGTAACATAATTAATTATGAATCCAAAAATCAAATCACAAATCTCCATCTCTGAATGTGGCGTTTAGTCAACCAATAGAAACCCCTAGCAGGACTTGTATTCAGTGTATGTGTATTGGGGAAATAGACACAGGCCAGGAGGACCCCTGGAGGCTGAACTGAGTGTGAGTTGGCATACTGATGTCTGATAGCAGGCATACAATGAATTAGAGAGGACACAACTAGGCTACGTTCAGACTGCAGGCAAAAGTGGCCCAAATGTTTTTGGGGTCAAGTGACCAGGTCAGACTTCTTCAGAAGTAGTGTGAACACTAAAATCTTACCCAGATCAGTTTTCCTATCAGATTCAGGCCACTTCCATATATTTTCAATGCGGCCGCAGAGTGATGTGACTTTTACCTCAATAACCCTCGCTGCGCCCTCTCTCCCCGCGGGGCGGGGCCCCCTGCTCCCGGGGCGGACTGTCCTCGGGGCGGACTGTCCTCAGACCGCGTCGTGTTGCCAGGGAGGGGATCGGCTCACATAAAAGGCATCGGGTCTGCAGCGATGTCGGCAACCCACCCGACCCGTCTTGAAACACGGATCAAGGAACGCGCGAGTCAGAGGGTCGCCCCGTGGCGCAATGAAGGGCCTGCGCGCGCAGGCTGAGGTGGGATCCCGGTCCCTCGGGGTCGGGCGCACCACCGGCCCGTCTCGCCCGCACCGTCGGGGAGGTGGAGCATGAGCACGTGCAATAGGACCAAAAAATAATGAAATATGGTGAACTATGCCTGGGCAGGGCGAAGCCAGAGGAAACTGGTGGCAAATCGGCCGTCCGGTCACACAGACCTCTGTAGTGAATGTGCAGCCATAACCCCGCCAAAATAACCAATTTGTCTTTTTTCTCTTCATTCTTCTCCTCCTCAGCACCTGCTCGTTAATGTTACGGCTGCCATTACACAAACATTTTGAAATAACAGCGAAAAAGCTTCCTCCATAACCTCCCTAACTTTAGTCAGTCCCTCCAGAAAAACGCGATTATGCGATCGCAGAATTCAATGCATAATCAGCCAAAGTCTGCATATTTATGCATGGGCCGCATTTTTTCAAATAGGCCGCACTTTCGCCGCATAAATTGCCGATTTCCGCGCAAAATATGCGGGGCTTGCATGATTTCATAATCCCCGCATTTTTGTTGCAAAAAAGTCACCTATATCTCAGCCGAAAGTTGAAAAATGTTGCGTTTACTTCACACAAGAGCAGCCATTTTCCCCTGTTGCCATGGGAACGTTATGAAGTGACGTAATTTCACCTACTGAGAACACAGTGTTGGGGAATCACTTTTTTTTCTCTTTTTCATCAAACCGCAGTTTTTGCAAGTTCCACACAAAGAAAACGTGCCGCATAATCAAGGATTTTTGCCCGCAACAATCACAAAAAAACTCCGCGTTTTTCTGGAGGGACTGTTTAGTGCAACAGCGTGCTGCATCTGATGTCATTGTTATTCTTCTTTTGCACATGCGGATCAGTTCGAAACCGCAAACAGTTCATACTGGAATCTGATATAGGCCACATTTTAAAAGGTTATGTGAACAGCCCAAAAGACTTGCAGTGTGAACGTAGCTTAATATGTTTGGATAAAAGCGGGTGGACTTTTCTGGGGAAAAACCTAAATAGTTTAATATTTTTGTTAGTTACAGAGTTTATTTATGTTTCCCCCTGATTGCCAAGACCTAGAAGAACACTTTTCAAAAGCCCAAAGGAATAGTTGTACTTGTTTCCTGTGTGATTTCAATACATTTCTGTGACATTTCATTTCAGTTTAGTTTTTGTCTTTATAGTCATAGTCATAACAACTTATACATTTGTGTGGCGTCCCTGCAGCATGCATATCCTGATAGCTCAGGTTCTCCTGAAAGAAACAATGTATTTACAGTATCTTGATTGTGTATAACAGGGTTGAGGTTATACTAGCATTATTACACAGGGAGACCAGGCGAACCAAAGATGGGGGAAAATGACTTGGACCTCAGAGTTAAAAAAAAGTAATATAGATTTAAAAGGCTGTATTTGACCCTCCAGTATGCACATGATGTTAAGCTTGATGCTGGCTGGA
This sequence comes from Gymnocephalus cernua, assembly GCA_023631565.1. NCBI lineage: Eukaryota > Metazoa > Chordata > Actinopteri > Perciformes > Percidae > Gymnocephalus > Gymnocephalus cernua. The sequence goes on from CM042447.1 coordinate 21,576,280, forward strand.
TTACTTAACTACCTTCAGGCCTAGTCAGGCTGAATTGCAACCCTGTGCTATGCGGTTTAGTTTTGGTTTAGGCACCTGGTGGTTGTCCCGTTGTGTAACAAAGATCTTTTGTTCTTTTCAGAACATCAAAGCCACTCTTGACCTGATAGAGGGAAGCATCACAGTTTGCACCACTAAGAAAACATTTGACCCTTACGCCATCGTGAGAGCCAGAGATCTCATTAAGCTGCTGGCCAGGAGTGTCCCATTCGAACAGGTAATGATCACGGGGCACTGTTGTCATGTAGGGTTGGGGTCTCGCCCATCCCAAAAAGAATGTTTTTGCAGCACATGACATAAGGGATGGGTCTCGAGACCCGGTTCCAAATTTCTCAAAACCCGAAAATCAATAAGGGTCGAGCTTATCGATACTGCTATCGAGACGAGTGGATCATAGAACGTTATGTCTAAAAATAGATACGTGTGCGAACTGGAAAGATTGACAAGCACAGTGTGCGTAAAAACCATAGGTACAGACTAGCCTCCCCACTGCATATCATTCCAAACATATTCAGACTGGCTACAGAGAGCACCGCTCTGTGGGCCGCTTAATCAGCTCGTTAAAACAAAAACGGCAACAGAGACGGGAGAAATCAAACCGTCACAGACTCACAGTTTTTGCAATATAAACAATAATAGTTCTGTTAAGATTAAGAATTTGTCATCTAGTCTTTCCACCAAATAATAGAAAAGTATCGATAATGGTATTGATAAAGACTCGGATCATTAGGCAATCCCAAAAATGGTATCAGTATTAATAAAAATTAACGATTCTCATAGGGTTGGGTATCCAACTCTGTACTTTTTTGGGTACTGACCGAATTACGTCGGTACTACCGAAGACCGATTCACTTAAAATCAAACGGTGCCAAATTTTGGTACCTGACAGTGAGCGCAGTAAGCGCAAGCTTATTTGTCCTCTCTGCATACTGACAGAGAGCGGAGCTCTGACGCGCACGCGCACACACACTCACACACACACACACACACGCACGCACACACACACCACACACACACACACGCTTTTTGCTATTAGAAACTTGTGATGCTTGGTAAAGGCATTACCAACAGAACAGCAGAGCTGATGCAGAGTTCTGATTAATAGGTTGTTTTGTTTCCCTGTTCATACGGTTTTTCGCTTCCAGGCGGTGCGGATATTACAGGATGACATGGCGTGTGACATCATCAAAATCGGGACCCTGGTGAGGAACAGGGAGCGGTTTGTGAAGCGAAGACAGCGGCTGATTGGCCCCAAGGGCTCCACTCTAAAAGTGAGTCCCACACCAATGTCCAGCTTTCATCCAACACATCTCATATCTGCTGGGAAGCAGCACTTATCTCAGAGATACTACGTATTTTTCATAGATTGTTAAAATGTTTGACTGCTACCTCAAGTAACTTACTCTCATAACAAGGCTAATGGATATGCCCCTAATGAGCAGTGAAAATGCAGTTTAATGCAGGATTTAGCTTACCTAATACCCTAAAACTCAGTCTTAAATTGTAAACCTGTGTAATATGAGGAGGGTCAAGTCTGAGTGTTGTGTTGCTTACTGAGTATGCTCACTGGACTTGGTCTGTGTCTATGGTTGCACTTGGAAATAGACGTCACTAGGTGGCAGCTTTGATTCTAATAAGCCACAGTGTGTTTGTGTCGTTCTTACTGTTAACAGACTTGTTCTTTTAAAGTCATGAGTTACATGCTTTACATTGCTTTCCTGTCCCTTTTCTCAAGGCATTGGAGTTGTTGACCAACTGCTATGTGATGGTGCAGGGCAACACGGTGTCGGCCCTGGGGCCCTTCAACGGTCTGAAGGAGGTGAGAACTTCACAGAGCCGAACTCGTGTCTGTGCTGGAGACCAGAGAACAAGACGTTTTGAAATGTGTCTGTAAACAGCTCTCAATATTCTTGCAGCTTCTAACTAAAACCAAGCTGGGCCAAGCCAGCCTGTGTTGGAAAAACCCTTGTAATGTCACATTTCATTACAATGATGTTATCACTGACCTCTCACCTTTCAGCCAATTACACGCCCCCTGTCTCTTAAGCAAGAAAGCTCAACTGCTACCAGACTTAGCCAGTTAGCTCCCGTAAGCAAGAGCCTAACTTTAACTTTGGTATTGTTGTTGCACTAGCTAAGTGTGATACTAAATGTGGTAGTAGTTGTTAATCTTTGTAGCTTAAGAGAGGCGGGCGGGTATGTGAATGTTAGGGTTAGAGGGATGGAATAACATTTCATAATATTGATTTGAGTTTTAATATATGTATCTATTTCACAAATATTACATTTTTCTCTGTAGTTCTCAAATTAGAATATCATTTTACACAAAGAAAGATGTAGAAACATTTTTTCAATGTCTTTTTTTTCTATTGTTCAGGTACGCAAAGTGGTGATGGACACAATGAAAAACATTCATCCCATCTACAACATCAAGGTACGTTCAAACTGCTGACAGAAACGTGGCTGTTTAGGCAGCCTTCTGCCATGCCACAGCTCAAAAACAATAGTAGCGGATAGATTGAAAAGTTTGGACAGACTGCAATCATGCCCAATGAAGATGCTTTCCATCCTTGTTCTTGATCTCCTGACTGAAATTATTCTCTCTGGGTTTGTACGCCAAGGCTGGCACAACCTGGAGCTGAGGGCATGAAAGAGCCACAGATGACTACCTAATTGTAATAGTAACCATTTTTTATGTACCCTAATCTAATAACTTTAATACAAGTAACAGCAAGAGTTTTTCATGTGGGATTACTATTCTTGGGAACAGAGTGAACGTACTCTTCAAACAGCTGAGCTGCTGAGATGAGAGCCTTTCTGCAGGCACGCTTTTTCGCTCTGTACTAAGATGTTGCTCATCTTTATTAGATGACATCACAAGCTCAAGGTTTTCCCATACACTTCTGGCCTACATCTAACCACTTCACATGTGTGGATTCATCTTCATCTCTTTATTCAATGGATGGCAAAAACCAAAGTGCTTGGCTATATTACTGGCAGAGGTTGTTGTTTTCTGCCCTGAACTCTTTCATCATGACTTGAGATGTAATAACCATTCATTGCATACATGCAACATTTCTCATCGTGTTCTTAGCAAGAAATGCTAAAAAAAAAAATTAAAATAATAATGTTCAATAAGTCATGTTTTCATAAGCTAATCACTAGTCACTAGTATTCTCAGCATTTCCTCTGGTTCTTCCACAATAAACACCTACAGCTGCCTTCAAATTAAAATACAGCTTTTTATGAAACGCATGCAGGAAGTGATGTTAGTATCAACTGTAGCTTTGTCTGTAGCTTATTGCAGAAAATGATTAGTGCAGAAATCGAAGAATTAGGGCTCTTGCTGTGTCAACACAATGGTCAGTACTGATAAATGAGGCATAAAATGCATTGACCATTTACATGGTACCACACCTGAATGAATGGGTGGAAACTATATAAATATATACACTGGTAATAAAAGCATTTTAGTGCAGACAGGATGTATGACTTGACCGTACACCACCAAAATATCACATTTTTGTTACTTTTACACACCCACATCCACCGTCCCCCTTTCCATACTTTCTGGCGACTGGAACCATCAGACACTGATGATCAAACGTGAGCTGTCCAAAGACCCCGACCTGAGGATGCAGAGCTGGGAACGCTTCCTGCCCAAGTTCCGCCACAAGAACCTGGCCAAGCGCAGAGAGCCCAAGAAGAAGAGTGTGAAGAAGGAGTACACACCGTTCCCTCCAGCACAGCCAGAGAGCACGGTCAGACATTTGCTTGAAACCCCATTTATTTTAACATTCATGGTTGAATAACTGCCAATATCTTGTCTATGAAGAACACCGTAACATTAGTTTACTTGCTGAAGATAACATGTAGCATTTCACATGTAGGCACACTTGCTCATACGGCATTGTTTTATATTATAATTAGGGTTGGGTATCGTTTGGGTTTTTTCCGATACCGGTGCTAAAACGATGCTTAAAAAAAGATTTAAAGAAAAAAAGGAACATCACAAAATGACTATCAGCGACATTTAAGAACGGCTTGTTTATTGCTACGGCCATGTGGTCCAAATGTAATAACAATAACTTATAACAACCCAGGGACAGCTAAACTGCTGTTAAAACAACAAAAACATCCACTGAACAGGAATAGGGTATTTTCCAATAACTTTGAATGCACCGTGATGCATTCAGCGATGCTTCTGTTGCTTCTAACGTCCGTTTTAGAGCACTAGAGAGAAGCGCAGTAGGCATTTAATTGGCACCGATATCCGCGTTGCTATTTGGTCCCAGAGATACCAGATCCCATATTAGCACCAGGTTTCGGTACCCGACCCTAATTATAATAAAACTTTGCTAAAGGCAGCTATTTTAAAGGTCTTTCTGATAAATAATGTTAATGTTAACTAACAACAGAAACAGGAATGCTTCTCCTTTGTTTGAACCCTGTTATTGAGACTAATATTGAAACTTATTTAGACTGAGATTTACTTTATTTTGATTCTCTGTGGATTATCTTTGTAGGTTGACAAGGAGCTGGCCACAGGAGAATTCTTCCTGCGTGAAAGTGTTAAAAAGAGAAAGAAGATGGAAGAGATCAAAGTGAGTACTGAGTGGATTCATCTCCTGCTGGGCTGCTGTGCCTGTTCACACCAGTGGTATTACTGTAATAAAGTCCAGCTGTTTTAAAAGCCTCTGTCCTTCTATTGCTTAGTTACAGTTTCATTGAAAGGCAGCTAGATTAGCATGAGTGTCTGTAAAATTCTGCAGAAACTTACCCTAAAATAGTTAAGAGTTGCATGATATTCTAAGAACTGCCAATTATGTGACTGTCATTGTTCCTCTTTCTCAGGTGAAACAAGCGGAGGCACTGACCAAGAAGCAGGAAGAGCGGAACAAAGCTTTCATTCCTCCTAAAGAAAAGCCTTTAATGAAGAAAACCACAAAAGGTAGAAATAAGGGAAACAATCTTTACCTGAGAACAAAGCACATATGTCTAAACCTGTGCACTGTAAAAGTCCAGCTAACCTCTGTCCCACCCTTGTTGACCTTATTTCTGTCACAGCTCCTACAGAAGGCAAGCTGGACATTGAAGCCATCAAGGAGAAAGTGAAAAAAGCCAAAACCAAGAAACTGGGGGCTCCACCAGTGAACCCAGGTCCCCCCACCAGCAGCACCACTGGCAAAAAGAAAAAGAGCAAAACAAAAAACAAAGGCTAACCACAGACTTAGACCATCATAGTTGTAATGTGTACTCCATGATATGGTAATTGTTGGACAGTCCTATTGGACAGATTAAGGACTCTGTCAGGAAGATGGGACGTCAGACACAGTGTGTGCTTGGATCAAAAATGAATTCCATCACAAACTGATGGATGTTTTTATTGAACTTTTTGTTGTGAGGATTTCCTGTTCATAATACCTAGTGTAATCTTCTATCTGGAGACCAATTCTCAGTCAGTATGGTCAGTATTTATACATTTCAAAAGATATTGTTCTGTCCTTAAGGCTAATGCGTGTTCAGGAGGAGGCCAACCCAATCTGATAGAAATGTAAAATTAAAGGAAGATTTTTAACAACCTGGATCTTATATTTGTAGGTTTGCCTTGTTCTTTCTGATCATGAAAACAAAGTTAATATAGAGGTAAAGTATGGGTGGCTTGACTTAACAATATCTCTAGATACAGGTTTATAGTAAGTCCACATTTGTTGGTGGTCAGATTTATAGTCCAGTTTATCTTAAGCACTACTTTGGAAGTAAAAATAAAGGTCAGTGTTGGATATCATTCTGTTTTTACCTCCGCCAAACGAGGTTATATTTCCGGTTGGTTTGTTGGTTTGTCTGTCAACACAATTGTGAAAGCACTACTGACCCGATTTTCACGAAACTCAGTGGGATGGTGTATCATGGGCAAGTTTTGGAGTGGATCCAAATCACGGAGTGGGAACACAAAATATTTGTCACTTTCATTAACATCACAAAATAGATGCTGCGTTCATGTGGTGTCGGCAAAATGAGTTCCCCGACTGGGGAAATTCACAATGCATTGTGAGATAGGGCATGCCTTGGCAGAGGTCTGTGCTCCCTGAGTGCCGTTCTTGGAGAATCAATTGTTTTTTGTTTTTTTTAACTACTTGCAGTTTATCAAGGGCATATTATTGCCTCATAAAGTTGATATGATGAACATGTTAGCTAACAGCTGCCTATTTACTCTTATTTGTATACAGCAAGTCCAATATTCACTCTTCTGTTAGCTGGAAATATGTCTCTCTTGCTAAACTGTGTTCATCACCTAGTTGCTAACTCAATTGGACCTTTGACCTTTATGTACAGATCCTTCAGTACTTAAAAGCTGCCTATAGACAAAAAAAATGAAAGGTTAAATGAAACTTGCATCTTCATCGTAGCACTTCCTGAGTAAGTGTGTTCTTAAGGTCACCACAGGTGGTCTATTCATAGCAGAAGACATCGGGATAAAAGTGGTGGACTGCATACGCTGTGATGAAGGTGAAGAGGAGGGCAGTGGGCCGGACAATCAGAATAGTCACATAGTTGGAGCCACTGGTGGCCAGAGCAGGGTCCCAGTCTGCGGTCCAGTTGTAACCTGAAAACATGAAGTTGAACAGAGAGGTTTCAGTATTTATACCTAGCACAGCTTAAACTGATTTATCAAGTGAAATGTGTTACACACTTCTTCACTAACACCATGTTCGAACAAGAACTACTTTTTAAGCAAAGGTGGGTTGTATCTGTGCTTTAAACTGTGTTTTTGGCTTATATACTGTACTGTCACTTACTTTTCTGTGAATCTCGTTCTTGGCTACCTGCAAAGACATTAAGACAGAAATGGTTGAAATGCCTACAGCGCTTGAGCACATATGTTTTGCTCAAGCATTTTCATTCATTTGATAGGTTTTTGTAAAGTGGCTTGTTAAATTCTCTGTCAGTAGCAAAGCTTATAACATGGCAAAACTCTTGCTTTTTGTCTTGGCTTCCTTAAGTTTGTAGTTATAAATCTTCAAATGAACTATGACCATCTCAGACGTCACAAAAAGCCAAGAAATAAAATGTGTATGTGTGAAAATAGGCAAAGGTAGCCACAAGCGTTGGTGATCTGTAAAACACAATTCAAAATCAGGACATGAATTTTTTGCACCACTAAAAAGTGGATTGAATACTCACGGCAGAGATTCTCCACACAGTTCCCTTTACATCCAGAGCAGCTTGCCCCTCGTTCATACGGTCGCCTTCCATTCACATTACCCCTGCACGAGGAACCACCATCAAAGTTACCATATTGTAGGTAGCAACTGTTTGTTCATTATGAGGTCATTTTTGTACTGAACCTACCACCCTCTTATATTGTTTTCCTTAGAATGTTCAAATGTAGAAATATGCAGGTATATCTGTCACATTGTTTGCTTTAAGATAGGAGATCTAAAGTGATAAGGTTGGCATTATTCTATGTTTGTTATTGTCAACAAATCCCCATGAAAAGACCCAAAACCACAATGTGTTATTCCACTTTCTGATTTTCCTTTCCCTACCCTGTCTGTGGCTCTCAGCCCGAGCCCATTAGTTCATATTTAAAACCCAAATCTTTAAAAAAAAATGTTTTCAAATGTCTCTGATTTCCTGAAACAGCTGGTCACTGTAGTTTTTAACAAATGTTACTAAAAAAGGAATACATAGTGCATTTGTTGAGAACTATTTTCAGCTGTGGATTAATATAAATCCAGTGCTTTAATGAGTGGGATTGAGTGAAAAACTGCAGTGTTTGTTCCCAGTTCAATGGTGCGGCTCATTTTTCTGTTGTAATAGTTTTCGGACAGAGGAGCTCTATGGCACAGAGAAATAATATGTATGCTTGTTAGGATACAGTCATGGTTGTTTTTGATAATTCCAGAATACAATTTTAGAATACTGCCAGCCTTTGAACCTTGCTAAATTGTGGCAGTAAATTCCACATCCTTTTTTTCACATGAAATCAGGGCTGAAACCTTGCCTAACCACAGCCTCAAACACCAGCAGAGAAATGTTAACAAGTACGGTGTATAGTATTTATTGTAAACTGATCTAACATTTTTGTAGCGCTTTAAACCAGGCCGGCGCCTCCCTTAAATATAAAATATAACAGTTTTTAAGTCATAAACTCTCAAGTCTGTATTGGTAGATGTGTTCAACTTACGCTGTAGCATAGTTGCACACAAAAATGACACCCTCTTTAGAAGCAAACTCTTTAGAAGTGTTTTTTACACCATTCGGGCACAGCTGGGCGGCACAACCAACCTTGTAGGTGCTTGCCCACACAACCTGGGGACAATAAAAGGGTTAAATTGCGCAATGCAGACCGAATAAAAAAACATGAGCAGTTCCTTTTTTTTTACTTCCCCTGATCAATTTGAAATATTTTACCACAAAAAGAAAAAAAGTGTTATCAGTATATTTCCATAGAAACGTGCACATACCTGTGTGTAGTGGCCACAGGTGCGTGTGCAGACATTGCTGGTGTAGTCATAGTCTTGTTTTTCATTCACCCAACTTTGTATGGCCTTCTGCGCATCAAAAGATGATGGTGGGTAGCCTGCCCATATGTTTTCTCCAACAGAGGAGAAGGTAGGGTGCACACGGCGGACATCTTTGAGGTAGATGTTGTGTTCAAACACACAGGACCTTGCCCATGCTCTTGCAGTAATGGCCAAGCCCTCATCCCATGTCTGAATGAACAGAGGTAAAGAATATCAAGCAGCTGTTCATTACAATGACTACTTCTTAGATTATGATTTAAAGAATTGGGTTATCCAAAAAATTGAATCAAATCTCACTTTTTCTTTGTGTTTGGTGTTTTTTGCCCCCAAGGCAGCGCGGCAATGGTTATGTTTAAGGTCAGGGTTAGCAGCCTGGAAGGTGACGTTGGAAGCAAAAAACACCATCGAGCCTTCGTCCTTGTGGTATTTGTCCAGTTTTTCTTTCAATACATTATTGTGTTGTATTATTATGTTTGAGTTTTCATTGTATAAATACAATAAATACAAGTTCACAAAAAACAATTCTCCAATATAATGGAGGTAAATGGAATTCATAGGAAAACAAAGTTGAACAGCAGTGTGTATTTATCTAAACTATGTCCTGGCTACTCTGTATAATCCATGGGCCTCAGGAGTTGGTGATGATTTTTTGTGTAATTTTTCACTGCATTAAACATTGCAAACAAAAATTCATTCACCTCCATTATGGCCTTGTCCGTCACAATAGCTCTCAGAGCCTTTTTATATTTTCTCTGTATTGTGCCATTGAGGCCCCCTGGTATTTTGTTGTCAGGATTGTCCAAAATGTCATTCAATAAAGAATAAATTAAGCTTGTTTGCTAACAGTCAGTAGCCTATTAGCTCAGACACTAACGGGACAATAAATTCATAAAGTTCAGTCAAAAGATGTGTACCATTGACTCCTGTCCCATAACTGTCTAACAATCCAGCTTCTTTTGTGGAGTAGTTTCTACCCAACAGAGGAGGGTTGAATTAAACTTAATGTTGCAATACAACTAAGCTAAGATAGCTTCCCCCATTTTAGAGTCTCTGGCTCTACATTCCCTCTACATTTGTAAGATGTTTCTTATTAGTCATTGTGGCAAATTCATGTGGCAATGTTCATAAATTGAACCTTACGCAAAAGATTTGGGATTTACTTCAACCCCCAAAGTATACATTAGCATGTAGTTCCTTCAACCTGCAGTCTCGAGTACTACTGTACAATTTTTAAACCAACAGAGGGCTGACAAAATAACCACGTCATGATAAACAATTTTTCTTTTACTTCGAGCATTACAACAATGTAACTGCAGTTGTAAACCCATGCCCATTAGATGTTCTGATTTGTTTTGTCGACCCGTTGTGTTACCACTGCACTTCTGCCATTTGTTAGTGATAATGAGAAAAAAGTGTGCATCATGCCTACCATGTACAGCATGTCACTTGCAGGCGGACTGACAGATGACCGCGCCCTGTTTTGTTCCCTCACACATTCCTCAATGAACTTCCCATCAGTGATTTCTGGCAGTGAGACTGAACACACTCCCGAGTCCAGGAAAATCCAGGCCCAGAGCAACATCTTAATCACAATCCCCATGCTTCAAAGAATATAACGCCGCAGGTCAAGGCACAGAAGCTGTCGTTTATGAAATATATTAGCATCTGTCAAACTGAAACAGGAAATGTCACAACCATGAGGAACAGGATGTATGTGCTGTGTTTGGCCTTTTGCAAACTATGTGCACAAAGAAGTTGCTAAAGTCAGTGGACTGTGATGCAGTGACGTAGAAAAATAGGTGAGAAACAGGGCAGAATATGCATTGCATGCAAACATTCTTTCGTCTAGTATGCCCAACAAAGGTGCAGTTCTAACTTTTTTTGTGCTCAGTTTAATTCTATAATTCTATATATTAAGTATGCTTTTTTGCCACAATTTTATTTCCTTGTGTATGTTTTTAGAGATGACAATGTCGGTCTGATGTTAAGGAAAAACTCATTTCACATACATGAAGAATAATAATAATAATAATACATAATAATAATGTATGTACTTTGTTAATCCTGCAAGGGAAATTACGTTTTTCACTCTGTTGTTATTATACACATTACACACAGGCCTGAATTACACACAGTTGCTCAGTACCTATACATGCATTAATGCAGAGATGTCAGAGTGAGGGGGCTGCAGCTGTCGATGGACAGGCGCCCCGAGCAGTTGGGGGTTCGGTGACTTGCTCAAGAGCACCATGGCAGTGCCCAGGAGGTGAACTGGCACCTCTCCAGCTACCAGTCCACCACCATAATTTTGCTCCCTACAGACTTAGCTACTACCACCCCCAAGAAGGTTCGGGAGTTTTACACAGGCGCATTTGATGAACACTCAATTAAGGAGACAATTAAGCAGGCAGTACAGTTTAACCACAGTGTGTTATTGTGCAGTGCCGTCTCAACTATATATATATATATATATATATATATATATATATAATTAAACTCATGCTGGAGGTGTTACGTTTAGCTGACCCTTTAAGGTAAACAAAGATATTGCAGGTGCCTAAAACACAGATGCTAAAGCCTAGTTCAGCCTATCTCTCTTTCTGGGAAGTATGCTAAAGTGTGGCTGGCCCACCGACCTCCAAAAGGAGACAGTCCTGAAACAAAACATTCCCTTATCATACAGCTGCCTATATTCCCTGAATCTGTAGAGAGACAAACATAATTATACATGAACAGGTTTGTTTATTAGAGACTGGCCGAATATTCTCGTCCCCTGACCTGTGACCAATGAATGACCGGATGTTGTCTAAGCTTTTCCTTGTCTCATCATACCACAACATGGTGTTTCTGGAAATTCCACCACGCTTGTACTTAAGTATTTTATCTAAAGTATTGTGGACCATAGATTTAGATTTTTTTGTCAAACTACTGTTTCCGCTGAATGGAATGCAAGAATTTGTTGGAGTTGTTGTTTTACAAGACAATTTGGCAGCTGTCTTAACATCATTTGCAATTGATTAACATTTTTTTGCAGCTGTAAGTTGCTTTTTTGTTTCCTTGTTGCATTGCATTGTGGGACAGTGGGTAACAGCACACTCACAATCAAGCATTTTTGTAGGCAGAATACTGACTGTTTTGAGTATGCTTAGTATTGCCACTTTTCCATTGTGAACTTTGTCAATTGGATTAAGAGCATTTATAATAGCCCTAAAGCCGCAGTCATAACAAATGGCTGCTGCTCAAACTTTTTTGCTTTAACTAGAGGGACCAGGCAGGGGTGCCCTTTGTCACCTTTACTTTTTGCCTTGGTGATTGAACCACTGGCGGCACTTAGAGACAGAGATGGGAAAAGTACTCACTTCTCATACTTAAGTAGAAGTACAGATACTTGTGTTAAAAAATACTCTGGTAAAAGTAGAAGTACTGATTTAACTTATTTACTCAAGTAAAAGTAACAAAGTACAGGCTTGGAAATGTACTTAAAGTATAAAAGTAAAAGTAGCCTTGCGAATGACAACCATTTTTTATGCAAAGCTACCTGGACCACAAATGTTACTAGAGTGCAAGCTGAGAAACTACATGGAGAAAAGGCTCTTTATGTATATATGCCATTGTCTACATTTTAAATGGATGTCTGCCAAAAGGCCTAAAACATCACATATATGATTATTGTGACAGAGAAAGGGACTCCAGGTTAATAAGATTCTGACTGAGTAGCAAGATATGAATTCAGTTGTGATTCCGTAATAATTCACAGATCCAGTTCCATTTTTAATCAACATTTAAAGGAATCTACATGTAAGTTCTGCATACTTTTAGAGTAGAACTAACCAGTGGTGTTGTCTATATTTTTGTAGTGAGTATACTGTGATTTTCCCCTCCCAGCCTCATACTCGCCTGTCCCAGAGCGACACCCCAGACAGTCGGTACTGTGACGTTTCTGAATACGAACTGTACACGGGCAACAGACGTTTAAGTATTGATGGCGTTTATTTAAAGTCCTGGAAAAACAACACTTAGAGTTGAGAAAAGATGAGACAGATTTAACTGTTTGAGAAACACAACCAAACCTGAATCCAACAGGACATCACATCACACAAATAAGCCATTTAACCGACACCCCCCCCCCCCCACTGCCACACAAAACCATGACTAATAATTATCATCATCATACAACTTTTGTATCGATTAGCAGTAAAATCTGCTGATAATGGCCTACATTTACTCAAAAGTATTTAATAAACTGTTTACAATCTTCAACACCATGGCTAAGAAATGCATAAAAAGCAGACGAAAGGAGAAAAAAGCTCCACTCTTTCTATTTTAGTTAATTATCTGACTATTGATAACTAACATTACCATATAGTCATTTAATTGTGTAAAGCAATGCATATTTAAGATTTAAGAATTTACTCTAATGTTGCATAGTCATTGACCTTATGAAGGCCAGGAGTTCTCACTGTCTCTCATCATCTGAAACAAGGAAATATAAACATTGTATTCTGTTTACTGCTGTACTCAGACGCAGGTACGTACACACACACACACACACACAGCACACACACAGGCGCGCACACACACACAGGCACGTACACACACACAGGCACGTACACACACACACACACACACACACACACACACCCACACACACGCGCGCACACCCGCGCGCGCGCGCGCGCTGTATCATATAAGCTACTCTCACTTACCAGGTAACAGTAGGCTAACGTTGGTGGCAGCTGCAGTATCACCCGACGTGGCAGCAGCTTCAGGGACAGACTTTAGAAAACACTGAAGTAGTGTTATTTAGGTCTGTTTAGTAACGTTTCATATCTCGTTACTTATAAAACGTTGTTCAAACTCTAGGTAACTAACTAGTTGCGACAAAGGAAAGACCGCGCAAAAAATGCAACTTGTTGCTTAGTAACGTTAAGTGACCTCACGTCAGATCCAGGGCACGGCTACGGAAACCCCGAAGGTCCAAATGTCAGAGCTTCCCAACACAGACGGGGTGAATTTATGAATGAAAATGAGAACGTTCTGTCACAAACAATGTTGTTACGTATCATCGCGCTTTTGTAAGTGGGTAAGTAACGAGCCACTTTTGTAAAACGTAAGGAGTAGAAAGTACCGGTATTTGTGTTAAAAATGTAAGGAGTAAAAGTAAGAAGTCGGCACAAAAATAAATAGTAAAGTAAAGTAAAAATACCTGAAAAATCTACTTAAGTACAGTAACGAAGTATTTGTACTTCGTTACTTCCCATCTCTGCTTAGAGATAACACCAACATCCAAGGTTTTAAGTTTGACGCTAATGAGCATAACATGTCTTTATATGCTGACAACATTCTCTCTATATCAATGATCTTGATAATTCCATTCATTTCCTAAATACAAGTAAAGAATTTGGTAGCTATTTAGGATATAGGATACATTTCTATAAGTCCAATGCTCTTTTCCTACACACGACACCAACTGAAGAATTGATATCTTCTAGTGGGTTTAATGCTACACCAAAAGGCTTCAAGTATTTGGGTATATTTATTACTCCAGATTTGGATAATTTAATGAAAGAAAATTACACTCCCCTTTCACTTAAGGTTAAGTTAGAGTTATCAAAGTGGGCCTCTCTGCCATTATCACTCTTGGGCAGAATAAATGTAATTAAAATGAATGTTCTCCCAAGATTTCTTTTTCAGATGCTTCCATGCTTTTGTCTATAGAATTTTTCAAATCAATTAATAGTCTCTCGAGATTTATTTGAAGGAATAAAAAACCTTGGATTAGTTTACTGACTCGAATGAAGCCCAAAGCTATGGGAGGTCTGGGCTTACCCAACCTCCAATATTATTTCTGGGCAGCCCAAATAAGGAACTTGATTTCATGGTCAATGGAGAGACATGAATCAATGTGGGTTCAGATGGAATCAAAACCATTTGAACCACTGCCTCTCATCTCCCTCCTATTTATAAACCACTTTGAAAAGATAAAAAATATGTTTTTGTGTAACTAACACACTACAAACCTGGAAAGATTGTAGAAAGAAAATTGGCATTATTTTTTGTACCTCTATACATTCTCCGATCTTTCAAAATCCAGACCTTAATACTCAAATTACTCTGGTCAATACTTGTCAATGGACAAATTCTGGCATAATATATTTTAAAGTTTGTTAAATCAGAATTTGCAGTTAAAATCATTCATGGATTTACTATCACAATAAGACATCTCCAATAAACACTTTTTTAAATACCTACAAATCCGAAGCGTTACAAGCACTCTCATTATGGAAAAAGAAATATGGCTTGGGCTATCTGAAATGGAGGACACTTTGTTATCCTCAGATACAATAAAAGGAAAGATCAGTGAATTTTATAATATTCTGACAAGAGAAGGCCAATCTTCTTTCCAATTGTTAAAGAAAATATGGGAGAAGGACATAGGGAGAACTTTTGAAGACAGTATATGGTTAAATATCTGAAATAGAATTCATTTCCGATTTGCAACTAATAAAATTAAGGAAGCTAATTTTAAGTTTATCGCCCCCCATCTTTTAAGATTTTTCTTGACCGGGACGGCCTCTAGCTCACCCAGTAAGAGCTTTCGCCCCATGTTGGCTGAGTACTGCAGCGGTGCAGGGTTCGAATCCGACCTGCTGCCCTTTGCTGCGTGTCATCCCACATCTCTCTCCCCCTTTCATGTCTATCCACTTTCAAATAAAGGGAAAAGCCCCAAAAAAGAATCTTCTTTTTTGCCTTTAGAAAAACTAACTTTGGAGAAGTATAACCACGGAGATCTTTTTAAAGAATTCTAGTGGCCTATACTATTAGGTATGGCAAAAGCATGATTGTGTATATCAAGTGCTGTGTATATGCTGTCCCTTTATTGTTAGGCTATTTATTACTATTCAGGCTATTACATCGATATGTTGATGTTGCTGCTGCCCCATACATACATTATTATCTTTTTTATTTTTTTCCATTATTATCATTATTATTTCTTTCTTCTTATCCTTTTTCTATTTTCATGTCTAGTAACATTTTAACTTTTACATTTGTGTGTTTTGTTGGGTTATCCCGCTGAGGGTGGGAATAATACTCAATGGAAAATTGTAAACTGCATGAGCGAGGACTAGTATTTCTGTATGTTATTTGAATGATTTTCTTTTGAGAAATAGTCAGTCACATTTTAAACTGATGTACACAATGAACCTTTCTCCTGTTACCTTCAACTTTTTATTGTTTCTTTTTATTCAGTATTTGGATCATCACACAGTTCAGCCAAGTTTGCCAAATGTGATCCACTTAATTTTCAGAAACAAGTTGACTTACAATGACTTTAAAGTACTGTAGAAAAAAAAACTATTCAACTTTTTTTGCTGTGTTATAATTTGTGATTAGCCAAAATACACACATTAACCATTGTGGGAAAGCTTCCATGCTCTTCTCCTACTACTGGTCTACTACTCTGACCAGATGCAACGGTTCAGTTCAGTGAGCGGGAATGCTACAGTCGAAGTTCTGTTCAAGATCTTTTGTATGAATCTTTTTAGTGAACCGATCCTCGTGATTTAGTACACTGAAAAGAAATATTTTATCCCTTCACTACTGGACAGAGAGGTGAGAGGGAGAGCTGCAGGAGGAGGTCTCACTCCTACCTACTGCAGCTTTAAGTCAGACAAAACAAACTACTATAACAGTCTTTATTTGCTGATTAACTATCTGTCGATGACTAATTGTTACTGCTCTAATTAAGTTGTTAACAATACTTGTTTTATTCAATTCAATGTTATAGTGTCAAACCATAACAGAAGTCATCTCAGGACACACTACTAGGGCTGCAGCTATCGATTCTTTTTGTAATCAATTAATCTAGAAATTAATCGATCGATTAATCGGATATTTTTTTTTGCGTTTTGAAACAACCAAAACAAATAATGTATAACGAAAATGATGTGGCTGTAAAATGATCAAGCATTTGGCTTTTATTTCTCAAAAGAACAGAGGTATTTATTCCAACTCCAACATTTGGCAATTTAATTTAATTAAGTTTCATGCTGTAATCTAGCCCTGACATCAAAGTAAATATCTGTTTAAGTAGATTTCTACACCTGCAGCATTTACCATTAGGCTACCAACAAATAATATATAATTTCTGGGGTGAGCCTATTTGCTATGGTAACCTAGCAACCTGTGTGTGTGTGTGTGCACGCGGAAGAGTGAGTTTTTTAGGCTATAGTCTCTTGCAATTGAACGTGAATAAGTTTACTAGTTAAAAACATCAAAGCTAAACATCATATCTAGTCAAACCCAGTGGCGGCCGGCCAATAGAGGGCGCTAGGGCGCCGCCCCCCTTAAGCCACAAAAAATTAAAAAATTAAAATAAATTAAAACAATTAAAACAAAAATAGTAATAATAATGAAAAAAACATCAGTATATCAATATTTGTGTGTTTTAAATATGGAATGCACCCAGTAATACATGTAAAATATGATACAAAATCATATTTACAACCTTTCCTCTGCCTGTCTGACCGCTTCATCAGCTCTGGGGCGATAGAGAAAGCGCCCCAAGGAGGCGGGTCTATGTAGCAGTTAAGCCAATTGCTAATTTAAGATATGAATGTATGACATAAAATTTAGCCAATCAGCGTTCTTAAATCGAATCCAAGAAGGGCGATCATTTTATCGCCCCAAGCCCTGATAAAATAAGGACTGGGCTCTAGGGGCGCCATTTTTACTAAACGACAATGGCGAGCGCGGACGTTACTCCTCCAAGACCCAACCCTAACTCGGTGAAATCTCTCCTCCAAGATCCGTTTGAGAGGAGAACTTTGTCGGAGAAAGTTCGGGTGAAAGAGCTGCACGGCTTCTCCCGTAGCTGGTACACCAGGAAGGCTTGGCTAGCTGGGTGCACTCATGCTAATGCTTTATTTTGCTTTCCGTGCTTGCTTTTTAAAACGACGGGGACAGATCCAGCATGGACAATTACCGGAGTGAGGGATATGAAGCACCTGTCAGAGAAGGTAAAGAAACACGAGAACACCAGGGCACATATGGATAACTCTGTAAAGCTAGCCATATTAGGAAGGGTGAACATTGCTACGCAGCTGGATGACGGCCACAGGATTGCGGTGAGGAGACATAATGAGGAGGTGGATAAAAACAGGCACATTTTATCCAAAATTATCAATTGTGTGAAGTTTTGTGGTGCTTTTGAGTTGGCCTTGCGTGGGCATGAGGAGACTGACTCCTCAGACAACCCCGGCATTTTTCGGGGCTTGGTGGATTTTGTTGCCTCCCTTGACAGTGTGCTGGAGGAGCACCTGAAGACAGCTACCGTTTTTAAGGGCATGTCAAAGACGATACAGAACGAGCTGTTGGACTGCATGCTGTCAGTGCTTAAGGATTACATCCTGGAGGAAGTAAAGAGTGCTGATTTTATCGCAATTCTATTATTACTGTATATATGTTTTGTATCAATTAATTGTTGCAGTTCTGGAGCACATTAACAATTAGTTACATTTAGTTTGATCATAAAATACTTTATGCTATTCTTCCAGTCAAAGGTTTGAGTTCAGCCACTTGATATCCATTTCTATATTATACATCCTTTATACAGTGTAAGAATTCCTATAAACTTTATAATAATTTCATGTTATTGTCCACTTTCCACGCATATTGTGTTGCCTATTTACTACCAATGGCACCAACAGCCTTTCCAAAAGATGTTTCTTATGTCTAGAAATAGTCAATTGTTTACAAGTTCAGTTTAAATGCAAATGAAAGGCTTGTGTTTGTGCATCATGATGTTTATGTTTTTGTGTACGAATGCCTCAACTTTTTAATATTGGCATTAAATAATTACTGACTATTTCACTGAGCACTGCTGTCCTGCAGTTTGTGTTAAATATTATTGCGATGGTTACGGAAACAAAAAAGTATGGCACAGCCCCACCGAGAATATTTTTCACCAGCCGCCACTGGTCAAACCGCATCACGACATCGCTACAAATACAGTATGCGATTAAAATCAGCGGCTGCTTAGGCTACGTTACCTTGTTCCAGCGACGCTCGGTGAAACAGCGTGGAGCGGATGTTTTCGGTTCAGATGCTGAATCACTGAAGTCGTACTGCTGTGGTATGCCAGGTCAGTACATTGCACCTTGTTCTCTTCCCAAACTTTAGACATTCTCTGCCGTTTCTGGACATCTTTACTCTCCGCTATCGCGCTAACTAAATTCAAAATGTATCGCGCGCTAGTGGTGTGTTTCCTGAACAACGGTCCGTGTGGAACAATCAGATCCCTGCGTGTATAGTGCGCGTCATAGGAAGGCTTCGAGGCAGAGTTTTTTCCTCGAGGATTTTTTGTAATCGAGTAACTCGAGTAACTTGATGAATCGTTTCAGCCCTACACACTATTACAGAATAGGTCTAGACCACACTGTCATTTGCAGAGAGCCAACAATTCCCCCGAAGAGCAAGCATTTGGTGCGACAGTGGTGATGAAAATTTCCTTTTAACAGGCAGAAACCTCGGACAGAACCAGGCTCTTGGTGGGCGGCCATCTGCCGCTGCCGGTTGGGACGCAGAGACTAACATACTATCTTTTAAACTTTAAATGATTAAGAACTATTTGGATGCATTATTTGGTGTACTTGGGCAATATGATGTATGAACTGAAATAAACACAAAAATGGAAAAGTCCTAAGCCATACTTTACATAGGGGTAGTGTTTCCCACTCCTCCTGTGTCTTCCTTGTCCCCGGTTTGCCTCTCTGTTGCTCTGTGTGTTTCATTCCTGTCTTGCTGCTCACCTGGACCCTACCTACCAGCACACCTGCCAGCAATCCTGCAGCATATCAACTGCGGCTCTTCTCCAACACCCCAACACTGCCAGTTTGCTGTGTCAGCTCCACTATTGCCAGCTCCTCTTTCCCTGGAGCAGACCAGTGACCCAGCTCACAGGACCTTCACCATTCTCCCAGGGAGGGGGGGAGGACAGTGGCACGTAGGGGATCAACTGGAGGTTAGGATCAATATGTCTGATTTGGTGGTGGATCATCTGAATGGCAGCTACTCTGCTGTATTCTCTTTACTCTGGGAAGGAGACGCGCAGGTTGAGGTGATGCTATACACTAACTAATGTTAAATATGGTTGTACTGTAGGTTTTTTTAATCTATCTTTTAACTGATTATTCACTTAGCCCTGTCCACCTTAGGTACAGTTGCTACGCCTGTTAAAGGAGAACTCCGGCCAATTTTTACGTTAATCTTGCTAAATATAACTGAGAGACCTGTCTATAGCAAAAACAGTTAGCGCAACAGCAGCTACATAGACGGAGCTGCTGCAGCTAATGCACAACGCTCCCACTTAGCTAAACGGCAGTTATGGGGGCATAAATGAAATCGTGCCTTTGTGTACCTTAACAGGCACAAAATGCAATTAAAATGTCTGTAACATGAACAGGGCCCTTACATGACAACAAGAAGCATTTTCAACATTCACCTGCCCTGTTAGCTGCTAGTTAGCTAGCTGTCGTCTGGGACGAGAGAGTGTTCAGTCAGGCTTCGGTAATAATCATCATGCAGCAGTCCTGTATGTATTTGTAGCATATATATGATATCCATTTTGTGTGCGATCCATCTGGCGTTGGAGAGTAGTATTCTCTGCTGACAACAGTCACGAGAGCGCTAGCTGGTCTGGAGGATGTCCTCCGGAGGACCGCTTCTGCTTCTGCTTCCTGCCTGCCGTCCTCGCTTACCTTGTGTGATGCCTTTGCAGCACAACACCCACATGAACACCACCAGTTGCCCGAAATGTGTGATCTTGGAGAAGCTGCTTCATCTGCCTGTTGCCCCTCTGTCTGTCTCAAACTTTCCAACTCTTGTGAGGCCAGTTCTTCGTCTGTATACTCGGGTTGGAATAAATAAGGACGACCATCAAACTCAAAAGCCTCTTCCATATGTTCAATATCTTCTTTGATATTCTCCATAGTTGCGTTACTCCAAGCTTCTTCCCTTGTGTACACCTCCGCTCTTCACGCTACACAGTACGCTCCTCCACCTACACTGTTATTTATCTAGCTACAACTGAATTCACACGGAACTTCAGCATGAGACTGCCACTAGCCGTCTGTTAGTGTTTTACTAAACAAGGCACAGGCATAATTCTTCCCGTTTCCATGTAGTCAAGGCCGGATTTACCACCGGGCCGATTGGGCCGGTGCCCAGGGGCCTCCGACCTCTAGGGGGCCTCCAAGACCCCACAAACTGTGTGTTTTTTTTTTTTTTTTTTTGCTTATTAAATTAAAATAAAATTCATTAATGAGTGTGTCTGTTGTGTGTATGTGTGTTAGCAATAATTTATTTACACACAAAAAAGTATCATGATCAGTTTTCGGCTGTGTCTTATGATGACAATGAGTCAGGTTACCGCGGAAACTGTTGATAGCGGCAAGACAGCTCTCTTAATACATCCATGCAAGACAGACGGTAGAAGATAGTGTGGGAAAAAAGAGAGTTGAGGACATCGAAAAAACAAACATGGATAAAAAACGGTGGAGCAGTGGAGCCACAAAACGAAAAGCCAAAAGAGAGAAGGATAGCAGAGAGGATGTAATGAGAAGAAATATGCCGACCATCTCCACTTTTTTAAAGTCGGCTCGACACAAATAAAGAGCCTGGCGGCGCCTGCTGTGATGCTAGCGAAGAGCCTTGCTAATATTTCAGATGAACCTGTCTTACCTGAGCATCAGCACCAGCACGAGTCGCACGACAATTCAGAAAACCACAGCCCGGCTGGAGTGACAGACACCTGTCCAAGTGCCCCCCGCCCCACCACAGTCCCCGACTCCCCTTGAGACCGAAACCGCTGAAGGCGGCAGAGACCCGGCGGTGACGGGTAGGTTAACGTAGGCTACACTACCAGTTTGACAGCCTCAAGACGTAGGCGAATCTGTTAGCCTACTTTTCCCCCTTATTGAAAACATTGATGGGCTAATTATAGATGCCTTGATCGGCGCCGAAGCCTTCCGAACCTGCGTCCACCAACCCACCTAAATAAATATGTTTTTCTGATTTAGCTAGAGCCATACTCTGACCTGTCCCCGTATTATATGTTGCCTTTTAAATCATGTAACGTTGTTGTATTAATGTTGACTGTTCATTTTTATTATCAGATACGCGGTCTAGGCTTATCAATACATAATAGGCCTATGTGGGACTAATTCTCTAGTTGAGGGTACTTTCACGTAATAGGCCTATTTTCACATATTTCACACAATATTTTAAAAGTTCGTCTTTTGCCGTCAGTTCACTGCAGAGAAGTAGCGGCCTGTCGCCGGTTGCGGTTTTTGGCTCGGGCGAAGCGGACACACGGGGTTCGGCACGAGGTGTGTGTGTGTGTGTGTGTGTGTGTGTGTGTGTGTGTGTGTGTGTGTGTGTGTGTGTGTGTGTGTGTGTGTGTGTGTGTGTGTGAAGCGGACACACGGGGTTCGGCACGAGCTCTGTGTGTGTGTGTGAGCCCGTCCTTCCAAAGCAGAGAATTATCTACACACATTGTTCATTATAGGTTAACTCTTAAATATATTTGGAATATGCATTGAAATATTCCCATTTTACATGAAAAAAGTTACTAGTTTGCTACATTGCATAGCATTACTGTATGTGTTGGGGTACATTTTCATATAATTTATATACAAGTGGACACCTGAGTACGGTATTACCCCCATATTGATATAAATACACCCAAAACAAGCTTTTAGGGATATTCTAGTCAACTATAGTGATTGTAATGTCATAATGTAGCAACAAAGTAATCTGTATTTTCTGTCTATAAAAACTACTTATCAATTAAAGGTTAAGGCTGGTGATAGTCTGTATTCTTTTATTTTTTTATTTTAATGTTATGTTGTCATTACATTTCAGGAAATTATTACAGAATAAAATAGTTGCCACAAGTACAGCTTTCCTGTAAGTCAGGGGTGTCGAACTCAAATACACAGTGGGCCGAGATTAAAAAATGGGGCCAGTCAGGGGCCAGACTGGTTCAACATTTATTGAAAACGTATTGCACATATTGAACCTGTACGGAGCCCCTAAGGTCCCCTTAGGGTCTCTGTTCCACGTGAGCACTTTCATGTGCTCACGTGGAACTTTCATGTGCTCACGTGAAACTTTCATGTGCTCACCTGAAACTTTCATGTGCTCACCTGAAACTTCCGGCTACGCACAGCTTTCATGTGCTCACACGAAACTTTCATGTGCTCACATGAAAAGGTTTCGTGTGAGCACATGAGAGTTTGACACCCTACAGCCGGCCAGTGTTCTAGTAGCCAGTTTTCAATAGTAAATTTTAGTCACTATAACTGCAAGGTCATACTGTTGCATCCCCATGACTGTAGCTATTGTTAGTTATGTTATTAGGCTGTATCTTCATAGATTTTAATCTGCTTTATTGCAATAAATTCTGTTGATTTTGTTCTGTGATAATTTCCATTTTGTCTTTTGTTTTATAGATATTTATAGATCTCCTTTGCTGTTACAGTTAACATCACAAGAAATGGAGTTGGACAAAGTGGTTTTGTTTTACACTGAAGAAAAACCCACAGCTTCCTTTTACTGTTTCTAAAATTTAAGATACTGTGTGAGTTTGGGCCACGAGTTCTGGGAGGGGGGCCTCCAAGATTTTGTGCCCAGGGGCCTCTGCTTTCTAAATCCGTGCCTGCATGTAGTTACATAGTCAATAATATGCTCATGACCACTACAGCGCTCAGTTACCAGCTCTCGTGATTGTTGTCGGCAGAGAATACTACTCTCCAACGCCAGATGGATCGCACACAAAATGGATATATATCATATATATGCTACAAATACACACGGGACTGCTGCATGATGATTATTACTGAAGCCTGACTGAACGCTCTCTCATCCCAGACGACAGCTAGCTAGCTAGCAGCTAACAGGGTAGGTGAATGTTGAAAATGCTTCTTGTTGTCATGTAAGGGCCCTGTTCATGTTACACAGACATTTTAATTGCATTTTGTGTCTGTTAAGGTACACAAAGGCACCATTTCATTTATGCCCCCATAACTGCCGTTTAGCTAAGTGGGAGCGGTGGGCATTAGCTGCAGCAGCTCCGTCTATGTAGCTGCTGTTGCGCTAACTGTTTTTGCTATAGACAGGTCTCGCATAGTTATATTTAGCAAGATTAACGTAAAAATTGGCTGGAGTTCTCCTTTAACTTTCATTTCTTTCATGGCACATGCAGTTTGTAATAACTGGTGCAGACTTACCACTAGAATTTTAGAAACAATGGGAATTTTCAGACAAAAGCAGGGTCTCAATACTAGCCACTGTTTGTAGATTTTGTTAGCTGACAAAACATCTGTAGCTAGTTGGCTAATTAGGCAGCAGCTCTATGAGTTGGGTGAATACTAGTCTCGCATTGCCAGATCTTCCTCCACAATGCTGAGGAGGAGGGTCTGGCTAGTCCACACAGCATTCTGGGATGGTAGAGAAATGTGCTCTGGTTATTGGCGTTTCTTCACATCACAATCGTCATGGGCGGACGGAGCACTGGTGCCGCTGCAAAATAGCCTTGAGAAGGAACTTGTTTTGGTGGAACGTGTACGTTCAAAAGTTGTTTTAGCCGTGCAACAGAAAACTCAGATTGGACAGATAGTCTAGCTAGCGGTCTGGATTTACCTGCAGAGATCTGAGGAGTCATAAATCCACCAGAGTTTAGAACGCCAACACAAAGAAAGAGGAAGGTAACGGACATCCGGCCGAAAATGAGGGACATCCGGTGGATCTTCTGGCGGCACCTGAACAATCCCGTAAATGAATTGTTGTCGATATAGACTACCTTTACCTTAACAGCAACGTATTGATCCCCCTCATGAGGTATGAATGTGTATTATGGCTCCAAAGAACAGAACCAGACTATTTTCATTATAACAATGAAACCATGAAAATAATTACCTATGTTTACATGATGTCAACTTTAGTATAAAGTTTATAATATAATTTAAACAAGATACTTCTGTTTACAGAATGAGTATTGTGTTTGATATATTAACTGGGTTGTGCTTTTGGTTGATGAGAAGTGGGAAAATTGATTTCTTTTGTTGCAATTTTCTTTATTTTATATATGCAAAACCTACAAAATGTACAGTACTGTGCAAAAGTCTTAGGCAGGTGTGAAGAAATGCTGTAAACTAAGAATGCTTTCAAAAATATAAATGATTGTTTATTTTTATCAATTTACAAAATGCAAAGTGAGCAAATAAAAGAAAAATCTAAATCACATCAATATTTGGTGTTACTACCCTTTGCCTTCAAACCAGCATCAATTCTTATAGGTACTTGCAAAAAGTCAGGGATTTTGTAGGATTGTAGTCAGATGTATGATCAACCAATGATAGTATATAGGTAGTTACTGCATCAGTAAGGTCTCTCCCAGACAAATATTTCAAAGCAGACTGGTGTTTCAAGATGTGCTGTTCAAGCTCATTTGAAAGAGCACAAAGAAACGGGCAACGTTGAGGATCGTAGACGCAGTGGTCGGCCAAGGAAACTTAGTGCAGTAGATGAAAAACACATCAAGCTTATTTGCCTTTGAAATCGGAAGATGTCCAGCAGTGCCATCAGCTCAGAACTGGCAGAAACCAGTGGGACCCAGGTACACCCATTTACTGTCCAGAAGTCTTCATGGAAGAGTTGCAGCCAAAAAGCCATACCTCCAACATAGAAACAAGGGACCAAGCAACTGAACTATGCACGAAAACATAGGAACTGGGGTGCAGAAAAATGGCAGCAGGTGCTCTGGACTGATGAGTCAAAACTTGAAATATTTGGCTGTAGCAGAAGGCAGGTTGTTTGCCGAAGGGCAGGAAAGCGGTACATGAGTGTCTGCAGGCAACAGTGAAGCATGGTGGAGGTTCCTTGCAAGTTTGGGGCTGCATTTCTGCAAATGGAGTTGGAGATTTGGTCAGGATTAATGGTGTCCTCAATGCTGAGAAATACAGGCAGATAGTTATCCATCATGCAGTACCATCAGGGAGGCGTATGATTGGACCTAAATGTATTCTGCAGCAGGACAACGACCCCAAACATACAGCCAAGGTCATTAAGAACTATCTTCAGTGTAAAGAAGAACAAGAAGTCCTGGAAGTGATGGCATGGTCCCCACAGAGCCCTGATCTCAGCCTACATCCACAGAAGATCTGTGGTTAGTTCTCCAAGATGTTTGGAACAACCTACCAGCCGAGTTCCTTCAGAAACTTTGTGCAAGTGTACCTAGAAGAATTGATGCTGTCTTGAAGGCAAAGGGTGGTCACACCAAATATTAACACTTCCATTTTTGAAAGCATTCTTAGTTTACAGCATTTTTTCATACCTGCCTAAAACTTTTGCACAGTACTGTATGTAAAATCCAACTGGATTAATCATATGAAATGGAGCGTATGTTTCTTAAAAGTACATATATATATTAGTCGTTTAAAGTTGAACCTGATGTGAAGTGTACTCACTGTTAATCACGTGTGGTTTCTGTAACGAGAATAAAAACAGTCGACAAAACGGATAGTTCAAACAAAGCCATTGAATGATTACGTATTTATATTCAGGGGTTTTATACAAAAAATAAATGCAGTGTGTAAACTGTTAGCACTACTACTGCAAAGCCTTTACAGACTGTGGTGTTTTGTAAAGGTATTTTAAGTATGAGCCGAGAGACATGTATAACTGCTATTCTGTACTTTATTATTCCTCTTCTTCTACGTACATAACATTCACTTGTATCACCTATTGCGCACTATAGCGCCCCTAGTGTTCACCAACAGCATTAACAGGACATTGCCCCCTTCTCTTAAAGGAACATACCTGTATACATAGCAAAACAGTATGAATATACTTTTCACTTAGCAGAACAGCATGATTTTTTTCCAATTTGCACAGTTCACATGTTGATCCTGTATCATATTCATCTCACAAAGTCTGTTAACCACTGCGGTGGGTTTCTGACTGGTGTCTAAGGCCTGGTTCTTGCCCAACATGCACGTTCTCAGTCACATTGAGTCCATCCAATATAGTCTCATTGTTCTCAATGATGCAAGATAGAGCTTCCTTTGGGAAACGTGCCAGCTTTGAGGCATTCCATTTCCGACCATCACTGAGAAGCTAAGTACTTGGTCCAGCCTTCTTTACGACTGTCAGAGGTTCTGTGCACTTGGATGACCCCTTGTAGACGTGTTCAGGTCTCTGGACTCGCACAGCATCATTCACTTGGAAGGTGGGCACTTTTGATTCCTGCTTTCTGTCTGTATACTCCTTACTGTTTTGTTGATTTTGTCTCACTGTTTCTTTGACTTGCTTGTGTGATGTAACTTTGTGTGAGACAGGACGGATGTTCAGTTTTGTGCGCATCTTCCTCTTTCTCAGCAACTCAAATGGTGTAGCACCTGTATTAGCATGTGGTGTAGCACGGTAAATCTGTAAGAACTCAGTCACTGTTTATTTCCAAGGCATGTGTGTTCTTTCTGCAGTCTGGAGACACTCTTAATACCCTATTGAATCTCTCAATCGCTCCATTGCCTCTTGGGTAGTAGACGCTTGAGTCCAGATGCTTTATCTCGCTCTCTCTCTCTCAGAAATTTTGCAAACTCATGGGAAGTAAACTGACATCCATTGTCAGAGACCAGGCAGGTCGGATTTCCTTCACGACTGAACACTGTAGAAAAAAAAAGCGAGTAATCACTTCTGTCGTGACTGTAGAGGTGAATGCAACTTCAGGCCATTTACTGTATTAGTCTGTAAGAGTGATGGCATAACGACAGTCCCAAGTAGCACGTTCAAAAGGACCGGTTATGTCAATGGCAACCTTTTCCCATGGTCCATCTGGCAGTTTAACAGGTGTAAGTGGTGCAGGTGCAGTCTTCACTGTTTTGTCATTGTATTGGCATGACACATATGAAGCTATCTTACTCTGTAAATCTTTGTCCATTTGTGGCCACCAATACAGTTCTCGCAGTCTCTGTTTAGTGTGTACCACTCCTTGGTGCCCCTCATGTGCCAAGTCTACCACTTTGGATCGCAGTGATGTAGGCACAATCAAGTGGTCAGTACCTCTCATGACCAGTGTTTTATCTACAGCCAGTTTGTCTCGTACATTGAAGTATGAAGCCAGCTCATATGCTACATTCTTTCTGCATTTTGGCCAGCCTTTCTGTATTTGCTGTCGCAATTGAGTCAGTTCAGGGCAAGTGTCACATGCGGCAGTGAACTCAGACAAGGACATGGCATGCAAAGAGTCCATGAAAACAGTAGCTACTATGTCTGGTTCCACTTCAGCTTCTCCTGTGTTAGGCAGTGGAAGCATGGACAGGCAGTCGGCAGTCACATTCAGTTTCCCAGGGCGGTCCTGGATCTCGGATGCATTCTGTGGTATTGTGCTTGGTGCAGTAGGTGTCCTTGGCGCAGTTAGATCATCAGAGCTGTCAGCTTTAACTTTTGAGCCCATACGCATGTGCAATGCTGCAACTAGATCTAGTCCTAATAGAGCAGTACCTGACTTTACCACAAATGAGCCTGTGGTAGAATGCCCATCATGAGTAACTGTGGCATGCATTCACCCTTCAACAAGTATTTTCTCTCTTGAATATGTAAACAGGTTCACTGCAGGCTCAGAAAGTTCACATGTAGGAAAGAGTGTCTGGTAAGTGCTCTCTGGAATGATAGAAACTGGTAAACCGGTGTCTAGCTCAATGTCATGACAGTGTCCATTTGCATTCACTTGTACAGTACAGATCATTTTATCTTGCACAGTACCTGTCAGTAAAAGTACAGTCAGTTCTGTAACCCTCCTCCTCAATTCCCCTTTTTCGGTATTTATCATGTGCATGGGGAAATTAATTGGTGAGAGGTTACTAGAATTTAAAATCAGGATGTATACACAGCAACTAAAACTTCAAGCGTGCGACTCTGGCTAGGAGGTAGAGAGGCCTGGTTAGCTTAAATATAGCTATACTGCGTTTGTTTGTTTTCCCCTTGTGAGCATAAAACTCCCATGCACATGTACTTAGCCACTATAAAAAATAAATAAATAAAAAATAAAAGAATCACACCAATCGCACACACTTAAATATCAGACCACAAAGATTGAATGTTAAACTCAAATTGTATTTATATTAATTTTCAGAACCAGGGGAGTTACCTTTTCAAAATGGCCTTATAGTCCAAATAAAATAACTGAATACCCTGAAGTTTTTTTTTCGGCTTGAATGTCTCAGTTTTGTGGTACCACAACGTTGGCGCGCTTGTTGGAGTTCAGTTGAAATCTTTCCAAAGAATATTGTCTGTACTCACGGTTCCTTGGTAACAGAAAGATTATAGTGACCGTCTGTCCAAAACGTTCTGTCCCGTGGTGAGATACGCAATGAGGAAACCCTTCCTGAGACTCCGTCCCGTCCGTGTGCAAAACACAAACTCCTCCGGGCCTGCAGCGCGAATCCTGAGCACATCTACCACGGCAACATCTATGGCAGCATCCGACGCACATCAGAAACTCGGTGGCAAAGTGGGTTTCTGGCTATGTAGTAGCTAGCAGTTCACACATGGCTATGGAGTAGCTCCTCTTCAGTAGAATCTCCGTGCCCGATGTAACCCGCTCCAAAACAAAGCTCACTCTCCCGTTGTAACAGGGTTACACCCCCCCCCCCCCCCTCCCCACCCCCCGGCTCTTAAAGGGATACTTCACCGCTGGAAAGCTGAATATGTCTTTAAATTGGGTCACTTATGTAGCAGAAATGTGAAAAAAAAAAAATTATTGGTGCCTTCTAGGCCGAGAAAAGCTACAAAATGTGTTTTTGACTCATATGGATGAAAGACACCAAATCCCAGAATGCACTTCGCTTCGCTGCTTTGAGTCCACTCCCAAGCCACGCCTACCGCTTGACAGACAGACAGAGGCATTCAACTCAACTCAATGTGTTTTATTGTTATTTCAACCATATACACGAAACAACGTTTCATCGTGGTTCAAGTGGTGTTACACATTTAAAATATATAAAAACTACATTATATAAAAACGACATACGAAACAGGCTAGCTTAAGTGCACACACACATTATAGGCTCCATAAAGTTCAGCTAAGCATACCAGCATTAGGCTTGGTGGGCTGTAAACACCGAGTATAAACACAGCCATGAATTAGCGTGGAATGTCGAATGGTCGCCATGTAACAGTCACAAACTCCAGCGGTTAGCAGTTAGTTGGATACAAATCACCCCATTTCTGCACCAGTCCGTGTTAACACAGCCCACCTTCATACAGAGCATCTCTAGCTCGGATTGTCGGAGGGCTAGCAGGCCTGGTAGCTGGACAGTCCGGTTCACTGTTGTTCAGCCATGTTTCCACAAAAGCAAAAAACACAGTCTCTGAACTCGCGTTGGGAGCATCGTTGAAGTTGGATGTAGTCCAGTTTGTTGTTTAATGAACGGACACTTGCAAGCAGGATTGATGGGACAGGTGGCCAGCTAGCGTTAGCTTCCCACTTAGCCGACTAGGATGTCCCCTACCCGGCTCGGGGCATCAAGCGAGACCGCTGGTCTCCGTGGCAGGCGAAGCTCTGGTAGTGGGCCGATTATTCCGTCTGTAATAACGTTCCCTGCATATTCTCCGATCTGTACCGATGTATCCCGGTGGTACACGTGCGGTAGTTTGAATGCACATAATTGTTGTAAAAGTTTGCTGCTGAGAAGTTCTCTTAATACATCCATGAGAGAGAGCCCTGTTTAGCGAGGATTCAAGATGGCTGACATTTCGTTTTTTTCTGGCTGAGATCGGCTCGCTTCGGGTGATGGGCGGGTTTAAAACATGCGGAAGTAGGCCCTACTACTGGCTGTAGTCTTTTTGCTCTGGCCAAAAAAATCTTCTGATGACGCAAAAATCGTCATTTTATGTCATCGGAAGATTTTTTTCCAGACCCCCCAATGCAGATATCTCCTGTCTCAGGGGGACATGAGGGAGGGACGCACGGTCATTCAGAAATACTACCGGGTTTCTACTGATACAAAGCTGAATGCTAAATCGGTGAAGTATCCCTTTAACTTCGATGACCAGTAATGTAATCAATCGTACAGAACTTACAACTAGCTCGTAGCTATCTCTATGTTTTTTTTTTTCATTTCTTTCTTTTTCGTCTCTTCCTGTTTTTTTTCCCGCCCCCTCAAAAATCCGGTAGGTTGCTAAACTGCCCTCTGGATGGCACTGATTGGATAACAAACAAAACTGACACCTGGCCACCCAATGCAAAGTAAAATGACAGAGGGTTCAAGGGTTACTCACAACAGAGGATATTTCAACACCTCACAATTTTATAACTCAATAACAAATATTAATTAATATTGAATATTAATAACAAAAAGGTATTACACACCAAGGACAATTGAACTGGCCCATATTTCAGAATATACTGTCATACTGTATTTCTGTTAACAGAACACAAAATAAACAATATATAAATTTAGCAGGGTGCTACAGTTCGTTTATCATTATTTCATGCACCTCCTTTTGTCCAGATCGACACATTTTGGAAAAATGTCCCACTTTTCCACATTAATTGCACGTCACTTTAGCAGCAGGGCATGACGGTTTAATTGCAAGGTGTGTGATGGATCCACAACGGTAACAGGAGCGACGGCTATTTGTAAGCACCATTGTTGAAGCAGGTGTCCTTTTTTCTTTCTGGCAGGCTTTCCTTTGCTGCGTGTGTATGGCTCCCACCGATGCAGCAGTAGTAGTAGCAATAGTAGTACTGTCGAAGAGAATGTCAGCATTCCGTAGCCCAGCCTCAATCTGCAGGGCCAGTAAAGTAGCTTTAGCCAGGGTCAGATCCGCTTCTAACAAAGGTCTGTCTCGTACGCGTGTATTGGCAACACGCTCTATCAGTTGATCTCAAAGCATTTGCTCCTCCATATCACCAAACTCACACAGTGCAGCCAGTTCACGTAATGAAGTTGGGTACTGGTTTATGGACTCATCCGGGCGCTGTGCTCTCTGGCGAAATTTGTAACATTCCACAATCACATTTACTTTAGGAACAAAGTGTTTTTTTAAAGTCCATCCACTGCAGTAGCATATGTACCTGTATCCGGTAGTGCGTAAAACAGTCTTTGTCCCTCAGCGCCAAGTACATGGAGTAGAATCGCATGCCGTCTCAAGTCGGGCCACTTCTCTCCGTTAGCATCGATTGCTAGCATGTAATTCTTGAACATTTTCAGCCATGTAGGGAAGGGAATAGCAGGTTCGCCTGGGCAAGGCATGAACGGTGTAGGTAAAGGCAGATATCGAACTCTACCTCAAACGATACTGTGATCTCATTCAAGCGGTCTACAAACTGCTGGACAAATTTGGCATTTGCTATGGCGTCCGTAAATATAAAGTATGTATGCACGGTGATACCTCATGGTCACTTTGTAGGCTACAACTACCAAATACCATCTCTCTGGGTCCGTACAACGGCCAAATTATCTATACTGGCCAAGTAACCAAGTGTTTCATCTGCCAAGAGACTGACCATCAAGTCAAAGACTGTCCTACAATGAAGTCTTGGCGATGTGGAAATCTGGGCCATAAAGCTACACCTGCCGAAGTGAGAGTGAGTGCTCCCTGTGTGGCCAGAAAGGACACACTTTCTTTAATTCTCCAAAATCATTTGCCAACAAAACCAAGGGTTTTGCTCAGCAGGGAGATACCACCGCTCCTCTACCCCAGGCCCGGATTGGCTAATCGGGAGCCCCGGGAAAATTCCCGGTGGGCCGGTCTGTTTTTTTTGGCCGTGAGGGCCGTTGTTGTCATGGCAATGGGTTGAAATATGGATGCTGTCCCTATGGCTCCCTGCACTCACAGCAGCCCCACTTTTTTATTTATTAATTTACCGTAGTCCCACTCTTTTTTACTTAATATTTTCTCGCAGAGTGCAGCCTGCAGGTTAATGATGACGTGATTATTATTTGATTATTATTATTATTATTTGACTCCCTCCCTGACTTTTTCTTGTAGCTCTAAAGCAGCAGCTGCCTCTAGTCCGGTTTGCTGCCAACAGTGAAGAGCAAGGCCCAGTACCGTTACCAAGCTCCAGTCATGAGCCCAACACACCAGAATGGGCAGGTAGGATTGTCATTCAGAAGAACTAATAGTAATGAAGAGCCCTGCTCAATGAAAAATGCCCTGAAATAATTAATGATACCTGATGATTCAGCAATACAATATGAAACTGACTTGACTTGATTTGAAAGCTTTGTAAAAAGGGGATATTTGTGGTGAGAAATAAATGTAAAACATTTAATTTTAGTGTCAGAAACAGAGCCAGGACCCAGTTGTGAAGAGACTAATGCTCTCACTGTGAAAGACACAGGTAAGCTGCTGTTGTACTATAGTGTTTGAATAAGCAAACATTATCACTTAGATACATTTACTAGACAAGTGAAATGGCATAAGAAATGATGTCTTGTTTTCTGAAAAACAAAAACCTAAAAATTAAGTGATTTAGTTTTTGTTGTTGATAAAACAAGCTAAATCTAAAACAATTATTTTTCTTACCCCATTGGCAGATAATGTAGCTTGTTTTAAGCAAAGAAATCACTTAATTTTGAGTTGTTTTTTCATACTAGTTTAGTAAATGCATCTTGATGTAAGATTTTTTTTTATATTTGGACTGGAAAACGAGACAAAAATACTAAGTAAGAAAAGCATTTTTTTTTTGCAATGATCACATTAGTTACAATATAACAACTTTCTATGCCCAAGTGTTACTAGTGGCCCATTATGTTTTTAATCAAACAATAGTGAATATACAAATCCCACAATTGAAAGGGAATAGGATAAAAGTAATAGGAATTAAGCCTGCATATTTTGCCATTTGGAAATTTTTAATTTGCTTTGATTTAATTCAATTTAATTTGAACGTGCTTTCCATGTCAAATATGTTAAAGATTACAATATGCTTTTATTGTGATTAAATACAGGTGCACTCGAGTCTAGGGATACAGAAGGAAGTGTGAAAGGGAAAGCAGAGTCGACTCAGGGACAGATAGCAGAGTCAACAACTCAGCAGCAGAACCCAGAACCACAAGCTAGGAACAAGGCAGATAAAGATGATTCTGTTGATAGTTTTGATTACTTTGCTCGACCTCAGTCACAGGATATACATACATTTTTTTCTTATCATCCTCAACAAATCCCAAATGTTCCTATACCAAAGGTTTTCAATAGCAAAGATGGAACAAACTGCAAGTGGCTAACTTACTGTGAAAAAAAACCAATCTCTGTACTGTTCAGTTTGTTTGGCATTTGCACCTTTGGTAAGTGATGGCCCTTTCATAAAGGGAGGCATGAAAGACTGGAAACACATTCACCAAAGGATAGTGGAACATGAAAAAAGTAAGACACACAGAGATAGTGCAGATGCTTACTTTCTTAAAATACAAAAGGCGGATGTGAAAAGCCTGTTGACTGGCAACCAAATGTCATTACGTGCTGAGCAAGTGAAAAAGAAACGCCAGGTGATGGAGCGTATAGTGGACGTTGTTAAAGTCATAGGCAAATGTGGCCTTAGCTACAGGGGAGATAAAGAAGAGGGAGCCTTTAGCTTAGAAAACATTGCTGTTAATCATGGTAACGTCCTGGAGTTG
Source organism: Gymnocephalus cernua (assembly GCA_023631565.1). NCBI lineage: Eukaryota > Metazoa > Chordata > Actinopteri > Perciformes > Percidae > Gymnocephalus > Gymnocephalus cernua. The sequence continues at coordinate 21,610,538 of CM042447.1, forward strand.
ATTCTACTCTTGAGTAGATATGACATTTGCCTCCAACAGCATGTTAACACTTGCATTGAAAACAGCAAAAAGCAGCATTAAACTGGTGCAAAAGGCAGAGGCGCTCTAGTTACTCTGCTGTCAAAAGAGACAATAAATAAAGTTGTGGATGTCATTAGCCAACTGATAAAGGTGACTATAGCAGAAGAAGTGAGACAAGCTGGGATGTTTTCAGTTCAAATTGACACAACCCAAGATATCACCTCCAAAGACCAGTGTTCAATCATACTTCGAAATGTAACAGATGTCATTCACGAAAGACTGATTGCTATGGTGGACTGTGAGTCATCTACTGGCCAGAATTTTGTAGAGATTCTGGAAAAAGTGCTACTGAACCTTAATATTGACATTGGCACATGTGTGGGCAACTAAACAGATGGTGCAGCTAATATGCAGGGTCAGTTTAGGGGGTTTTCTACACTCCCCTCTGAGCATTCTCCCAATCAGGTTCATATTTGGTGTTATGCACATCTTTTGAATCTTGTACTGGCAGAGACAACAGGCAGTGTTGTGGAAAGTGTGTCTCTTTTTTCACTGCTTAACGATGTAGCAGTTTTTTTAAGGGAGTCATACAAGCACATGCAGAAGTGAGAGGAGAAGAGTCAGGACAAGCATCACAGACGACTGTGCCCAATAGGGCCAACTGGGTGGTGGGCTAAGGATCAGGCACTAAGTAAAGTGTTTGGGTGCTTTGGGAATCCTCAGGAAGGCTTGTTTTTTGAAGTGCTCATAACTTTAGACACCATTATAGATGACAGTACACAAAAGTCAACTGTGAGGGCCAAGGCAAAGGGATTCATAGAAGGCTTTTTGAAGTATGAGACAGTGGTCACTGCTCAACTCTTCCTTCGCATTTTTGAGCTTACATCCCCCATTTCAAAATACTTACAGACAAAGGGAATGGATATCATCACAGCTTAACGTCTGGTTGAGGGGACAGAGGAGGGTCTCAGGAAGTGTGCTAGGGACTTTGAAGGAGTTAAGTGTGCAGCTGATGAGTTTGTGAAATGGGCTATTGGAAAGTTGCAAGAGGAGGAAGAGTGTGAGCATGTAGTGCAGGCTGCCTTTTCTGAGAGAAGGATCAGAAAAAAGAAAAGAATGCCAGGAGAGCTTGCAGAAGATGAGCAGTTAGCATCAGCTGATACTGACTTTGAGGTAAAAGTACACAATGTCATTGTAGACACAGTAATAGGCAGTATCCAAAGGAGGTTTTCTGCTAATGCAAAACTTTGCTCAGATTTTGCCTGTTTAGACCCTAGAAACTTTGCTCATGTGAGGGAAAATGGACTCCCCAGCTCAGCTCTGGAAGAAATAAGCAAATGTCTGCTTAAAGGGATACTTCACCGATTTAGCATTCAGCTTTGTATCAGTAGAAACCCGGTAGTATTTCTGAATGACCGTGCGTCCCTCACTCTTATCCCCCTGAGACAGGAGATATCTGCATTGGGGGGTCCGAAAAAAATCTTCCGATGACGTAAAATGACGATTTTTGCGTCATCGGAAGATTTTTTGGCCAGAGCAAAAGACTACAACCAGTAGTAGGACCTACTTCCGCATGTTTTAAACCCGCCCATCACCCGAAGCGAGGCGATCTCGGCCGAAAAAAAACGAAATGTCAGCCATCTTGAATCATCGCTAAACAGGGCTCTGCTCTATCTTCTCAGCAGCAAACTTTTACAACAATTATGTGCATTCAAACTACCGCACGTGTACCACCGAGATACATCGCTACAGATCGGAGAATATGCAGGAAACGTTATTACAGACGAAATAATCGGCCCACTACGAGAGCTTCGCCTGCCACGGAGAACAGCACGGAGACCGCGGGCTCGCTCCTACCCCGAGCCGGGGTAGGGGGCATTCACGTCGGATAGGTGGGAAGCTAAAGCTAGCCGGGGGAAAGGCACATCCAGAGCGAGCTAACGCTAGCCGGCCACCTGTCCCATCAATACTGCTTGCAAGTGTCCGTTCATTTAACAACAAACTGGACTACATCCAACTTCAACGATGTTCCCAACGCGAGTTCAGAGACTGTGTTTTTTGCTCAACAGTGAACCGGACTGTCCAGCTACCAGGCCTGCTAGCCCTCCGACAATCCGAGCTTCTTTTACTGTCTATGGCTCTCTCTCATGGGAGAACTTCTCAGCAGCAAACTTTTACAACAATTATGTGCATTCAAACTACCGCACGTGTACCACCGGGATACATCGGTACAGATCTGAGAATATGCAGGGAACGTTATTAGAGACGGAATAATCGGCCCACTACGAGAGCTTCGCCTGCCACGGAGAACAGCACTGGGACCGCGGGGTCGCTCCTACCCCGAGCCGGGGTAGGGGGCATTCACGTCGGATAGGTGGGAAGCTAAAGCTAGCCGGGGGAAAGGCACATCCAGAGCGAGCTAACGCTAGCCGGCCACCTGTCCCATCAATACTGCTTGCAAGTGTCCGTTCATTTAACAACAAACTGGACTACATCCAACTTCAACGATGTTCCCAACGCGAGTTCAGAGACTGTGTTTTTTGCTCAACAGTGAACCGGACTGTCCAGCTACCAGGCCTGCTAGCCCTCCGACAATCCGAGCTTCTTTTACTGTCTATGGCTCTCTCTCATGGGAGAACTTCTCAGCAGCAAACTTTTACAACAATTATGTGCATTCAAACTACCGCACGTGTACCACCGGGATACATCGGTACAGATCTGAGAATATGCAGGGAACGTTATTAGAGACGGAATAATCGGCCCACTACGAGAGCTTCGCCTGCCACGGAGAACAGCACTGGGACCGCGGGGTCGCTCCTACCCCGAGCCGGGGTAGGGGGCATTCACGTCGGATAGGTGGGAAGCTAAAGCTAGCCGGGGGAAAGGCACATCCAGAGCGAGCTAACGCTAGCCGGCCACCTGTCCCATCAATCCTGATTGAAAGTGTCCGTTGATTTAACAACAAACTGGACTACATCCAACTTCAACGATGCTCCAAACGCGAATTCAGAGACTGTGTTTTTTGCTCAACAGTGAACCGGACTGTCCAGCTACCAGGCCTGCTAGCCCTCCGACAATCCGAGCTTCTTTTACTGTCTATGGCTCTCTCTCATGGGAGAACTTCTCAGCAGCAAACTTTTACAACAATTATGTGCATTCAAACTACCGCACGTGTACCACCGGGATACATCGGTACAGATCTGAGAATATGCAGGGAACGTTATTAGAGACGGAATAATCGGCCCACTACGAGAGCTTCGCCTGCCACGGAGAACAGCACTGGGACCGCGGGCTCGCTCCTACCCCGAGCCGGGGTAGGGGGCATTCACGTCGGATAGGTGGGAAGCTAAAGCTAGCCGGGGGAAAGGCACATCCAGAGCGAGCTAACGCTAGCCGGCCACCTGTCCCATCAATCCTGATTGAAAGTGTCCGTTGATTTAACAACAAACTGGACTACATCCAACTTCAACGATGCTCCAAACGCGAATTCAGAGACTGTGTTTTTTTTGTTTCGTGGAAACATGGCTGAACAACAGTGAACCGGACTCTCCAGCTACCAGGCCTGCTAGCCTTCCGACGATCCGAGCTAGAGATGCTCTGTATGAAGGTGAGCTGTGTTAACACGGACTGGTGCAGAAATGGGGTGATTTGCATCCAACTAACTGCTGACCGCTGGAGTTTGTGACTGTTACATGGCGACCATTCTACATTCCACGCTAATTCACGGCTGTGTTTATACTCGGTGTTTAAAGCCCACCAAGCCTAATGCTGGTATGCTTAGCTGAACTTTACGGAGCCTATAATGTCTGTGTGCACTAAAGGTAGCCTGTTTCGTATGTCGTTATTATATAATGTAGTTTATATATATATTTTAAATGTGTAACGCCACTTGAGCCACGATGAAACGTTGTTTTGTGTAAATGGTTGAAATAACAATAAAACACATTGAGTTGAGTCAAATGCCTCGCTGTCTGTCTGTCAAGCGGTAGGCGTGGCTTGGGAGTGGACTCAAAGCAGCGAAGCGAAGTGCATTCTGGGATTTGGTGTCTTTCATCCATATGAGCCAAAAACACATTTTCTGGCTTTTCTCGGCCTAGAAGGCACCAATTAAAATTTTTTTTTCACATTTCTGCTACATAAGTGACCCAATTTAAAGATATATTCAGCTTTCCAGCGGTGAAGTATCCCTTTAAGTTTGACGACAGGGCTACAGTTGGCACATTATGTGGTGAACTGTACAGCCTTGCATCTCAGTGGGACAGACTAAAGATGTCCCCTCTGGAGGGTTACATTGTCAGGACAGCTAGTGAAATCCCACAAGGAGGTGATGAGGATCCTTCCATGGAACAGTAGGATGTCGAACTAGAGAGCAAAACTTGTTCCTCCTGTAAAAACTGTGTCATTTGTGTTCATCTCATTCTCTCTCAGTACAATCTACTAACTGATGCCTACCATGTGATTGGACTCGCCTACAAGTTGCTATTAACACTGTCCATCACACAAGTAGCCTGTGAGAGAAGCTTCTCAACAGTGAAATTCATAAAAAACAGGCTCAGGAGCACTTTAACCCAGAATAACTTTGAGGCATTCATGCTCATGTGCACTGAGAAAGAAATTTTTTTTTTCTTTGGACAATGACACTGTGATAGATAAAGTTGCAGAGACCAGTGCTCTGCTCAGGCGTTTATTAATGTTTTAGGGTTGTCCATGTTTCCTTGAAGCTAAACTTATGCAGAGGAAAAAGAGATGAAACAATCATTAGAAAGTTGTACTGTGAAAAAAGTCAGATAACAGTGCAATAATAAGTAATAAGTAATGTTCTCATATTTGTGAAAAATATTTGAAGTTGTAAAGCAGCTGTTTCCTTGTAAAAAAGAGATGATACTGTCATTAGAAAGTGCAATACATTTTATTTTAATCTTTATTTTTTTATTTTGTTTTATATATTTGTTTTTGTTAGCTTTTTTTCTTCATTTCAATGTTTGGATATTTATGAATATTAATTCTTAAAGAAAATAGATTCTGATACTGTCCTGTTATTTACTGTTCTAATAAATCTTCACTGTGAAGCAAAACTTAGGCTAATGTTTTTGCAGTGAATTGGAAATTATATTTTTAAAAAATACAATGAATTACAAGTTGTAGAGAACAGTGACCTATTGCAGACTTATATTCTGAGGTTTTAATTACATTATTTTAAAATAGTCAGTCGTGAACTAAAGTGGGCCGGTCTAAGGCATGAAACTCCAGGGCTGAAAATGAGTCTCAGGCCCTATCCACACGGAAACGTATTTCGATGCAAACGCACATCTTTTGCATCGTTTGGGCCGACTGTCCACACGAATCCTCTAAACGCACTGCCCGTAAACGCACTTTTTTGAAACCTGGTCCCAGGGTGAATAAAAAAAAAGCCAGCTCACGTTTGGCTTCGTGTGTACAGCGAAACCGCATATGTGCGTATCGATGATGTCATCCCCACACACCTCGGACTCACAGCTGGCTGCCTTCAACCCAGCTGACGGCTATTATAGCAGGGAGCAATGCTGTTTATAAAGTGGAAGCATACATATATACACTATGAAGTGGAAGTAGAGAACTTATCAACTAGCTAGCTAATCTGTCTGCTCATCAACTCCTTGAACGGATTATAGTAACTTTTAGCACCGCTTATTGTAGAAAGGCTACTGCAAGAAAAACGTGTAGCTAGATTATCAAAAAGACATCGGATCATTGATGTTTGTTTGACTGCCGATGTAGCAGAGCTAGCGTTAGCTAGCGTTAGCTATCTAGCGCGCTAACGCTAGCTCTGCTAGCTTCAATCATGTCCGATAGAATGTAAACAAAGTTTACATTCTTTTTCTAGGTGGCCTTTATATAACGAGCAGTGGTGTAAGTTATTAAAGTCTAGTCCATGGATGTGTTAAGCTAAGAGAACTAGCTAACAGTCATATTATGAAAGGAAGTCACTGAAGGCTGCTCTTCTTCTTCGCTCCGTTAATTTCTGTAGCAATAACAGCGCTGCCTACAGGCCTGGCATATGAAGTACCATGTATCCTGTCCCCTAACTTGTCATTTACATATGGATTCATGTGGACATGAATTTTCTTGAACCGAATCCAGGGAAGACGGATGCGTTTTCATCCTAACGTCTTCGTCTGGATGGGGCCTCAATCCGGCCCTGCGGAGTGACCACCAGCAAGAACAGCAGCAACAGTCCAGAGGACCACAGAGGCAGTCAGCAACCCAGCAGCCTGGAAGACCGCCACAACAACCAGTGACCCAGCAGCCTGGAGGACCGCCACAACAACCAGCGACCCAGCAGCCTGGAGGACCGCCACAACAACCAGCGACCCAGCAGCCTGGAGGACCGCCACAACAACCAGCGACCCAGCAGCCTGGAGGACCGCAACACGTTCCAGCAGACCAGGAACGCTCCTCCTGAAGTCTCTCGTCAGTCAGGTGACGAGAACGGGTTAAATATCAGTGGTATTGAAAGCATGTCTAGTGACCATGATAGCGATGACAATGAAGAGAATGAACAGACCTATGAAAGTGTGAGTGAGTCCCAGCTCAGACTTCAGCTCTATGGGCTGACAGCCGGTCAGCGAGCCAGCAGCACCCCGTGATAACGCTGACGTTGCTTCTGGTGAGTAGGCTAACTCTGGCTCGTTCTCCCCGACACCTGGGTTCCCTGCTCCATAGTCCCAGGATGATCCTCCTTATGAGGAAGTTAAAAAGAAGAAAAAAAAGAAATGGTGCTAGCCTGATATTTTGTGTATCCCCTATGTAACTTTTGTTATAAAAAGGCAGACAGCTCTATATTATCTGATGTTGTTTATTGTGACCTGGTAGACATGTGACATAACACACATGATGAGAGGACAGACCCTTTGCAAGTTAGGGGACAGGATACAGAAAATATCAGGTGAAAACAGCCTGATATTTTGTGTATCCCCTGCGTAACTTATATGGTAGACAGGTGAACAAAGCGGCTAATTGAAAAGCCATATTAAACTAAATCAAATTGAAACAGAAATCACGTTAGAGGGGAGGGAGGGACTGGTAGCAAAGACGAGGCATCCTCGTCAGAACACACCCACAGAGAATGGACGCATTAAACAATTCACACGTCACCATAATGTAACAGACAAATAAACGTATAGCCTAATAAAAACCCTTATTAATAGAGACCCTTGTTACTATGGAAAACCCTGTCGAGTCTTCCACGTCGCTATTTGTTCCATTTAAGAGGTGAATTCGAAGTGCAGCAGTTAAACAATGCGAAGTGCAGCAGGTAAACTCCGCTCTGAGTGCACGCGCGCTCCCGCGGCCAGGGGATACGAACGAAGTACATTGGCACGACACCGGCACTACTTCTCGCTCATTGATATTAAAGACAAGAATGTTTATGTAACATGCACGCTATGCCCAGGGAAAAAGACTTTATCCACGTCTGCCTCAAGCAACTCCAATCTTATCAACACATGCTAACACAACACTTGTTGCTGCTGCTAACCCAACCCCATAATAACCCCGAGGCTAAATGCAGCTAGCGTGACCTCCAGCGAAGGAGACGGAGCCACTCTGTTAAAACAAGCAACGCTTTATTTTTCGGGTCAGCAACAGGTGACCAAGGCCGACCTGAACACATTGATTGAAAGGTATGTTGTTGAAAACATGCTCCCCCTGCCCACTGTGGAGTCTGAGTCATTAAGAGCTATCCTTGCATATCATATGGCAGGCTGCACCCAGCTAACAATTTTTGGTTCCCAAAACGTTTTGGTAACGTTTGTTTTTGGTTGCGGAAACGTTCCCTGAAGGTTAGTTTTTGGTTAGTCTGTGGTTAGTTTTTGGTCCCCACGGCAAGTTTTGTGAACGTTTTGTAAACGTTAGTTTTTGGTTTGGTCGAACGTTCTCTGAACGTTCCCTGAACGTTCGCCTAACGTTGCAACCTTTAGATAACATTCCCCTAACGTTGTAACCTTTAGATAACGTTACCCTAACGTTGTAACCTTTAAATAACGTTACCCTAACGTTCCCCTAACGTTGTGTTGCAATCTCTGTCTCCCCCTGGGGCTTGTTGGAAAGGAAATGTCTGTGTGACGTAGTGGGGCAGGTGTGTTCTGGGTAGTGTAAACAAAATATAGCGTGGGAATCAGTCTGAGCTACGGCACAAAGGTGATGTTAAGGCAGTCCATGCTCCGCCCGAACGCTAGCAAGAAAAGTCATTTTGTGCCCGTGAATGTGTACCACTGTGAGTAATAAAGCCCGAGTTCGTTACTGACATTAATCGACGCCTCACTGTTTTGTGCTTCGGCTCTGTTAACCCGGACCACTAGACGCAAGTTACCTGCCACGAGCCAAGTTCCTAATGCCTGTGGAACAACATAATAAAGCAGATGGTGAGTCCACGTACTTTTATCAGCAAACCTGTGACTGTTCAAAACATATGGCGGCCAGCCAAGTTGAAGCTTTACCTGACGGTTTGGAAAATAGCCCCGCTCAAATGTCTGCCCCACGTGTTGCTAAACAGCAAGCTAACCCATTCACCTCCATGAACTGTACGGTACAAAACCCCTTTTCCCCGGGCCATGCATCGCTCTCCCAGTTCACTTCGACACCTTTTCCACCCTGCATGCCCCAGCCCGTGGAACGTTGTGGAGTAATGGGCTACAATGATAACTGTGCACCACACCGTGACCCCTACCAATACAGCCAGTCAGCTAAAAAAAGGACCAAATCAGTGCCACGTTCGTCGCACGCAGCGTCAGATGTTGAAATAATGGACACTAGTGATGATGAACATTATGGATGTAAAGAGAGAATCCCAATATTAAAGCCAGGCCATTTTGATGGAACGGGCTCCTGGAAAGACTTTATTCACCGGTTTGATAGCTGTGCAAGGGCAAACCATTGGTCAGAAGCGACAATGGCGGTTCAACTGAGATTCAGTCTGACTGGCGCGGCTGGAGCTATTGTCCATAAAAACCCCAGATCTGACCGCTGGAGCTACCGGCGGATTGTGGCTGAAATAGAGACTGCCTACGGGCCGTGCTCCGAGCATGCAGCAGCCATTGGCATTGAACTGAGACAGAGGGTCAGGGGGCGGAATGAAGCTCTGCACCTGTTGAGGGATGATATCTACGAGAAAGTGTCCATTGTGTATGCTGACCGTACAGAGCTGGAGCAGGATGCCATCAGTGTGGAGGTCTTCACCAATGCCTTGGCCGACGCAGAGGTGGTGCAAAAACTACTGGAGAAGCAGCCGCGCACCCTATCCAGAGCATATGACATCGCACACAGCTACGAGACCACCAGGAGGGCTGCCAGAACGGTCACACAATTCATGCAGCCTGGCCAGCACAGTCTTGTAAATCAGAGAGCCAGGGCCACCACAGTACGTGAAGATAACAGCAGGCCAGCTTGTGTGGAGCCAGTGGGGGTGGCTGTTTGGTCCATTGATTCGCCAGAGAGGGCTCCGAGATTTAATCAGCAGTGGCGCCAGAAGAGAGACACGAATGTCAAAACGCCTATAGGGGATGTTCAATGCCACAACTGCTCCGGTTTAGGGCATATGCGGAGGAACTGCCCTTCCCCCCGTCGACTCAGACAGCAAGTCCGGACAGTCAATAAGAGCACAGCACCCAACACAGGTATTGTGGTCACCTGCACTGCAAGTCAGGAAGATGACATGTGTGTTAAAATATTGATATATGGACTGGAAATGGAAATGTGTGAATCTGCTCGATTCTGGTGCTCGCAGGAATGTACTGCCCCTCCACCTCTTCAACTCCATTCCCGCAGAGTCCAAAACCACAATAGAGCCATCTGTCGCACAGGTCCTACAGGGCATCGGCCCCGGCGGTCTGGCAGTGCTGGGGGAAGTCAACCTACCAGTACAAGTTGGGAGTAGAGCTACCGATGTGAACTTTATTATGGCCGACACAGCAGAGAACACCGAGGTTATCCTGGGGCACCCTTTCCTACATCAGACAAGTGCCCAGCTGGACTATGGTCGCCGTGAGATAACCCTCTTCGGAGAAAAGGTACTTCGTTTTAACCCAAGCCATCAGTCCCGGGTGCACATCGTCAGGGTGGCCCGCACAACAGTGTTGCAGTCAGGGTGCGAATATGTAGTCCCTGGCACGCCCACCTTCGCCACGCCACTGAGGGAGACCGGATGCTGAGTCCAACCAAAGGTTTCATCGAAAAGCACCACGTTCTAGTGGCTCACATCATAGTACAGGCGCAGCGGTCTGCCAACGTTCCCATCAGAGTCTTCAACCCTGGTGCCTTACCTGTCACTCTGAAGAGGGGCGCTGTGGCAGGGATCCTACAGCCAGCCACGGTGCTGGGGAATGTGGAGACTCAGCCACCCCTGGCCCCACCTGTAGGTCCTGTATAACGAGAGCTGTGCTAGTCTGCCCGAGGGCGACCATGAGAGGTTGGCCCGCCTGCTGCAGTCTTACAGTAACGTCTTCTCCACGGGGCCCACTGACCTTGGCCGTACTGGCCTCGTGCAGCATGACATCCTCACCACCCCTGGTCCGCCAGTGAAACAGCAACCGCGCAGGATGGCTAGAGACAAACAAACTGCAGCAGACCAGCAGGTGCAGCAGAGCCTGGACACTGGTGTGGCCCAACCCAGCAACAGCAGCTGGGCTGCACCGATCGTTATGGTGAGAAAGAAGGACCAGACGTCGCGGTTATGTGTTGACTACAGGCCCTTAAATGAGAGAACCATTAAAGATGCTTATCTACTGCCCCGCATCCAGGACACCTTAGACACACTGTCCACCGCCAGGTACTTCGGCACGCTGGATTTAACATCAGGGTACTGGCAGGTGGAGATGACGCCGAAAGCCCGAAAAGCCGCTGCTTTCTGCACCCGTAAGGGCCTGTTCTAATGGAATGTGATGCCTTTCGGACTGTGCAATGCACCGGCCACGTTCCAGAGGCTCATGGACCGTGTCCTGGCCGGGTTGCAGTGGGAGACCTGTTTGGTCTACCTCGACGACATCATTGTCCTGGGGCGGGACAGCACCGAAATGTTGGAGCGTCCATTGATTCGCCAGCGTCTCAGTCAAGTGTTTGACAGACTACTCGCAGCCAATCTAAAACTTAAACCTTCAAAGTGTGTTCTGTTCCGAGAGCAAGTGGCTTACCTGGGGCACATGGTCTCTGCAAAAGGTGTCGCCACCGACCCGCAAAAGATCCAAAAGGTGGCTGAGTGTCCCACACCCCAAAACGTATCTGAAGTGCGTCAGTTTGTGGGCCTGGCTTCGTATTTCCGGCGCTTTGTCCAAGATTTTGCCTCCGTTGCAAAGCCCCTTCACGAACTCACTAAAAAGTATGCACGCTTTAACTGGACGGACGAATGCCAGGAGGCATTTGAGCAGCTGAAAAGCCGGCTGACGTCAGCACCCGTGCTGGGCTATCCCCTCGACAGCGGCAAGTTGCTCCTCGACACGGACGCCAGTGACTGGGGAATTGGAGCAGTCCTCTCCCAAGTGCAAGAAGGTGAGGAGCGAGCACTCGCCTATGGGAGCAGGAGATTGTCAGCCGCTGAACAAAACTACTGCACCACCAGACGAGAACTTCTGGCAGCTGTTGACTTCACCTCTCATTTCCGGCAGTACCTGCTGGGGAGATCATTCATCATACGAACTGACCATAGCAGCCTGCGCTGGTTGACTCGGATGAGGGAGCTTGAGGGCCAGCTCACTCGCTGGCTGGAAAAACTGGCTGGAAAAACTGGCTGGAAAAACTGGCAGAGTACGATTTCCACGTGATCCATCGTCCAGGGAGACTCCACCAAAATGCGGACGCGCTCTCTAGAAGACCCTGCGGGACGTCGTGCCCATGCACAGTGCCAGAGCCTAGCCTCAGTAACCAGCTTCAGCACAAAGGGATTCAGTGCAACATGGCCGAGAGCCCAGCTGCAGAGGGTCCTGGGGAAACTCTTGCGGAGCGACCTCCAGTGGGGGTAGTGACGCCCGAAGGTATCTATGGAGGCAGCCCCGCTGTCGAGCCTAAGTATCTTCCAGTGGGGGTAGTGGACGCTTCCAGTGACAACCAAGGTGGCTCGTTCCGTCCAGGTGTCTACAGGGTGAGTGAGCCAGCCCAAACCAACCAGTTGGTGGCCACTTTGGGGGGGAAAGGACCCTTGCACGTCTCAAGGCCCGGTACTACTGGTACGATATGAGAGATGACGTCGCTCTGTGGTGCCGCACCTGCACCAGCTGTGCTGCGAAAGCCCGCCCCAAGAAAACACCCCAAGCTGCCATGGGCACAGTGCGGGTTGGTGCCCCCTTCGAACGTATTGCAGTTGACTTAATGGGACCATTAAATGAAACTGAAAGGCGCAACCGCTACATAATAGTGGTACAGGACTACTTCAGCAAATGGGTGGAAGCCTATCCTGTTCCCAACGAACAAGCAATGACACTGGCTGAAAAGATTGTTTCCGAGTGGGTGTGTAGGTACGGAGCCCCACAGTGCCTACACAGCAACCAAGGTACCAACTTCGAGTCAGCTGTGTTCCAGGAAATGTGTAAGCTACTGGGAATCGACAAGACACGGACCACGCCGTTTCGCCCACTGTCAGACGGCCAAGTAGAGCGCTTCAATGCTACTCTGCAAAAAATCATAGCCACCACTGCAGAACGATGTCACTGGGACTGGGACATTATGACCCCATATGCGGTCATGGCTTACCGTGCAACCAAACACAGTTCCACAGGTCTGACGCCTAATATGATGCTGTTTGGAAGGGAAATCACAGAGCCAGTGGATCTGGTCGCTGGGTTGCCACCTGACCCAGACAACACTACTACCCCTTCATCCTATGTTGTACAGCTTAGGGAACGGCTCGAGCTATCTCACCAGTTGGCCCGGGAGGTGCTGGGGAAATCTGTTGAGCGTGCCAAACGACAGTATGATAAAAATGTTTGCAGAGTCCAACACAAAGTCGGTGATGCAGTATGGTTCCTGGTCAAAGGCACAAAGGGAGCAAAGAATAAAGTGCGGAAGTTCTTGCCTTCCTACGAGGGTCCGTACTTTGTCGTGGGCGTACTGGACGATTTGGTCTACCGGATTAAAAGGGGCCCGAGGACGAAGATGAAAGTTGTTCATCACGACAAGCTCAAAGCTTACCATTCCAGGACAACACTAGACAACGACTGGGTTTTTCAAGAAGCTGGAACGTGGGCACCAGTGGAGGCGCAGCCCCTGCTGTCAGACTCCAGCTCTTCAGAAATCAACATCAGTCCCCTTGATCTTTGGGGCACATCATCAGAGACGGAGGAACCTGTGGTGGGGTCCCTTCCAGCTCTCTTCTCTCTCCCGCTATCATCGGCAGCTGCACTGAGCAGCAGCCCACTCCCTTGCCACCCTGCTGAGCCTTCACTGGATGAGGCTGGGGACCAGCATAGGGCCAGGGGACAAGCTGCTCACCCCCTTTTGAACTCCACCCCTCGGCGTCGGCCCCGGAAGGTCCGCAGAGCTCCTGACATGTTTGGTGACTGGATTGGTCACTGAGCATATTTGCCTGAGGTTGGGTGTAGGCAGATCGCTGCCCTCCTTAGAGAAAAAGAGTTCCAGTAAAAAAAAAAAAAAAGGTTCCTGTGTTGTCAAAACAAAAGAGTTCCAGTATTGTATCATTACGAAAGTGACTTGACTATGTTGAGGTTAAAATGTGAAGTTGGTATGGGCTTAATATAATAGTTTATTATAAACAGTTGGTAATCTGAATACTGATGGGCCGCATAGTTTTGTTATATCATCCTGGGTATGTTTACTGTTAGGAACTTTGAGCGTGGGTGTGAAAAACATGATACAAAGTGGACAACTTTTACCTTGTTTAACAGAATAAATTGCCCTATTTGTTTTGCACTTAGAATCCTGCACCCTGGAGTAATTTTACGCTAACATTAAGTTGGGTGGTTAAAGTAATAGTCACATTCTCCTCATTGAATGTATAAATGTCGTGTTTAGGACATTTGCTTACACGTACAAACGAAGGAGTATGCAATATGCTTTGATTGACATTTTATGGACATTGCCTTTTCACCTTAACTTTCCACTGGAGGAGGACGCCTCCAGGGATTGTGGGAAACACGGGTTATGGCTGGGGATGTTTGTATAATGTATAATTAATATTTCCCTGCGTACAGTGTAATGATGCTGGAGACATGTTAAAGCTTTAATCATCCTCCAGAGTGGGGGTAGTGTTGCAATCTCTGTCTCCCCCTGGGGCTTGTTGGAAAGGAAATGTCTGTGTGACATAGTGGGGCAGGTGTGTTCTGGGTAGTGTAAACAAAATATAGCGTGGGAATCAGTCTGAGCTACGGCGCAAAGGTGATGTTAAGGCAGTCCATGCTCCGCCCGAACGCTAGCAAGAAAGGTCATTTTGTGCCCGTGAATGTATACCACTGTGAGTAATAAAGCCCGAGTTCGTTACTGACATTAATCGACGCCTCACTGTTTTGTGCTTCGGCTCTGTTAACCCGGACCACTAGACGCAAGTTACCTGCCACGAGCCAAGGTATTAGTTTGAAACCAGCTTGCTCCCAACTACGATTCGGAGCTGGGAAGCTGAAAAGGTAACAGTTGTAACCTTTAGATAACGTTACCCTAACGTTCCCCTAACGTTGTAACCTTTAGATAACGTTCCTGTAACGTTCCCCTAACGTTGTAACCTTTAGATAACGTTACCCTAGCGTTCCCCTAACGTTGTAACCTTTAGATAACGTTACCTTAACGTTCCCTTAACGTTGTAACCTTTAGATAACGTTACCTTAACGTTCCCCTAACGTTGTAACCTTTAGATAACGTTACCCTAACGTTCCGCTAACGTTGTAACCTTTAGATAACGTTACCCTAACGTCCCCCTAACGTTGTAACCTTTAGATAACGTTACCCTAACGTTCCGCTAACGTTGTAACCTTTAGATAATGTTCCTCTAACGTTCCCCTAACGTTGTAACCTTTAGATAACGTTACCCTAACGTTCCCCTAACGTTGTAACCTTTAGATAACGTTCCTCTAACGTCCCCCTAAGGTTGCAACCTTACATAACTGTGTGCATGAGCAGGAATGAATTATTATATATTGGCAGGAATGAATGAACAGGAAAACTTGATCGGATTTAAAACTTTAATATAAAATTAAAAATACAAAACAATATAAACAGGCCTGGAAATGTAGTTCAAATGTAGTGTGCAAATATAATAAAAAATATATACATACAAAAAATACAATGATGAATGGAAAAAAACAAAAATAGAGCTCCATGGCTTAGTCCCTCTCAGCTGGCCTAAAAGAAAGAAACAAAAGTTTGATGTCATACTAAGAATCAATACGTTGACAAAAGCAAGACTAATTGCCTCACTAACAACTCTGTTCACATCATATAGAAGAATTTCAATTTACCGTGTTTACTTCAGTGCTAGCCCGATCAAGTCCTCCACTCCTGCTGCAGTCAGCGTGGGGAAGCTCTTCTGTGAGGCCGCTAGAGTAGAAGTCAAAATGAAGCAAAGAAATTAAAACTTCTTATCAGCCAAGCTAAGCATAATACTGATGTGAACAATAAAATAGCACATGCCTGTTATAACCCTGCATATAGTCAGGTCATGGAAGGCCTTCTTTGCCTTTCTTCCCCGCAGGCTATACTGCTTCAGCACATCGTTGGTTGCCACTCGCCGTAGCATACGCCGGACTGTAGAGCCTGAGGTCGGACCTCCAAGCGTTGCCAGGAAAAGTTGCTTTCGAAAAAACATATAGAAATACAAATTATACATGTGGAACAAAGTGGGGAGCTTGTACAATCTCATTTTGTAAGATAAGTCAGTTCAGTTATAATGCTATTTGAAGTTATGCAATTATATAGTGTTAATCTTAGGGCACTTAAATACCATTTTGTTCCTCCTCTCCTGTTGACTGAGACTCCTGCAGCTCGGTGACTGTCGAGCAGGGCGACAGCAACATGTCATCGACTGGAGCAGAGGGAGGGGACTGGGAGCTCCTTAAGGGCATGAGCAGCTCATCCATCTTTTCCTCAAATGTGTCCATCCGTTGTGCCATGCGGGTAATGATGTCCTCATGGCTATGGAAAAATGTATGGTTTTAGTTGTTATACATGATATACTTACATATGTTAACAACTTAAGCGAGTCTTCTTACCTCTCATTTCCGTCTCCATGGCTGAGCCACCTCCCTCTGTGTGATGAGTTCTCCTGTTTACAACAACAAAACAGTTGAGTTACTCTCGAGGTCCTTGTCATGAAATTGTATTAATTGGAAATGAAAAATTCAAAGCAACTGTACCTTCAACTGGGTCCCAAGATGAAGTGGCAGGCCGAGCTTGTGTTACAATAGACCCCCCCCCCCCCCCCCCCCCAACTCTGGGCTACCAGCAGGTTCCCTGTGTGGTGTTGACTCATCTAAAAATAAAGTAGATATGAATATTGGTCAGGTCATTTAGGTAGGTTTCTTGTACATGAAATTTCAAAAGATTAACCTATGCTGATACATTAGACAATCACTAAAAACTAGGGCTGTCAAATGATTAAAATTTTTAATCAAATTAATCAGAATTTTCAGTGGATTAATCATGATTAATCACTATTTGCAATTACACCTGAATCCTAACCATTTTTTTCTGAAATGCATACCAAAAGATACTAGTGCTGTCAAGCGATTAAAATATTTAATCGCATTAATGTCATAGTTAACTCGCGATTAATCGCAATTAATCGCACATTTTTATCTATTCTAAATGTCCCTTGATTTCTTTTTGTCCCATTATATTTTCTCATTTTAATTGTCTTATCAGCATGGAAAAGTAGATTGGCTTGCTTTGTGACAATGTTTTTTTTATTGAAAACAACATATACGTCATGTTCAATTTCACACTAACATTCACACTTGGAGCTAATAATCTGTCACATAATGTAACGCTGTTACCTCGATGTTCCATTGCAGGTTGTACTGCAGATAGACCTGCAGATAGTACTGCAGGTAGTACTGCCTCATGCCTGAGGCGAGCGTGGCTGGTCCTACTGTCTATGTGCTCATAGCGTCGTCAGCGGCATAGCCGTTGTCATAGCAACTGGTTTCCCGTGACTCATTTCCTGGTTCTCGTTCTCGTTCATAACCAACGTAAAATCAAGGAGAGGGTTTTCCTGCTCCAGGTTTCCCACCGTGGTCAGAAAGAACAGAGGAGACACTTTGTTTCTCTCACTGACTGTAGAGTCACTACTCGCTCCAAAGCTAATCGCCGTGACGAGCCTACTAGCTACGCGGCTAGCAAGCTCAAACCATACAGTCTTTGGCTCAAACCGGCCGCGGCTTGTGTCTGTTTTGTTTCCGGTCTGCGAAATTACAAGACCCGCCCTTGGCGTCCAAGGTAAAATAACTCCATTTGTTCAGGTCCTATGAAATGCCTAAACCAAACCAATCAGCTGCTTCGTAGGGCGGGACATGGCGTGGCCATAGACAGTTAAAGAAGTGGACTAACAGATCGTGTTGCTCTCTATGCGTTAATCGTGCTTTAAAAAAATTTGCAGCATTAAAATGGGTTTGCGTTAACACCGTTAATGCGTTAAACTGACAGCCCTACTAAAAACTAAACAAATCGTCAGAACAGTAACGTGATATGCACCAGATTGAATGTCAGTAGTTTCATGGTAGGAAATATGACTGTTTCTTAAATGCATGCATAAATTTTAACTTACGGACAGGGCTTCCAGACACACGCTCCGTCCTGGAATGCTTTCTTGCTTGTGGAACGGATTCATCTGAAATAAAAGCCCATACAGTTTGTACTGTTTGCAAAATAATATTTTAATTGTGTAAATAATCTAGTCACGTAGGTGTAATCATTATGTCGTGCTAGTTAACCTGCAGTTTCGTGAACAGAGCTTCTCTTAAAACATCCATGGCTTTATCTCTCATCCATAAGTGGTAAACCCTAAACCCACATCGGCTCTTAGGGACACATAAGATATAGGGCTTGGGCGCCGCGTTGCATTCTGGGACGTGGCGGCCATATTGATAGCATTGTGAATGTAAACATACACCAAGTCGAAGGAGGAGAAGAAAGCAGAGTTGGGAGAAAAAAGGAAAACAAAGATGTTAAAATCCAGAAAAGGATGTGGACTTTACTGGGATACTTTAAATAGGAAAGCCAGGGACCGGTATGTGGACAAAATTGGCACTATTAAACAGGCATGAAAACAGGTCGGGGGTGAAAAAGGTGAGAAGGATATTACCCCTCTAGGGGGGTCCGGGGGCATGCTCCCCCGGAAGAAAATTTTAAATATTCCATACTTTAAAGCATCAATCTGATGCACAGCTGCCAACCTTGACATTTTTTAGGAGTAGCAACTTACTGATTTATTGTTGAAGTTCTGGTTCATGAACACAGCGACACGCACGCGGAGCAAATGTGCTATTACCGCTGTCGTTGATGTAATTATGGCTGGTTGGGCATCAGTATAGTGTATTGTTTAGTTCACATGCTTACCAATCACTTCACCTGGTCCTGGGGGGGGGGGGGGGGGGGGGGGGGGGTCTGGGGGTCCACCCCCTGGAAATTTTGTGGGTAAAAGACTTCAATTCCTGCATTCTGATACCTTTTTAGCCACCAAGTTATGGTAAAAGGAAATGACAATATTCTGGTGGCAGGTAACAATTCAAAATACAAAATATAATGGAATATTATTATATTCAGTAGTCCAGTAAGGGGTCTTTCACATCTGCGACATGGGCCGGATAGACAACACACAGCATGAACAGGCTTTATGGTAACTTTTTTCCCGAGGAGCACGTTTTGCTCCCACTGTGAAAAATGGAGGTTTTGACTTCCAGAGGCTACTGCTTTTACTGCTAAATTCAACAATAATACAATCATATTATGGATACAAAACGTTATGAAGTGTAATGTTTTCTATGTTCTATTGATCAGAAATGATCAGTGGTATTGAATATAGCCCACAGTGTAATGGACCACCACAGGTCATGCATACATGTGCACCGCGGATTAATTGCAGAGTTTAACCTTCATTCAACATTTTAGAGAGATTTTTAACTGTTGAGAGTGCTGAACAGTGGTGTAGTCTACGTGATACGCAGGTATACGCCGTATACCCACTAGGAAAAGTCAAGGATTTCCGTATACCCACTTACAAAAGCGCGATGATACGTAACAACATCGTTGTGACAGAACGTTCTCATTTTCATTCATAAATTCACGGTGAGCAGACAAGGTGAATTATTCACCCCGTCTGTGTTGTGAAGCACTGACATTATTTTGGACCTTTGAGGCTTCCGTGGCAGTGCCCTGGACTTAACGTTACTAAGCAACAACAAGTTGTTTGGCGATCATTCTTTCAACGGTGTTTCCTTTCTCGCAATTTTATATAGGTCTATGCAACTAGCTAGGTATCTGTCAGAGCCATTGTCCATCACTTGGGGTAGAATTTGAACAAAGTTTTAAAGCAATGAAACGTAAACAGACCCAAAAAACACAAATTCAGTGTTTTAAAAAGTCCGTCCCTGAAGCTATTGCCGCGTCGGGTGACACTGCAGCTGCTGCAGATCATGATGACCCGATTACCGTTACAGAAAACCAACCAAATCCAACCTCAACGTTACTGTTACCTGGTAAGTGACAGTAGCTTATATGATGGTGTGTGTGTGTGTGTGTGAGTACAGCAGTAAACAGAATACAATGTTTATATTTTCTTGTTTCAGATGATGAGGGAGATGGTGCGAACTCATGGCCAGCATTGTGGACTGAAAGTCAGGCTAGGGCGTTTAAAACCAGGCATCCTTGGTTAGAGTGGAGGGACAGAAAGTTAGGTAAATATCAGCACACATGCAAAGCTGATATAAGCAATGGAAATTCATAAGGTCAATGACTATGCAAATGAGGGTAAATTCAAGATCATCTTAAATGTGCATTACTTACACAATTAAATTACTATATTATAATGTTACTTATCAGTGGTCAGATAATTAACTAAAATAGAAAGAGTGGATCTTTTTTCCTTTTGTCTACTTTTTATGCATTTGTTAGCCATGGTGTTGAAGATTATAAACAGTTTATTAAATACTTGTGAGTAAATTTAGGCCTTGTTCAGCAGATGTTATTGCTAATAGATACAAAACTTGTATGATGATGCTAATTATTAGTCATGGTTTTGTTTACTTCCAGGTTGTGTGCTCTGCAGCACAACAAAATCAACCACCATCCTTACTGAAAAAGGACTATCCATGTCTGAGGAGTGGGTGCACTTTAAGATCCAGTCATCAAGTGCAAACAGATCCACAGCTCTGTCCTCTTTAAGGAACAAAATCAGAAGACATGAGACATCGAGGGCACATGACATAGCCCAGAAGCTCACTGAAAAGGGTAGGCAGGATGTACTTGGAACTTTGGTGAAAACTATGTCAGAGACTGTGTTGGCTGAGACGGATGCTGTATTCAGAACAGCATACTACCTTGCAAAGATGAACCGACCTTTCACTGACCATGACAATCTTATTGAGCTTCAACAACAAAATGGTGTTAACATGGGCACTAGTCTCCACTCGAGGTACAGTTCCACAAAAATTGTGGAACATCTAGCAAAAGAGATGCAGGAAAAAATAGTTAACAGCATTGTGTCATCTCCAAGCAAATTGTCTGTTCTCATTGACGAGGCTACATCTCTCAGCCACAAGTCTGCCATGATTGTAAACGTTAAAGCCTCAGTAGATGGAGCTACTCCTGAATTTGTGTTCCTAGAGCTGGTTGAGCTGGAGAGCCAAAGGGCAGAGGGTATAGAAGAAGCTCTACTTAACTGTTTAGAGACTGCAGGCTTCAGTGAAGAGTGGCTTCAAAAAAATTGGGTCTCATTTGTTTCTGATGGAGCCAGTGTCATGTTAGGCAAGAACTCTGGTGTGGCAACCAGGCTTACTGCAAGATACCCTAACCTCTTCACATGGCACTGCATGAACCACCGTTTGGAATTGGCTGTATCTGATGCTGTGGATGAGGTTCAGGCAGTAAATCACTTCAAAGCCTTCATGGAGAAGATCCACAACCTGTACAGTCAGTCTAATAAAAATTCATTCACGGGAGCTTCTGGAAGCAGCGCAAGAAGTGGGTTCACAAGTCCTCAAAATTGGCAGTTTTATCTACGCGATGGGTAGCCAGCAGCTTCCGTTCTGTAAAGGCTGTGTGGAGATCCTATGAAGCACTCAACAGACACTTTGAAAATGCTGCAGGAGACGAAACAAGAGACAGCAAAGAGAGACAAACTTACAGAGGTCTGGCACGTCGTATGCAAAGCAAGGAATTTCTGAGCTTGCAAACCTGTCCCAGCAACTCCAGGCCCATTCAATCACACTCTTGAGAGCAGACCAGCTTCTGAAGCGCACCATCAGAGTGCTGGCATCATTCAAAGACACCCCAGGAGAGAAATCAAAGGAGGCACTGGCAGCACAGGCTTTGGGACAATTTGGATCAGTTCCACTCCAGTCAAATGCAAAGTTCACACCAATCAATGCAAAGCAGTTCCTACAAAGTCTGATTAACAACATGGAGAAGCGGCTCTCATTTGAAAGTGAAACGCTTCATGATCTCAGCGTTCTGGATATGAGCAACTGGCCATCAACACCTGACATACGGCATGGGGAGGCACAAGTAAAAAGACTGTGCAGGCGGTTCAATCTTTGTGAAGAGCTAGCAGTTAATGGTATGAGAGATTTCCTTGAGCACCCAGACAGTGAGCCTGAAAGCCTAAAACCACTCATATGATGCATGCAGACCATCCCTTGCAGCACTGCTGAGTGTGAAAGGGGCTTCAGTCTCATTAACAATGTATGCACTGACAAGAGATCTACACTGTTGTTGTCCAATGTGAGCAATTTGATGATGATCAGCATTAATGGGCCCCCTGTAAGACTTTTTGAGCCAAGAAAGTATGTGACAACATGGATAAGAAGCCATCGCTCCGCCACACAACCAAGGAGACAATGCACACCTCAGATGCCGGAGTACAAAAATATTTGGAAAGCGTTGTAGACTACCAGGCTGCCTGCCCCTCTCTGTAGTGACTTAAGGCTGCGTTCAAATAGACAAAAGGGGATCTGGCGATTACTTACATCCTGAGAAAAATGGATTTTGAGAGGTATAGCTCCATAGAGTTCCATTTATTCTGCACTGGCCTGTGAGCGCCCCCTATATGGAACTGCAATCAGTTCAGAAGCTGGAAGTAACGAGAGAGTGGAACTTCTTCCCTTATTAGAAATTCTTTGGTTACATTTAACTTTCCCTAGCAACCCCCTACCTTGTGGGAAAAATATAAATTACAAAAACTCAGGATTGGTTTATCCTGTGGTTAGTCACCTACTGGTAAACCTTGACAACCTAATGTTTATATTTTGTTGTATGTTGAATATATCGTAACTGTCGTGAATTGGTTTCTGTTTTGCCGTAACTGTTATATTAACTTCGCCTATAACTTGAGACATTAGTTAATGAGGCCTGTTGATACCTTGAACCTGTTATGGATGGATAATCTCTAAGGGAAGAGCATGGCTGGTTTTCTTAGTGTGTGATGTCTTGTGGTGTTCAGGTAGAGTTGCATTTCTCAAAAAGTTAAATATGTCTCATCTGTTCTCAACTTTAAGTGTTTTTCCAGGGCTTTCAATAAACGCCATCAATACTGAAATGTCAGTTGTCCGTGTAAACTTTGTATATGGAAACGTCACAGTGCTTAGTGTATGGGGTGTCGCTCTGTGACAGGCGGGTATGAGGCTGGGAGGGGAAATCACAGTATACTCACTACAAAAATATAGACAACACCACTGGTGCTGAATATCATGTTGGTGATATCATTAATAATGATGGTGTGGTCATTAGACCTGATGAAGTGTGTCATGCTATTGAGAAATTGGCAGTGAACAAAGCGTGTGGTCTTGACCAAATAACAGCTGAACACCTGAAGTATGCAAGCCATAGAATCTCAGTGTTACTTGCTATATGTTTCTCTGGATTATTAGCGCATGGCATATTACCTGACTCTATGTTACCTGTGCTATTAATGCCAGTTATTAAGGACAAAACCTGTAAGGTATCAAGCATAGAAAACTACAGGCCAATCGCTCTAGCGAGTATACTCTCTAAAGTGTTTGAACAAATTCTATTTGATAGTCTACAAGAATATATAACAACCACTGATAATCAATTTGGTTTTAAAAAGAAACATGGCACAGATTTGTGTATATATGCACTGAAAGAACTTGTTACCAAGTATAAAAGCCATGGTTCAACAATGTTTTTATGTTTCCTTGATGCTTCTAAAGCTTTTGACCGTGTTAATCACGGTAAACTGTTTATAAAATTACAAGAGCGAGGGGTCCCCCCATACCTAATACGTATCTTGCATTATTGGTACTCCCATCAAACTATGCAAGCTAGATGGGGGAAGACAACATCGGCTCCTTTCCCAGTTACCAATGGGGTTAGACAAGGTGGAATATTGTCACCTGTTCTTTTTAATTTGTATATGGATGATCTTTCTAGGACATTAGATGTGTGCAAGACTGGCTGTATGGTGGGGGATACGCGTATTAATCATCTGATGTATGCAGATGATTTAATTGTTATGTCTCCATATAGTGCTGGCCTACAGCAATTGCTTAGAGTTTGTTCAAACTATGGACTACAGTATGACATCAAATTTAATGCAAAAAAAGAGTGTTGTAATGATTGCCAGCACTAATGAGGACAGGAAGCTGTGCTTTCCCTCTTTTTACTTGACAGGGCAAGAGCTAAACGTAGTTACTAAAGTAAAATACTTGGGCCACATTATCAGGGATGATTTTTGTGACAATGATGATATACAACGCCAGTGCGGTAAATTATATGGACAAGCAAATATGCTGGCATGCAAATTTCATATGTGTACTGAAGAAGTTAAAACATCTCTCTTCAGAGCATACTGTACTCCACTGTATACAGCTCACCTATGGTGCAGCTACAGTAAAGCAAAGATAAATAAGATAAAGGTGGCATACAATGATGCACTTAGAATCTTGTTGAAGTGTCCCAGATGGACTAGTGCTAGCCATTTGTTTGTGACGAGTAATGTTTCCACCTTCCATGCTGTACTGAGGAATTTTATGTACAGATTCATGTGTCGACTAACAGAGTCAAAGAACAACATTTTAACTGCCCTAACTAATCCTTTACTTAGTGACACCAGAAACACCTCCCAACTCTGGAAACACTGGAATACGCAGCTGTACTTGTTTTAATTAATTTGTATAGGTATTTGTATGTTTATATGTATGTATGAATGTATGTTTGTTTTGTATGTTCCCTTTATGTAATATGTGGTCAGTGTTGTCTGCATGTATGTATTTATGTTTGTGGGTTTGTTGGTACCCCTCCTCTAATATGTTGTGTGTGTGCTGTTTTTGATTTTTGTTTTTGGACCTTGAGTCTGTGAATAAAGTTATATATAGTGTAAAACGTGACACTACGTGAATGGGGCGCAGCAGAAAGACGGAGCAGAACGACGCTGCTTGTTCAGGTTGTCATGTGTAGGCTACTCCTGTAGGCCTACACTTCACATCAGGTGTTAAAACCAACTGGACCAAAACACTGAAACTGGACTAGCCTACTATTTAACGTGAGAACGAGACGTTATTAACCGGTAATGAACTGTGTCAATGTAATACTGATGCCGTCAGACGGCCGTGCGGACAGACAGCAGTCGGAGCTCCAGCGAAGCTGCCCCGTCAGCCTGTTAGCTTGAGCTTTGTCTGAAGCAGCCAGCCAGGTTCCGTCACACACCGACACATTCCGCACATCCCCCGCTCAGTTTAACCGCTATCCCCCCGTTACCGGTCAGAGAGGCGTGTTTACTTTGTGTCTCGGTCCTCCGGTCAGTTTTTAATTAGCCTACATTAGTAACAGTTAATTTTGTTACGGTATGAACTTAATCCTAGGAAAGGGAAACGTATATAAGACCTTTCTTTTAAAGAAATCCAAGACTTTGTATACCAAATTCAAGGCTTTATTAATAATAATGTAAATAAATAATATTTCTCAAAAGTTGACAGGTAGGCTACGTAAATTAATTCATTTCACAATGTCACATCAAACTGTCTACATCGTTACCTTTGCAAGCACCGTCCTCCCTTGGGGAACCAACCAAACTAACTAACTTCGTAGTTCACTGAATCTCTGGTACCCCCCCCTAAACATTTTCTCATCGAATCTACACGATTCACGTAGGTCACCTATTTTGTTTTCAAAACGGCGAATTTCGCCGAAAGGTGAGTGATTTTCATGTCTGATTAAAGGTTTGGATCCCTACGAACTCCCCAACAAAGATTGGAGCAGCGACAACCATTCACACATGTAATACTTTTAACTATGTGCTTCAAAAGTGTAGTTAGTAGCTGTCAACCCTCCCGTTTTTTCCAGGTTTCTCACGTATTTGAGCTGTTTTCCCGCTGTCTTCCTGTTTTAGTATTTTCCTGTAAAATATCCCGTATTTGAATAATACTCTCATAACATTAACGTTAGCCCTTCCATCAGACCTGCCAGTCTCTGGACTGTTGTCCTGTTGCTACCCCTTGACCTTCCGGCGAAACAGATGTTTTCTAAGCATCGTTTTGCTTACTTGAAAGCAACCTTAGCGTGATGTTGGCCTTTTTAAGATAACAGCGTGGTTGTTGTGAGAGCACGATTTCATGCCAATCTGTAAGCAAAGTCACGTTAGATCTAGCTTCACATAGCTCGCTTAGATAATGCAGCAGTTTTGTAGTACGAATTTTATCTGTCAGCAGAGGGATAGCAACAGAAAGATGAATGTTACATGAATGTTGAATGTTGCTGTTACACCCCACAATACAGCAACGGTTTACCATGGTTGAAATAGTAAATAAGACACACGACTAAGAGGGATGTTACGTCTATAAACAGTGGGCAGTAGTCTGAGTAGCGGTAAAGGAGGCTGCCAACATGTCGCCACGCCAAGTTATGACGTCACGACGCCCAAGCCCTATTAGCTACGTTAGCTAGCTACCTAGCTCCATTATTTAGCTTGAGCCCCCGGCAGTATGGGGAAGCGCTAATGACGTTGCGTCCATGTAAAAGGCTTTACAGCATACTTATGATACATCCGAGGGATGAATGTATGTAGCTGTAGCTACATTCATCCATCGGATGTATCATAAGATAATAATACCATGGATGTATTAATAGAACACATGGTGAATTAGCTGCAGCCTCCAATTTGAACGTGCATTCAGTGAGTCCGACTGAGTTCAGCTCGACTCGCTGTATAATGCTGGCACCCATGTCAGAGCTTTCTTAAAGTTGTTTACCAAAATCTCTCACCTTGTTGTCCATGTTCCTTATGTCGTCTAAAACATCACCGAGGGAAGGTTCGGTCTCTGTCGCCAACTTTGATGTATCCATAGGCTAGCTAGCTAGCTAGCTGTTTCCCGCGTTAGCATTCAAGCTAGCACTGCCATCCTAGCAGTCTTGAGCGGAGGACAGACTGTTGACGGTCAACACTGTCTTTCTTGGCATCTTTGTCCTACCTTGCGTTATAACACCGCCGGTGAGGTGTAGTCAGCATATGTTTTAGTCAATGGCAGTATTTTAGTTCGAATTTGGGAATGGTGTGCACTGTTCGCCGGTGTACATACGGAAGTTAGGACAGACCTTCGGTCACCTGAAAGCAGACAGCCTTCCCCCTACTGGCGGGGGGGTGTAACGGTTGGCTTTGTACACTGAACCGAGCCAATGTTAGAAGTGAAATGATAGAGGTGAATTTTCATAGTTGTGAAAATTGTTGTAAGATTGACTGTTGTTTTAAGTAGTTTCATCTAATGCAGTTAAAAACTACGGAAGCCATGGATTTAAAAAAAAAAAATAATGTATGCACTGTTATCTCGTGATAACGACTTATTAATTCGTTATCTCGATATAACAAAGTTTGTTTTCTCAAAATTTCTTTTTTTTGTTTTCTCAAGATTTTTTTTTATGGATTTATTCTTTGTTGTTGCCTAAGACACCCTTCCATTTAACCCGGGGAATGTGGCTCCATAAGCGGATAGAAATCTGCCGTTTCTCCCTCTACTTCTCCGGTCAAATACTTGGAAAAAAATCCCACTATGACACCCTTCCATTTAACCCGAGGAAGAGGCTCCATGAGCGGATAGAGGTCTGCCGTTTCTTCCTCCTCTTCTCCGGTCAAATACTCGGGAAAAAATCCACTAAAACAGCGTTCAATTTAACCTGGAGAAGAGGAGGGAGAAATGGCAGACCTCTATCCGCTCATGGAGCACATTCCCCGGGTTAAATGGAAGGGTGTCTCTTAGGGAAAAAAAAAAAATAAAAATAAAAAATCTTGAGAAAACAAAAACAAAATCTCGAGAAAACAAACTTTGTTATATCGAGATAACAAATTAATAAGTCGTTATCACGAGATAACTGCATAAAAAAACCCTTCAGCCTAAACATACATATATTTTCTTGCTATGCTGTTTATCTTACTTAGCTACATTTTATAAGACCAGTCATTTGCAACCGTGACCACAGGAGAACGTTTCAGTTGGTTGGTTTCCCTAACGTTGAGGGAACGTTATAACCCTGAGGAAACGTTACCTCAACGTTAGTTTTTGGTTTGGTTCGAACTAACCTTTAGATAACCAAAAACTAACGTTATCTAACGTTCCCTAAACGTTTTGTGTTGGGGTTGTGCATTTGTTTGATTACATGTTTTGTTGGCGAACATTGACGCTTGTAGCAACACGGATTGTTGTTTATATTGTAATGAGCTGAGTTAATATGTCCCCGTTATTATGAGTTCATCAGTTATGCAGATGTTTACATGTTTGTGTTATGCAATAATGTTACCAGCAGAGGTCAATGTGGTTATACGAGACCTATTGGGGTGGCTGAGGAAGAGCCGGGGCGGGGGTTCGGGTTGTTGGGAGGACAAAATGGACGGCGTGGTCACGGCCAACAGTGACCTGAGTTAAGCTGTGTTACCTAAATAAATGCACCGAAGTTGCAAGCCAGTCATCGCCTCCTTATTCAACACTGCAGCACTGGGGTGCTCGTTACACTGGTGTCAGAAGTCTAAAGTGACGGACTGGTTTCTTCTCCGGTGTTAGCCTAGCCGGCTAGCGGGTCTACCGAGCGGAGACGCTGTTTATACCGTCCATGGACATGCCGCACGAGACAGGAGCACGGCCAAAAGTTAAGGAGGAGGAGGTGAGCTACAGTTATGCCCGCGCAGAGGGTCTGGCGGCGGAGTTTGGGCGCGCTGCGGAGACCAAAGCCCGCTTGAAGCTGGCGGCGAGGAGCATGGCCAACGACGCGGGAATGGGCTCTGCTGACCCCCGACAGAGCGGGGGACGCGAGGAAGGCTTCCTCACTCGCATGTCGGCTCCACCACAGCATTACAGCGGGGAGAACGCGCAGCATGTATGGCAATATGGCGGTGCCAATGCTTACCGAGCCAAATGTAAAACACCGAAGTACTACGGTAAGGCGGACTGGCAGGCATTTCATGCCCAATTTGAACTGCTATCACAAGCTTCGGGCTGGTCAGAGAACGATAAAGCACTACAGTTAGCCCTATGCCTTACAGATGATGCACTAGCGTGCCTGTTACTGCTCAGCCCAGAGGAGAGAAACGATTATAAGGCTCTTGTTGGAGCCCTACAGAGGCGTTTTGGACATTGTGAACAGCCCGCCCTCCTGCGCTCTGAACTGTCCAACAGACGCAGGCAGCCTGGGGAGCCCCTCCGTGTCTTAGCTAACGACATTGAGACTCTAGCCCGGAGGGCTTATGCCCACATGCCCCCTGCAGTACAGACGGAGCTTGCCAGGGATAAGTTCATTCAAGCCATAACCCCCAGGGGGCTGCGGATTCAGACCCAGCTCGCCCATCCCCGTTCCATACAGGAGGCTTTGGAACTGGCTCTGGAAAGGGAGATTGTGGAGGGCGGGAACATGGAAAACAGCCCTGGAGAGATTGGTCCTACAGTGAGGGCCACTGCATGCACTGACACAGCCCAAGCAAAGCCTGCATGGGCGGCTGAAATGACTAAACTGATCCGAGCTGTGTCCATGCATTCGCCACACGCCCTCGCCAATGCCTGCTGGTCTGCTGGGGATGCGGACAGCCTGGCCATCTCCTCAGACAGTGCCCCAAGCATTACGACAACCAGGGAAACGGACCGGGGACTGTATAGATGGGACGGTACGGACCCCTGGCATTATGTCCCATGACGCATCATCAGGAGGAAGAGGAGCCAAACAGCACAGACGGAGGAGAGGGGCTCCAATCCCCCCTGAAGCAGACGAGAACACGGAATCTACAATGGTGGTGGGTTGGACTCATGCTGGGAATTTCTGCCACATTCCTGTCACCATATGTGGGGCCTCATTTAACGCCCTTGTGGACACGGGCTCCACAGCGACATTGATGCGGCCAGATTTGGTTCCAGAGGGGACGCAGTTGGAGCAGACTACAGTGCAGCTGAGGACAGTGACTGGTGAGCTGGCCCCTATGCTTGGTAGGGGGAGGGTGACGTTGAATGTGGGTGGTCGAGCAGCAAATTTTACAGTGTGGGTGGCGCAGGTGCAGGACCCTTGTATACTGGGGCTGGACTTTTTGAGGTCTGCGCGCTGCCTGCTGGATCTAGGGGAGAACACATTGACCTTCCCCGGGGGCCCCACTGTCAGAATGACACCGCCTACGTGGCCCTCAAAGCCACACCCCCTGGTCGGGACAGCCGTGGAGACACACTGCCATGACACAAAAACCTCAGACGAGAGCAACAACTCCCCAATCCGCAGTGCCCTGCCTCTGGTGCCCCATGCCCCCGGCAACGATCAGCCCATCTCTGCACACTCCAGCTCACCTCCCCAAGCCCATGCAACTACAGTGGAGGGGACGGACAGGTTGGCAGCGGTGAGAGAGATATGGAGACTGAATTGTGACCAACTGGAGCAATGGCAGCAGGAGGAGCTGTGGGAGGTGTTATCTGACTTTACAGACATTTTTGCAGACAATGAAGTGGGCCTGACACACCTGGTGCAGCACGGAATAGACACTGGGGATGCACAGCCCATCAAGACGCGTCCCCGGCGCCTCCCAATGGCTCACCGTGAGGCTGCAGACAGAGCGGTGGAAGAGATGCAAAGAGCTGGCATTATCGAACCGTCAGACAGTCCATGGGCCTCGGGAGTGGTGATGGTGTCGAAAAAAAGGAGCCCCAAGATGAGATTCTGCGTGGACTACAGACCACTGAACAGTGTGACCAAAAAGGACGCATAACCATTACCCAGGGTCGATGAGTCACTGGACTTGGTGTCTGGCTCCTCCTGGTTCTCTTCACTCGACCTGCGAAGCGGATATTGGCAGGTGCCACTCAGCCCTGAAGCAAGACCAAAGACCGCCTTCTGTATGGATAGGGGGTTGTGGCAGTTCCGGGTCCTCAGTTTTGGCCTGTGCAACGCCCCAGCCACCTTTGAAAGACTCATGGACCGGGTGCTGGCTGGCATTCCCCGTCAGAGATGTCTGGTGTATTTGGACGACATCCTGGCTCACGGGAGCTCCTTCAAAACTGCCTTGGTGTCGCTGAGGCTAGTGCTGCAGAGAGTGTCTGCGGCGGGCCTGAAATTACACCCACAAAAGTGCCGCTTCATGAGGAAGGAGGTGGAGTTTTTGGGCCACAGGCTGGGGGGAGAAGGCATCAGCACACTGGAAGAGAAAGTGCATGCAGTGAGAGACTGGCCCATACCCATGGACCAACGACAACTGAAAAGCTTCCTTGGCCTGGCCTCATACTACAGGAAGTTTGTGCGAGGTTTCTCCTGCACAGCTTCCCCCCTGTACCACCTACTGCAGAAGGGCAGGGGCTTCACCTGGACGCCACAGTGCCAGCAAGCCTTCAACTCCCTCCAGAAGGCACTGACAGAGGCCCACATCCTCACCCCCCCTGACCGCATGTTGCCATTTATTCTGGACACAGACGCCAGCGACATGGGCATGGGCGCAGTGCTAGCTCAGGCAGGGCCAGAAGGAGAGAGAGTAGTGGCGTATTTCAGCTAAACCTTCAACAAGGCTGTGCGCCGCTACTGCGTCACGTGCCGAGAGCTCCTCGCCATGGTGGCGGCAATAAAACACTTCAAGTACTATCTGAGTGGCCGCCCCTTCACGGTCAGGACGGATCACTCAGCGTTTCAGTGGCTGATGTCCTTCAGAGAACCAGAGGGCCAAGTTGCACGCTGGATTGAAATGCTGCAGTCCTATGTTTTCACAGTGGAACACAGGGCCGGAGCCAGCCACGCCAATGCAGATGCCCTGTCCCGCCGCCCCTGCGCCCTGGGCGGGTGCCGACACTGAGCGGAGAGAACCGCGTGAGAGAGAGCTCCGTATCGAGCCCCATGCACGAAGGGGCTGGACCAGTCTGCCGGGGAACGCGGTTGGTTGACGTGGCCGAGTGGCAGATACAACAGGAGCAGGACAGAGACATACAACCAGGGCGACAGTGGGTGGAAGTTGGACAGAGACCACCCTGGGAAGAGGTCACAGGGAGCTCCACTGCAACAAAAGGACTGTGGTCAGTGTTTGATGCGCTGAGAGTGAGGGACGGGGTACTGCAGAGAGCCTGGAAGGAGCCTGCCACGGGAGAGGAAAGGTGGCAGGTGATAGTCCCCAGTTCACTGAGAGACGCTGTGCTGAAAGCATCCCACGGGACCACAGGGGCGGGGCACTTTGGAGTAGCCAAAACACTCCGCCGGCTTCGTCAGGGATTTTACTGGGGGCGGGCCAGACGGGACGTGGAGGACTTTTGTCGCCACTGCGACCTCTGCACGGCCTATAAGGGCCCCCCGGACCAGTCCCGCGCACAACTACAGCAACAGGCAGTGGGGGCTCCCATGGAAAGAGTAGCTGTGGATGTCATGGGCCCATTTCCCCGCACGGACACAGGCAACCGGTACGTTTTGGTCGCCATGGACTATTTTACAAAATGGCCCGAGGCGTATGCAATACCAAATCAGGAAGCAGAGACAGTGGTTGACGCTCTGGTAGAGGGCATGTTCAGCAGGTTTGGGGTGGCAGAAACCATCCACAGTGACCAAGGGAGGAATTTTGAATCACAGGTCTTTGCCACCATATGTGAGCGTATGGGCATGCATAAGACCCGGACCACAGCGCTGCACCCCCAGAGCGACGGCCTCGTTGAGAGGTTCAACAGGACCCTGGCTAAGCAGCTGGCAATCCTTACCGCAGAGCATCAACATGACTGGGACACGCACCTGCCCCTTGTCCTCATGGCCTACAGGTCTGCTGTTCAGGAGTCCACCTCATGCACACCTGCCCTCCTCATGTTGGGGAGGGAGCTAAGGACACCAGTGGAGGTGGCCTTTGGCAAACCCCCTGACACCCCTGCTGTGCCCCCAGGGAGAGAGTACGCCAGGAGACTCCAGGATCGGATGTAGTCCGCCCACATCTTTGCCCGAGACCAGCTGGAGAAAGCGGGCATGAGACAAAAAAGGAACTACGACATAAGGTCAAAGGGAAGACACTTCCAAACGGGAGAAATGGTTTGGGTGTACAGCCCACGTAGGAAGAAGTTGGACTGTCATTGGGTGGGGCCCTGTCAGGTCGTGGAACGGCTGGGTGAAGTAGTGTACCGAGTCCAGCTGCCAGGAAAAAGAAAGAAAGTCGCACTCCACAGAGACAGATTGGCCCCGTACAGAGGAGACTCCCTCCCTTCCCAAACGCCTGTGAGGAGGGGCGACGGCACAATCACTACACGCAGACACACACACGAGCCCTGTCAAAGCCCCGTTCCCCCTGCGTATACTTCCCCAGAGACAGTGACTGACCCCCCTGTTCACAGCCTTCCTTCCCCCGTCCCACCACACGCACCTTTCACTGCACAGGGGTGTAGCCCCGCCCGCCAGGCAGAGGCGCCTGCGTCCCCCACTCGTCCACGGCCGCGGAGACAGAGACGTCGGCCGGGCCATCTCAGAGACTTTGTGTAGTCCCTCGGGACGAGGGACTTTGTTGAGGGGGAGCTGTGTAATGAGCTGAGTTAATATGTCCCCGTTATTATGAGTTCATCAGTTATGCAGATGTTTACATGTTTGTGTTATGCAATAATGTTACCAGCAGAGGTCAATGTGGTTATACCAGACCTATTGGGGTGGCTGAGGAAGAGCCGGGGCGGGGGTTCGGGTTGTTGGGAGGACAAAATGGACGGCGTGGTCACAGCCAACAGTGACCTGAGTTAAGCTGTGTCACCTAAATAAATGCACCGAAGTTGCAAGCCAGTCATCGCCTCCTTATTCAACACTGCAGCACTGGGGTGCTCGTTACAATATGTCACACAAACTTAAACAAGGCAAATAGACCACTGTAGATGTTAGTTTAAACACTCAAAATTATTCAGCTAGCTGACAGGTCAACCGCTAGCCGGTGTTCTGTTGCAGTCTGGCGTTTTGTTTTCGCGACCACGCCCCCCAAGGCAAAATATCACTGGCCGAAAATCGCAAGGTGTTCCGCTGTGTGGAAACGTACCGTTATGGTTTCCATCCATCTTACCTCTCTTTGATACAATCCAACCACATTTATCTAATCCGAATGACTTTCCGATGTCATTTGACAAATTTGAGTTGGCCTCTATAGTCGTGTTGTGGTTTATTTGTGTGTGTTTTCTTATTTGCGTGTTTTCTTATTTGCATGTGTTTTCTTATTTTCATGCGTTTTCTTATTTGCATGCGTTTTCTTATTTGCGTGTGTGGTGTATTTTCATATAAAAACTATTAATACTATCACAATGACCATATTTTATGTAGGTCTATTCCATTTAATTTCATGCCAAAGCCAGAAGGCTGGATACTATGGGTTGAATTTTGCAATAACGAAGACTGGGCCTCTTGAGAGGAAATGGTTTCCAGGTGTTTAGTGATGAGGCCTCTTATAGGAATGCATAGGAATTAACATATGAGAGCGAGATGTTCGATTCCTATTGGAGAATATGAAATGTAACGTGTTATCACTTAACTATGCATTTTGGTTTAGGGAGTTTCCTTTAAGGAGTTGAATAAAGGAAAGTGCTTCAGACTACGTTTTGGGCTTGCGTTTGTCTCCATGCTTTGCATGTTAGACGCTGGAATCAACTTTGAAATAAATCTTGATAATAATCAAGCAGCGTCTGCGACTTCTTCATTCACACATCATCTACAGCGCTACACCTGACACGACACGTGCATTTTGTTATTTGCATGCATTTTGTTATTTGCATGCGTTTTCTTATTTGTGTGCGTTTTCTTATTTGCATGCATTTTCTAACTGTTGCGTGTTTCCAGGAATCCCTAAAATTCTTGCATTCTTGTAATTGGTTGTTACATATATCAACATCTAAAGTTTAAAGAAACATGTTCAATGCATGGAATGCAGAAAACCTTTTATTTTTTTCAAGGTAACGTTGCTGAGGATTTTGATTCATTTAGTTTGCAACAAGGTTTGCTAATAGTACACAGTCTGTAATGGCTTTGCAGTACTAGCGCTAACAGTTTACAAATTCTAAGTAGTACACTTCACATTAAGTTCAACTTAAAACAATCATTATATACATATTTTAAGAAAAATACTCCCTATTTCATGATTATTCCAGTTGGATTTTGTGGGTTTTGTATATAAAATAAAGAAAATTGCGACAAAAGATAAGATGTAAACTCAGCCTATGCTTGAATCTCCACTCCTCTCCCCCAATAAACGTACATCTAGCCGCCTGTTTTAGGACACATGTAGGACAAGATAACGTTAATCATATTCTCAATAATAGGAGGTGGTGGGTGGAGGTTGTGCGGCAGGTGGTGGGCAAGGACCATATCCCAGGCATCGATGAGATGAACGTTCAGTCCTTTGAACATGGTTCTGAGCACCTTGTTACACTGCAGCGAGTGCCAGTCGCTGTTGGTTAGCGACACACTAAGTGTCAAAACTTTGGCGTTCCCTGTCCGGATGATGACCAGCGTCTCTGGAGCCCTGTCCAGCAGCCGCACCACCGCCTTGCGGATGTTCAGCAGTCGCCGGATGTAGATCTCCATGGGAAAAGTGCCAAAGTGAGCCCAGATGCCAAAAACTACAACAGTGTTGGTGCCTCCGATTAAGCCATCTATTTCATTGGCAATGTAACGAAGCTCGCTGGTTGAGACAGGAACAATACGAATAGGAGGACCGTGGAAGCGGTATTTCACTAAGATGTTGTTTGCATAGTCCAAGGACATGTAAGGTCCAGCTTGCCCCGGGCTGTGCAGGTCAAACTTCTTAAGATCTAAAAGTATTACAGAGGGAACAGAATTAGTTGCAGTGTGAACAAAATCAAAATGTTGCCATAAATCCCTGTGGATCAACTACCTGGTAGTGCTGCGTTGAGGAATTCAAAAAACTGCCTGACGGTGGAGTCCCCATACATGTGGACCACCTTGCCTTTCAGACACTGACTGATAGCAGATGCTTTGAATTGACGAACTGTGGTGCCACCTAGTCCTTGCCAAACACCCTGGTAATAATAGCCAGAGGGTCCAACCTTGACAATGCTGCTCTTCACCTTTGGTTGACCTGAGAGGAAGTTAAAGGATAAGGATTTTAAGAGGTTATTTAGGCTGGTGGACCAAAGAGAAACGAGGAAAAGTCAGTGCTTACCTTCAATCAGCAATGTTAAAAACCTTGGATTTCAAAAACACACTAAAGCCCTATTTGCACGGGATTAGTATCATCTGGGGACCTCGTCAAATTTAGAAATTACCCTCCCACATATGAGTTTCCTGTGGCGCATTCGCACAGGATAAGCGAATCCTGCTTTTACTTTAATTTACGGACATATATGTACCGCAAGAGTTGGCTACCCGCAGGCGCGCGGAGGACAGCCGTGGCCATATATATATATATATATATATATATATATATATATATATATATATATATATATATATATATATATATATATATTACATCTTGTTTCCCACAGATGTAATATATTAGGCTACTCACAACAAGATTGGCACAGAAAAATGCAATTGTCTCTTTGAGTCTGTACAGTTACTGAGGCTAATAGAGAATAATGATGCACAGGAGGCAAGACGCACAGATCCATCTCCCTAGGTGGGCGAAATCATGTTTGATGTGTAATTGATCCCCTGGATGATGTGTAAGTAAGTGAACAAGGTGTAGGCAATGAACCTGACCGTGGCATGCAGCAGCTTTACAGCGCCATTTGGATGTCATAAATAGAATGTGAAAAGTTGTAGGAGACTTAGCCTATAAATTTAAACAATTTTTTTTATGCTACACTTATGTTATTAAGAACATCGTTCATTTTTCTTAATTCTGCACATATTTCTGTTTCTGTATTTACTATTTCATTATTTAATTCATGGTGTCAGATGACATGGTCGGCCACCAGAAACACTGCTGGAGCAGGGAAAGGGTTCGATGAAAACTGGGGTGACAGGCAATCTTGGAACAATGTCCCCACTGGACTACGGAGGATGAACATCCGATCAGGGGGACAGTTATAAGAGGCTGGCTGGTCATGTTGAGCCTCCTGAACCACCCACTGCGGAAGGTGAGGGTGAACTGAAATCAGCCCATTAAAAGGGCCCAACGAGCCTGGCATGAGTTCAGCCTCCTGGCTGACCGCAGATAAGAGAGGTTTTTGTGATCCGTCCATGTAATAGTGTGATCTGTTAGTTTAGACTTGATACACAATTTTGAAATTGTTGAGTCAAAGGTAAAAACTTTTATAAAATGTTTAACAGTAAATACTGTTTGAGAACATTTGTTATTGTAGGCTGTAGCTACCTGTTAAAGATTTCGGATCTGTGATCTGTTAGTTTAACCTTTTTGAGAAAACTGATCCGTGATTGATTAGTTATGTCTGCAAGGTCGGAAGCCGGAGCTCTCAGCGCGATGCCTCATTCTCGGTGGGGCTACCGGAGAGAAAACATCGTTGTCTGAGTGATCATTTCTATCTCGCATTTCCAGGTATGAAAATGAATGCTTATGTGCTTAAACTGTAAGAAATATGTTAGCGAAATTCTTTGTGCATTTTGGTTTTGTTTTAGATGTGTTAGAAGCTGTATATTCATGTTAAGTGTTTAGTGAAATATTACCAGTCTAACATGACTCCTAGCGGCCATTACAGATTGGTACAGGTGGGACATGAAAGGTACACGTTGTGTATGTATGCAGACTAAACTACTGGCGCACAGAGCCTGAAAGGTTAAATGGATGTGTGTAGTAAAAATGACTGTATATTGTGTTGCTATTTTTGGAGAAAGGCTGTACAGAGAAATTGATATGTTTAAATAATGTTTTGGTTATCTAAAGTATATTTAACAATGTCTATGTAAGCTTTTGTTAAATTACTATTTTTACTATTTTTGTTAATGTTCACCTGAAAGCGAGTAATTGTTGCAATTGTGCATTCAAATATCTTTTTGCATTTATTTGAAATACAACAATTCTCGGTGGGGCTACCGGAGAGAAAACATCGTTGTCTGAGTGATCATTTCTATCTCGCATTTCCAGGCTGTTACATCCACACCAAAAAAGTTGAGAGGAACCCTCCAGCCAGTGTCTCCTTATTGGTAGAAAGAATTTGTGACCTAATAAGTTCCCATCAAAGCTCCGGCCCACCTTCAACCTGAAAAGAGTCTAATCAGCCAGAATAACTGAGTGTGGGTGTTCAGAGGCTTTAACAAAAAGTTTGTTTTTAAGCAGTCTCTCTAACACGAGTCTTACGGGTTGAGTATGTTCATTCATGTCTCTGGAAAATATCAAGATATCATCTAGGTAGACGAACACGAACCTGTTCAGCATGTCCCGTAGAACAACATTGATGAGAGCTTGGAAAACGGCTTGGCTTGGCGTTGGTCAGGCCAAAAGGCATGACCAAATATTCAAAATGGCCGAGTGGGGTGTTGAAAGCGATTTTCCATTTGTCTCCCTCCTTAATCCTGACGAGGTGTTAGGCATTGTGGATATCTAGCTTGG
Source organism: Gymnocephalus cernua (assembly GCA_023631565.1). Lineage (NCBI taxonomy): Eukaryota > Metazoa > Chordata > Actinopteri > Perciformes > Percidae > Gymnocephalus > Gymnocephalus cernua. Next base: position 21,648,663 of record CM042447.1, read on the forward strand.
AGAAGACGTTGGACTGGTGCAAGGGACCAAAAGCAAAGATTAGAGGCAGAGGATGCTTATACTTTGACAGTGATATCATTAAGGCCCCTGAAGTCAATGCAAGGATGTAAAGACTTATCTTTCTTGTCCAAGAAGAAAAACCCTGCCCCAACAGGTGAGGAAGAAGACCGGATGAGACCTGCAGCTAAAGAGTTTGTGATGTAACACTCCATGACAAGGCTAAGGTGGTAAGCAGAGGGGACACTAGACATATCAAAGGGTTTCAGGGGGCTCAGATGGACACAGGACACCAGGGGGAGTAGCCAAGTGTAAACAGTGTGCATCATAGAATGTACTCCAATTAATGATGGAAGCAGTAGACCATTCAATATTGGGGTCATGTAACTTAAGCCAGGGGAGACCGAGGACTATAGGATCAGTGGGTAAGGGCAGGATGGCCAGAGAAATTACTTTGTGATGGTTACCACAGAGCTGGAAGGACAGAGGGGCAGTCCAGTGAGTGACACGAGCGAGCAACCCTCCATCTAAAGCATCTTGGGCTCAGGGAGAGGCTCTGTAGGCAAGTTAGCTCGACAACACAGTTTAGAGTCAATAAAGTTGTCATCAGTTCCACAGTCGACAAAAACTTGGAGTGGTAACGAGTTTGTAGGGAATTTGATAAGGGTGCTTCGATCAGGATTTTTGGGGCCGATCACCGATTGCTGGAAGACGTATCGGCCGATACCGATCGCTTTTATGAACTCAAAATTACGCCATTACGTAACAGTCACACATGTTTAGAGAATGTATCAGTAATTGGCTTTTTGTCCTAGCTCAAAATCAAAAAAATGTCCTTTCAATCACTGCAGACATTTCTTCAGCACACACACACACACAGATACACACAGACACACACCGACACACACACATACACACAGACACAGATACACACACACACACAGACACACACACATACACACAGACACACACACACACACAGGGAAACAGCTGGGTGAGTGGCGTCGGAGCTGCTACGCGACTCCGCTCTGCCTTAGCGTTAGCTAACTTTGAAAACTCCTCATACTACTTTCCGTGACTAACCTTCAAATGTCTGATGAGGTTGGTGGTGTTGAAATGTCTTTGGAGCTTTCCGCCTCGTAGTATTTCCTTGGCACACACGTTGCTAATCGCTAATGTATTGTCTTTTTCCCAGATAGCAATGAGTCGGCGGACCACCAGCGGTGCTCCAGAGGCAGTAGAAGCGTCAGAATGGTGTAATCGCAAACACGTTTGCCGGCGCACCACCGATGGCAGCCGCTTTTTAAAAGCGGTAGCCGCCTTCCTACCACCTTTGTTCCGCGGCCAGCCTGCGGGCCAACCGCTGTTCTGCCGCCGTTCAGACACCTTGTAGAACTGCCAGACCGGTGAATGTAGGGAGGCCGCCATTTTAGCTCCATGTTGAAAATGTTCTCAGGAGTAGTGCGTCGTCAGATCGGCATTTATGGAGACCACGATCAAACTATTTAAAGCCATTATCGGCCGATACCGATCGGTGACCGATCAATCGGAGCACCCTTAGAATGAGGGTGAGCTGGAAAAAGTGATCTGGCTCATCAGCGCCCCTCCATGGACTGATGAGCCTGCCCTTTTGGCAACAGAGGGCAGGAGACAAGATAGTGACCAGCTTGGCCACAGTAAATGCACAGTCTGTTCCTGACCCTACGTTGATGTTCAGTTGGGGAAAGTCTCATCTCAGCCAGCTGAATGGGCTCCTAAACATCTGGGGCCTCATGTATAAAAGATTGCGCAGCTTTCATACCAGAAGATGGCGTACGACCAAAAACTTGAAAAGTACCTACGCACAGAAATATTCAGATGTATAAAACCAGGCGTACGCCAGGTCCTGCGCACCTTTCCTTTATACATCACAATCAATGTGAAATTGAGCGCACGTGAACGAGCCACCAACCCCACCTTGCCTCCTCCCATAAATGAATATGAAAATTACTATAAATGCGCCCCCGACGTCATTCTTCGTCCAATCACAACGGATTATCCCGCTGCAGACGGAAAAAAAAACTTCACCGGCTGTGAGGTTGAGGTGCTGATCGCGGAGGTGGAGCCGAGAAATGTTTTTCTGTTTGGAGGTTTGTCATCTCGGACAAGCAATAAAAGAAAATGCCCAGAGTGGCAAATGTTGACCAGGCGGTGAATGCACCGAACCATGGCAGAAATTTAAAAAACAATGTCTAATGTTGAAGTGGAAATCAAGAGAATAGAGGCAGCGCCACACCAGTTACAGAACAACATGCATCTCAGTGTCAGTCCAAATGACGCACAATAAGCAGTTTGAACCCACCGATGTAATGCCATTTATTTTAAGTGTTAGTAGACTAGAGAGCGAAAGAGTGACTCAGAGGAGGAGATGTTAGCGAGGCCAGCATCTCCACGGCAGGTGACAGTGCGCATGGATCCGCTGCGCCACACATGGATGAAATATTGAAATAGTAAATAGGACTACAGTAACAGAAATATGTGCAGAATCAAGACAGTCAAGACGGCCCATTGTTTGGTGGACCGGGTACAGCTTGTTCACTTAATAGCCTACAAATCATCCACGGGATCAATTACGCATCACGAGATTGCCCACCCGACACAGAGTTGTTCCTGGGGAGATGGAGCCATGCGTCCCGCCTCCCGTGCGCCATGGATGTCTGAGCCTCAGTAACTACAGACTTACAGACACTAACAAAAAGATCGCCACGGAAAAATGTATTACATTTTTCCATGCCGATCTTTTTGCTGCACAGTGAGTATATATTTCATCTATGGGAAAATATTTTCTAAGTGGATTTATCATTCATTTCCCATCCATGTTTAACAGAGGTTAAGTAGCCTGCAGATTAAACAGTTAATAGTGTGAAAGATGTGAAACATTAGCCATATAAATGATCAAACTTTTATGGAGTATCAGCGGATATAAATATGTTTTTTCATAGACAACCTCACAGACATACGCCACCAGGGCATGAAATTAACATCCGCCCACCCACCAAATGCGGGTGAATTTTGCAATTGGCGGGTAACACTGTCAATCTACCTGCCACATTGGCAGGTAGCCAATGAGAATTGAGTGATTCAGAGGCGCAACTATTGGTAAGCAGGGTACGCGGTTGCTTACGGGCCCAGACCAATCAGGGGCCTGCATCACTGGAAGACATTGATTGACAGCCGGGGCCCCCTATCGCATTTGCATTACTCGCGACAATCCCAGCAGTCCCACCTGCAGCCACTGACCAAGTGGTAGTGAGAACGGGTCAAATTCATTTCCTTGTTTCTGATAATGAAGGCAAGACGTGTGTGACTCGAACATTTCACATTTACCAACAAAACGTACAGCGACAGACCGTGCAAAACATTTCAGACTTTCCTGCCAACCGGTAGAAATTTTAACATCAATGTACGCTGTAGCGATGTTTCACTCTTATGTTGCTGAAAGCTGCTGCCGTTTCAATCCTGTCCTGGGCTGTTACTCCATTTTCCCCGCGACGCGCGCGCACACACACACACACACACACACACACACACACACACACACGGACGGACACACGGACACAATCACACGGTGAATGCAGGAAAAAACGGAGATGAGACGTACATAATAACCTAAATTGAGGACAGCTACGCTCATTATTGTAAGTGCAATAAGTTAAAGTCCAATAAGTAGCTACTCAAACCGTATGAATGTGTGTCCCAGACCAGGATAGAAAATTAACTAACAATGTAAAGATCAACAAGCCACTGACACATAGGCCCAGCTGTATGTGTAATGTTTGGTGATTTTCAGCACTTTTAACTTAGAATTCGCCACGTTACAGAGCCAGACAAGACTTTGCGGACGGCCTGCACATTCTCACGACTGCTCAACAGTTTGCATGACGGCCCGCACATTCTCACGTCAAGTTTTTTTTTATACATCACAAAGTGTCCGTGACAACCAGCGTACGCAGGCTTTTCGTGCGTACGCAACGTTTATACATGAGGCCCCTGGGGTCTCATTTATAAAACTGTGCGTAGGATCCTTACTATAAGTGTACTTACGCCCAAAAGCCCAAAATGCTGTACGCCAAAAAGTCAGATTTATAAAACCGTGCGTACGCACACCTGTAAGCAATGATCCCTTTATAAATCAGAGATTACCTACAAGGGTGCGTACGTGGATCAGCCTCTTATCCCGCCCTGTACACGCCCATTTTTAACCATAAATAGTCAATGCAAAGCACCTCGTGAATGCTGATCAGTATATGAATGACACTGGCAGTTGTTCCACCGAATCATGATGATTGGCGGAGAAAAAGCAAAAAACTTTCAGGAATTGCTGCAAATTGAATTATAACCCAATTCAGGACATAGATCCAAGAGCTCAGCTTTAGGGAATTTAAATCGGCATATTAGCCAGTTGTCGTCGGGGTCCCTGAAGTCTCTTTCTCTCCTGATTCTTCCATTGGCTTAGTCCTCCTGCAGGGCCAGCAGTGCCATCATGCAGCATTACGCACGGGGGTCACCGCAGTTTGTTTACAACAATTTGTGATTGTTAACACCTTGCCAAAATTACTGCATCAACTAGTGATACCCTCCACCCCTAAATACAATTTGAAGACAAAAGAAAGTGTAATAGGCAAACACACTTTTCTTCATGCAGGTTTTGTCACGAACAGTATTAAAGTTCGGACCGATAACGAGGACATTAAGTGTAACGATTGCACAAGAGCTTAACGGCTCAGACTTTGACATTTGATAATATGCACAGTATTAAAGACAGATATTTAGTTATTTACACTGTGTTCTGCCGTTATATAATGTTAGGGTATTTGATGCTATCCTGTATTCCATGCAGGCGGGCCATCTCCTCCTCCTGGCGTGATAGGAGACCGGAGTAGAACCCAGGGAAAAGTTATTTTCAACTTGGGCTGAAACATTCCTCTACAGAAGAACGCTGCCCAAAAGAAAGTAGTAAGTTGTTTACAAAGGTTTTTCTCTGCCTGTTTTACTTTCAGTGTCTGTAGCACGTTCAGTATTGAATTATTATTGGCAGTGGAGGAAGTAGTAAAAATTGTGCTTTACCTTCCTTTTTTGGCAACACGGTGACACTGGCAGGTCCTGAAGCCCGTATGTACACTTTCAAGTTGACACCACTGAAGAAAAGCACAAACACATTATATAATATATCTTACACAAACTACAACATTATCAACAGAACTACAAGAAAGGAGGACAAAAATCTTGCACTGCATTTTGTGACCCCAGCAACTTTACTGTTTTGGTTTAGTCTTACTACTCTCTTCAACATATTTTATAAGACGCAGCAGGCAGCTGTTTTCATCATCAGCTCTGATTAACCAATACCACTAATCAGTAGACAGACAAAGTTAGCAACTAGCTTGTGAACAGTAGAGCATTTAGAAGTTACAGTAAGACAGGCATTTCCTCCTGAAGATGATGGAGACTAAACTAGAGCTAAACATCACTGTAACACATTAACACAACTCCAAATAAATGCTAATGTTGATGTCTACTGGATCAGGGCTCAAGAGTGCGACCAATTTGGTCGCACATGGGCCCAAATTTTGTAAGGGTGCGACTAACATTTTTCCTAGGTCGCACCGGTGCACCTAACGTCCTCTCCGCTGCCTTATATGACCCATTTCTTCTGTAAAGCTGTGCCTGTGTTTGGATCTCTCCTCTTACTCTCCATGCAGCCCCGCCCCCATTCACTCACTGTCACACACAGACTCCCGTGCAACATGGAGAGACACGGCGTCGGTCCACACTGCGACATTTGTCTACAGTTTTAATTGTTATTTACACAGCTGTATATTGTTAAGCATGAGAGGGAAACCTGTATTTGTAGCAGTGTTTCCGCTGGTAACTCTGTTACTGCGGCCGCCGCACGGCGGAAAACACAGACGAAGTTATTGAATGCAACTAACTTAAGACGCAGCCTGCTGGACCTGGGCGAGAGATGTTGCCAGAATATCATAATTCACAAAAATGCAGCGCAGTGACGATACAGACATTTCATACACAAGACGTGTATACACACGCCGCTCACCCGCCAAAGCATTCGACCCGTGCTGGACCCATTCATAATGAGTCAGCCGTCACTGTGTGAGTAGCCTAGCATACGCCTCTCTCTCTTTCTCTTTTTTTTTGGGGGGGCATTTTCGGCCTTTATTTTGATAGGAAAGCTGAAGACATGAAAGGAGGGGGGGGGATGGCATGTAGCAAAGGGCCGCAAGTCGGAGTCGAACCTGGCCGCTGCGTCGAGGAGTAAACCTCTATATATACCGATTGAGCCATCCGGGCGCCCGCTTTCTCTTTTAATCTGTTATTGTTGTTGATAACAAGTGAAGGACCTTTCTCATAGATATATATCTTTTAAATATATCCTAGGCTATTTATTTCAGATAATTTTCGCTATAAGACTTTGAGCCATGAAATGTGAGGTCTCAGTTTTATTTGAGACTAGGGATGAGCGAGTACAGCATTATGTGTATCTGTTAACCATATGAATTATCCGTATGTGTATCTGTACTCGGACTGGGCGGGGCCTAACCCGGAAATGGGCTGGATTTAACCCGGAAGTGGGTCGGTTTGTCTTGAAATGGGCGGGGCTTTAACCGGTATGTTATTTTTAGCACGAAATTGATATGGGTTGATCAGAAATTGTTATATTTATTGCTGATTAGAAAACTATTTACATGACAGCATCAGCATTGAGCTTCAGATCAATGGTTTTGCTCATGATAAACAAACTATATGCAGAACAAGTTTTGCAACAATGAATACAACACATGCGGTTGCAATTATGAAGTAAAATGTAATGAACAAGAGTTTTCATACTCAACATAACTTTCTTTTTTTAATTTTTTTGGTTCTTTTTAAATTTATTTTTATTTCCACACCAGGTGTGTGTGTGTGTGTGTGTGTGTGTGTGTGTGTGTGTGTGTGTGTGTGTGTGTGTGTGTGTGTGTGTGTGTGTGTGTGTGTGTGTGTGTGTGTGTGTGTGTGTGTGTGTGAGCGTGTGAGTGTGTAAGAGAGAAAGAGAGAGAGAGGGTTGGGGGGGACTGTGTGAGGGAACGCTGTTTTTCAGATCTGCATTGACTTATAAAATACAGCAAGAAAGTGTCAGACACTCGTGGGTGAAGTAAAAAAAACTGTGACTGAGGGAGAGACAGAGAGCTGTTCTCCTCTGTGTTCTGTGAGTGAGCAGAGCGTGTGTAGGGGAGGGGCGCTGTGACTTCTAGACTATCACAGAACGCAGACACAGTCAGCTACCCAATAAGGATTTTTATTCAATCTGATCACGGATATTGACTCGTATTACTCGTATAATACTCGTATTCTGCAAAAGTGCTTTATCCGTACCGGTGAGAGACCTAGTTTTAGTTTTCTAAATGTTTTAGTTTGGCAGCTCAGTGAAGCACTTATCAGTATGATTGTGCTTCAACTAAAAAGTATTTACCTACACCTTATTCTTGTTTAAAATCATTTACATAATATAAATGAATGTATATGGAGCGTGATAAAAAGGTGACCTTGAAATTGTGGCGTTAATGGCGACGCAAGGAAAAAATGTGGGTGCACCTAAATTTTGTTAGGCGCACCAATGCAACCAATGCAAAAAGTTAGTGTGGAGCCCTGTGGATGTAAATAAGCCACTGTTTAACACTTTAGTCCTATAATATGTTTGTTGTGCTGCCCCCAAGTGGCAAAGAATAATTAGTGTGTATCTAAATGTGGACCTGTTTTCACCTGGGGCCTCATGTATAAAAGATTGCGCAGCTTTCATACCAGAAGATGGCGTACGACCAAAAACTTGAAAAGTACCTACGCACAGAAATATTCAGATGGATAAAACCGGGCGTACGCCAGGTCCTGCGCACCTTTCCTTTATACATCACAATCAACGTGAAATTGAGCGCACGTGAACGAGCCACCGACCCCGCCTTGCCTCCTCCCATAAATGAATATGGAAATTACTATCAATGCGCCCCCGACGTCATTCTTCGTCCAATCACAACGGGTTATCCCGCCGAAGACGGAAAAAAAACTTCACCGACTGTGAGGTTGAGGTGCTGATCGCGGAGGTGGAGCCGAGAAATGTTTTTCTGTTTGGAGGTTTGTCATCTCGGACAAGCAATAAAAGAAAATGCCGAGAGTGGCAAATGTTGACCAGGCGGTGAATGCACCGAACCATGGCAGAAATTTTAATAAACAATGTCTAATGTTGAAGTGGAAATCAAGAGAATAGAGGCAGCGCCACACCAGTTACAGAACAACATGCATCTCAGTGTCAGTCCAAATGACGCTATGGAATTTTTAAACGTCCTAGGGTGTGATGCTAGTTAACATACAGTAGGTAACGTTAGCCTACTGTTAGGTAGTAACGTAACCTGGCTTAAACACGGTTAAAATGCTGACAGCTAAACGGTGTTAAGTGTGACTATATTTCACTGGATCACCGGGACGTACAACAGTCTGCAACTGAAGACACAGAGGAGACTAGCTGCACTTTGAGACAGCATGGACACTGACGCTGTCGAAGAAACAAGAGATGGGACTTAGCGGTGGGTGCGTTGAGTTTGGCTCGTAAGGTTGTGGTGTGTTCAGTGTTGTTGTAAAATACCCTTCTGCCATCAAGTGTTTCTTCTTTTTGTCGTTTAACAGCAATTGACTGGTGAAAAAAGTTGTTATAAGTTATGTTATTACATTTCAACTTCCTGCTTTCTTACAGTGCAGACACTTTGCTTCTTGCTCCTGTCTCACCTTGCATTTTTCTGCAGATATTCTTGCTTTTCTTCTGTGAAAAACTACGAGGAGCAGCTCCTGGATACCTACAAATCACTGGACTATACATTTTCTGTAAAGAAAGTAGGCTTTCACCAAATATTTTGTGTATTGGGTTACTGTTTAACCACTAGATGTCACTGTAGACCACAATACATTGTACTGCATGTTTGTAAGATGTGTGATAAAGAACAGTAATACTCAGAGTTAAGTTGATGCTAAGGTCTCGCTCTTGTCTGTTCTGCTGTGGATTTCTTGCAATATAACAAAACTTCTCAACAGCCTCAGACATAACAGACAAGGATAAAACAGCCACAGAGCAGAACACTGAATTAAGCCAAACAGTTTTATCTGAAGCTTTATTTATTTTTTTACTTTATTGACAGTTGACATTAACAATAACTAAAACTTTAATTAAAAGATGTATGATGGTTTCCCTTTCAAACACAATGAATAATGGTTTCTGATTAGAGTAGCATACTTACATTTATAAATATGCCATTTGGCTAATAATAAGAAAGCTGACAAAAGAATACTGGTTAATTTGAGCAGAAATGTAATTGGTAAAACCAAACCATATATATTCAAAACTTTGGGTTGGTAATGAAAAATTTAGAAGGAAAAGTCCAGTATTTTATTATCAACCTTATTATAGGCAATCAAAATGCTAAATATATGTGCTCTCTATATCATATTTAAACCCTATTAAACTCTGCAATAGAAATGGTTCTGCAGTGGTATTTTTGCTTATTGCATTACCATCCAGGCAGAGCGCCTCTTCAACCCCTGTACTTAGTAGGACACAGCCGTGGACAGCTGCAAAATGGAGAATTAGCAACAAAATGCCTCCCCAACAACTGAACCTGCAAGTTGATAACAGATTTGCTCCACTGCAGCAGGACCCTGGACCTTCATCTGATGACCTGGGTTGTGTCTCATCGTCACACAGCAAGGTAAGGACTGAGAGCAATTCAAAAAGTAAAAAGCTACAGGGAAAGCTAACGACTGGACCTCAAACGCTGATTGTGGGTGACTCTGCTGTAAAAGATCTAAAAAGCAGTAAAAACACCAAAATACAGTTTTCCCAAAGACATGGTGTCTGACTTGGCCAACAGAATCCCGGATATCGTGGCAGCACACCCAACTGTGAATAACATTATACTGCATATAGGGTCACATGATGTTGTAAAGCAACAGTCTGAAGTGCTGAGAAGGACTTCATGGATCTACTGAAAACAGTCAGCTCCCTAAACGCAAAGGTGTTTATCGGACCTCTACCGCCAGTCAGAAGAGGAGATGAGAGATTCAGCAGACTGTTGGCACTGAACAAATGGCTTTCAACTGCGTGTACTGCTCATTCTCTGCAGTTTATTGACAATTTTAACATTTTCTGGGAGCGCAGACATCTTTTTAAGGCAGATGGACTTTTCCTTAACAAACCAAGAGTAAATCTGTTCACCTCTAACCAACTTTACTTTCTGCGCCACACATCAGCTCCCTCGGCCAAGGACACGAGACAAGAGGAATCTAAACAAGAGGAAGACATAACAAAGCAGGGCAGTAATCCATCACAGCCCCCGCCTGAGCAAAGATTTGACCATGGAAGACCACAGAGCAGAGATGAGAAATCTCAATCCCCCTCTTCACCCGTCCAACACAACTCAAACCCCCTCACCAACCCTGACGCCTTTGAGGATCCATACACCCCGCCCATGCCATCGCGCTCTCCACTCACCTTTTCCCCCTCCTTCCTCCTGCCACATGTTGGAGTTCACTGACCAGATGAAGCAACTGGTAGTTGATGGAACCAAATTTATCCCCCTTCTCCCATCATTCGCCCCCGGCCAAAAGTAGATGCTGGAATCAAACTTACCCCCCTTCCTTCTCCCATCATTGGCCCCCAGCCAAAAGTAAAACGGCAGGCACCACTGCCCACCCAAGGACGGCAGCTAACTCCTCCTCCCCAGACTGATAAGTATACTTGTGTACAAAATGCAGCAAGCTTTGTCTGATATGTGCTGGGTCCAGGCTGCACGCCTAGTGGCACTCATGACTCTTTTCAGGACAAGCCCGGGCTTGTGATAGGTAATAGAAAAAGAATGATGAATCCGCTAAATAAGAAGAAGCACTTAACAGCAAACCTCGCAAATTTAGCATTCATTCCTCATCAGCAAACACCTATACCAAAAAATGAGACAGATAATTATTTTAACACACTAACACTAGCCTTACTAAACGTCAGGTCTTTGGCAGGAAAATCATTTTTAATCAATGATTTTATTATTAAGCACAATATTGATTTTATGTTTTTAACTGAAACCTGGTTGGACCATAATAACAGTGGTGCTGTTCTCATTGAGTCAGCTCCCCCTAACTTCAGTTTTATGAGTGAGCATAGAATGAATAAGAAAGGAGGTGGAGTAGCCATTTTGTATAATGACTCATTCCATTGTACTCAAATATCTTATGGAAATTTAGCTTCTTTTGAATATGTGACTCTTCATCTAAGGTCCTCCCCTCGAGCTATATTTCTAAATATCTACAGACCACCGAAATACTGTGCAGCTTTCTTCGATGACTTTACTGAACTGCTGTCTATAATCTGTATTAACTTTGACTGTGTAATTATTGCTGGTGATTTTAACATTCATGTGGACAACCCGCAGGATAGAGGGACCAAAGAACTGTGTTGAGTTTTTGAGAACTATGGACTGACTCAGCATGTGACGGAACCCACACACAATAAGGGGCACACTCTGGACTTGATTATCTCCAAGGTTTTGAACATTTACAAGATTGTGGTGACTGACGTTGCTCTCTCTGATCATTCATGTGTTTTCTTTAACGGCACTATCTCGGTGCCCAAAAGTGTCCAAACTAAGGTAATCAGAAAACGGTATATCACTGAAAACACCAGTGAAACATTCATTCAGCTTTTCTCCTCCACACCCGCCCTCTCTGGGGTCTCAGTCAATGAGCTTGTAGATAATTTCCATTTTAAAATTACAAATGTTATTGATGCCATTGCTCCCACTAAGGTCAAAGCTGTCTCTAGTAAGAAAAGATCTCCATGGAGAAATGTAATATGGGTAAGAACAGAAAAAACAGTGTCGAAAAGCTGAATGCAGGTGGCGAAAAACTAATCTCCAGGTCCACTATAACACCTATAAAGACAGACTTCGCATTTATAATTTGGAACTGAGGAATGCTAGGCGGTCCTTCTTCTCTGGCATTATCACCAGAAACAATAATAATTCACGTGCTTTGTTTGCTGCTGTTGATAGGTTAACAAACCCTCCAGTACCAGTAGCATCTGAACTTTTATCTCCCAAGGCTTGCAATGATTTTGCCTCCTTTTTCGAAGACAAAATTCAGACTGTCAGTGCCTCCATATCAAGTACGGGATATGTGTTGTCACACTGTCCAGGCAAAACAAATTCCAATATCACACAATTTCATATGATCAACCATTAAAACCTGGAGGACATTATACAACATCTGAAAACATCCTCCTGTTGCCTTGATAACAGGCCTTTTCAAAAATGTTTCAAATTGTATGTCTTCTGATCTTTTACAGATTGTAAACACGTCTCTACTCTCAGGTATCTTCCCAAAGGCCCTGAAAACTGCAGTCATCAAGCCACTTTTAAAAAAGAACAATCTAGACACGGCACTACTGAGCAACTATAGGCCGATATCTAACCTTCCATTCTTAAGTAAAATCATTGAAAAAGCGTTTTTTCAACAACTCAACCTTTTCTTGTCACTAAACAATGGTTTTGATGCCTTCCAGTCGGATTTTCGACCACACCACAGCACTGAGACAGCTCTTGTTAAAGTATTTAATGACATCCACTTAAACACAGATAGTGGGAAAACTGCAGCCTTAGTATTACTTGATCTCAGTGCTGCATTTGACACGGTCGACCATGACATATTACTAGACCGATTGGAAAACTGTGTTGGCCTTTCTGGCTCAGTCCTAAACTGGTTTGAATCCTATTTAAAGAATAGGGACTACTTTGTATCTATAGGTAATTATACATCTGAGCATTCAAATATGACGTGCAGAGTTCCCCAAGGCTCCGTTCTGGGGCCTCTTCTGTTTAACATCTACATGCTTCCACTGGCTCAGATTGTGGAAAACAACAAAATAAGTTACCACAGTTATGCGGACGACACACAAATTTACATAACCTTATCACCAGGAGACTATGGTCCAATACAAACACTGACTAAGTGCATTGAACAAATTAACGACTGGATGTGCCAGAACTTTCTTAAATTAAATGAAGAAATAAACTGAGGTGGTTGTTTTTGGAGCAAAAGAGGAACGATTAAAAGTCAGCGCTCAGCTTCAAATGACAATGTTAAAAACAGACAAAGCCAGAAATCTAGGTGTAATTATGGAAGACCTGAATTTCAACAGCCACATTAAGACAATTACAAAGTCAGCCTATTACCACCTTAAGAATATATCAAGGGTTAAGGGACTTATGTCTCAGCAGGACTTGGAAAAACTTGTCCATGCTTTTATCTTCAGTAGACTTGACTACTGTAACGGTGTCTTTACAGGTCTCCCTAAAAAATCAATCAGACAGCTGCAGCTGATTCAGAACGCTGCTGCTCGAGTTCTCACTAAGACCAAGAAAGTGGATCACATCACTCCAGTTCTGAAGTCTTTACACTGGCTTCCTGTGCCTCAGAGAGTTGATTTCAAAATACTTTTGCTAGTTTATAAATCATTAAACGGTTTAGGTCCAAAATACATTTCTGACCTGCTAGTAAACTACGAACCACCCTACCTCTCAGGTCGTCTGGGACAGGTCTGCTTTCTGTCCCCAGAGTCAGAACTAAACAGGGAGAAGCAGCATTTAGTTTCTATGCTCCACATATTTGGAACCAACTTCTTTTTGATGTTGCCTTTCGTTAAATAATTGTCCATTTCTTATACTTTCGTTGCTTATTTTATCTGCTTTTATATTTTTAACTGTTTTTAACTGCTCTTTAATGTTTAATTTCTTATACTACACTGTCATTTTTATTCTTGTATTTTAATTGTCTTCATGTAAAGCACTTTGAATTGCCCTGTTGCTGAAAAGTGCTCTACAAATAAAGCTGCCTTACCTTGCCTTGTCTTATTGTGATGTCATTTATTGTATCTTCAAATGCTTCATATACCTAAAATAAGTAGACCTACAACCTAAGCTAAAGTTTATGTAAGTCAATAAACCATAATAATGATAATTAACAATGACTTTTGATAGCCATTTTAATACCTTGACTAATATAGTTGGTATATCAATGCAATGTTGGTAATCACCCGAGGGCAGAATAGTTAGTTATGATCATATGACCATAAGTTGTCAAAAATACCTTTTTGAGGGTTCAAACAAAAACAGACAGAAGAAATCAGAAGTATTTAGAGCTGTCCACTGTGATCCAATCACTCAACTTGGATTTCAATACCAGGTCAAAAAGTTTAATGCCGGTAATGTCATTTATCTTTAACACTTTAACATCTTTAGATTCAATCTTAACTGCCTGTAGTTACAAACTTTTTCACACAAAATACCACTCCTGTCTATGTGCTCCCTCACCTTTGGAAGAGCTTCTCCTCGTTGGCCTTGATGATTTGGACGTATGTTCCCATGGCGTGGTTGATCCTGGCGTCACAGCTCAGGTTCTTCGGCTTGTAGCAGAACCAAGGCTCGCCTGTATGGAGGTCAGTGTAGTTGCACAGCGGCTGCTCGGTTGGACGTAGGCAGACATTACAGATGGTAGTTTCAGAGATTGAGCCTGAGCGGAAAACGCTCTTGAAGTAAAGCCTGTCAAAGTTTTCGATGTTCAGTCTGTTCAGCACTGGGATAGCCTCATTAGGGTGAACCAGTGTCACCTAGATAGAGAAGATAGAGAACCAGAGTTAAAAGCACATGTTAAAAGTGCATGTAAAAAGCACAAAGAGTTTTCATCTAGTCAACAATTCAGCCCTTTTACTTTCCAACTTGAGCTTTGCAGAGGTGAGAGCCCAATGCATGCCCGTTAGATTTGTATCTTTCTTGATCCTGACTTGCTCTGACGTCATGGACAAGTTGGCAACGATAACCTCATTAGATCAAGGCGTGCTCAGTTTTGAGAGGCAGGCGCCGCAGTTGCTTTCTTGAATTGGAATTTGAATTGCTATTTGTCTTATTCTGTACAGAACACGTGTGGCTGATAGTGACGTTAAGAATTCAGAGAGACTAAATCCATTCAGATTATGGATCATCTACAGTGTGTTTTTTATTAACATCAGCAACAGATCGCGTGTAGAGCATTTTGACAGCTACTCTGTCAAAATAAAAACAACTGGAGACTGTGTACAAGCTGATATATGGGATAACATTTTAATAAGTCGGAATGGACCTAACTAAGGGTGCTCCGATCAGGATTTTTGGGGCCGATCACCGATCACCGATTGCTGGCAGATGTATCTGCCGATACCGATCACCGATCACCGATCCCTTTCATGAACTGAAAATTACGCCATTACATAACAGTCACACATGTTTAGAGAATGTATCAGGAACTGTTTGGCTTTCTGTCCTAGCTCAAAATCTAAAAAATGTCCTTTCAATCACTGCACATTTCTTCAGCACACACAGACACACACAGTCAGTCACACACACACACACACACACACCGACACACACAGTCAGTCACACACACACACACACACACACACACACACACACACACACACACACACACCGACACACACACGGGGAAACAGCTGTTTGAGCGGCGCCGGAGCTGCTAGCTACACGACTCACACACACACGGACCAACACACACGGACCGACACACACACACGGACTGACACACACACACACGGACCGACACACACACACACAGACCGAGACACACACACACGGAGAAACAGCTGTTTGAGCGGCGCCAGAGCTGCTAGCTACACGACTCCGCTCTGCCTTAGCGTTAGCTAACTTTGAAAACTCCTTATCCTCCTTTCTGTGACTAACCTTCAAATGTCTGATGAGGTTGGTGGTGTTGAAATGTCTTTGGAGCTTTCCGCCTTGTGGTATTTCCTCGGTACACACGTTGCTACTCGCTAGTGTATTGTCTTTTTCCCAGATAGCAACGAGTCGGCGGACCACCAGCGTTGCTCCAGAGGCAGTAGAAGCGTCAGAATGGTGTAATCGCAAACACGTTTGCCGGAGCACCACCGGTGGCAGACGCTTTTTAAAAGCAGTAGCCGTCTTCCTAGCGTCTTCGTTTCCGCGGCCGGCCGCGGGCCAACTTCTGTTCTGCCACCGTTGAAAATGTTCTCAGGAGTAGTGCGCTCTTAATACATCCGTGGTAGTGCGTCATCTGATCGGCCTATCTGATCGGCCTTTATGGAGACCACCGATCAAACTATTTAAAGCCATTATCGGCCGATACCGATCGGTGGCCGATCGATCGGAGCACCCTTAGACCTAACAGGACATGAGTGTTTCTGTGCAGACTGAAGGCTGCTGGAAACGGCTGAAAACTGTCTGATTTTACCGGTGCTTTTTGTCACCGCCCCCGGCTGCTGCCGCCCAGCAGTTCATCTCGAACGAGCCTATTCATTCCGAGAGGCGGAAGCAGAAGCCATAGTAACATTCCAGTGATTAGGCTTGTTTGAGATAAACTGCACCTCGCCTATAAAGCGAAAGCCAATGGGCTCACAATTTGTCACAATTGACACAGATGGGAGCAGGCAGCAGCAGCCTTGGGCGATGACAAAAAGCTGTGGTCAAGTCGGAAAGTTTACAGCCATTTCAAGCAGCCTTCAGTCTGAACAGGAAGCCACAGAAACGCTAACATCCTGATAGGTCCGATTTATTCAAATTAGTGCTGTCAAATGATTAAAATATTTAGTCGCGATTAATTGCATTAATGTCACACATTTTTATCTATTCTAAATATCTCTTGATTTCTTTTTGTCCCATTATATTTTCTCATTTTAATGCTCTTATCAACATGGAAAAGTGGATCGGCTTGCTTTGTGCAAGTTTTTTTTATTGAAAACAACATAATGTTCAATTTCACACTAACATTCACACTTGGACAGAGCATATGAGCGGAGTGGAGAATCTCCGCTCATCGCTCACGGAACTGTTCACCCCTCCGCACCCCCGCTCAAAGCTACATCAGACCACTCCGCTCATTATCGCTCAGCGCTCAAACGCAGTTTGCTTGTATGTCACTTTTAGCTTAGACCACAGCCAGGGCCGCCTTAACCTAATGTTAGGCCCCGGGGCTGAGAGGTTTTGTAGGCCCCCCCATCCCCTCGATTTACAGAGTCTCATTTAAAAAAAGTGTAATATCTAGGTAATCTACATCACAAAATGCATTAGTTTCTTTCGAGGCATACAACAGTGAGTTTTCCCTCTTTGAGCCAGACATCACCATAATATTGTTATTAACATATCACTGAGTCCACCTGAGCATAAACACAACATACTGTATGTAACAACCACACACAGCAACTTATGGTGATGATAAAACCAAAATGTGTGAAGGTATGATTTCAAATGATATTATGAAAAACATCACCAACCATCACCTGTCTGCACAAACACTGATAATAACTGATAACAGCATTAGCAAAGAACAGCAACAGATCAAAGAGCCTGTTCTCTGGCCTCAGCAAGCCCTGTGAACCAATCACATACACCTGCTGGCAGGAGCTGGATTTTATATTCTTTAAATGATTACTAATTCGCTGTGTGACATTATTTATATTTTTGTATATCAAATAATGAGGCAAATAGCAAAAAAAGGGTTATGGATAGGTTCTAAAATATAGCCTACTAAAAATTAACCGTTATAGCTGATAGAGGTGACAGTGAAAGTGAGTAAAGTGACGTGACTGGCTGAGAAGCGAGCAGGCTGAGACTAGTTGACTGAACGTTAGCTGTAGAGAAGAGTATGTCGCAGAAAAGGATACAAGAGTTTTTCTTTCGTAATAGTAATGCGGCTAAATTTAGCAAGATTTTATCTGTAGATGTTAGTTCATGTTTCCTCGTCCACCGCCGAGGCAAACTGTTGATTAGCTGTAGAGCCAGAGTCTGAAATAACGTTAGCAAGCAGCAGCCCAGAGGGCATGAGGATAAAACATACAATGACTGAGGAAGCCGAGGGTTTCCTACCGGATAGTACTTGTACTTTTTAGAGGAAAAGTACACTTCTAAGCAATTCTAAGAACTACTCTCCCCCAAAATCCTTTTTTCCATTTGCATTCCCACTGGCCTAGGAGGGGTAAGGGGAGTGATGCAAGCACGGCAACGGTCTTTATAGCATTAAAATCAGAAAAGAAATACGCCAAGAAAAAATGAGGAACTATATACTAAATCTAATTTAGCCTATGTCATAATTTAAACAAGTCTCCCGAAGGTATCTCTCTCTCTCTTTCTCTCTCTCTCTTTCTCTCTCTCTCTTTCTCTCTCTCTCGCTGCCTGTGGCCGTGTATGTGTGTGTGTGTGTGCGTGTGTGTGTGTGTGTGTGTGTGTGTCGGCGACCAGGTGCTTGTGGAGTTTAACGGTAAAAAGACAGTTAACCACACGTTCCCGTTAATCTTATGATGGACAAGTGTTGTGATATTTAAAAAAACAATCCGTCAACGGCGAAATAAAAGCCTCTTATTTACGAGATCGGTCTGACAGACCGTCAACTTACATCGGGGCGTCCCAGCATGACAGGCCGGCCAGCGAGCGAGCGATCCGGGCCACCGTTCTCTTAATGCATCCATGGGGCCACCACCAGCTGAACTTCTCAACTCCGAAAACTTTGAAGCAAATTGTCAATTCGGCAACGATTTTCGGATGACTGCCTATATTCGAAATCTAAACAGTTCAATTCTCGCCTAAAACGTTGTCAGAAATGACTTTAATGATGAATAAGACGGTGAAAAATTGTTAAAAATATCCTGCTGTTGCTCTCAAGCGCAAACCAGTACAGAAGACATCACTCAGTCATAGAGGGACACACCCCAAAACTAACTATAGACATTCTGATAGGTGAGCTCACGGGCCATAGGCGATGGGGCCACGTGGATCACTCCTAATTTGGATCAATCAGCAGCCATGTAACCTTCGACTAGAGTTATTGACAGAAAACCTGACAAGTTAGAAAACTATATGACCTTTTTAGCTCATCACTAACGTGAATATGGGAGGCCCCTAAACTTGGGAGGCCCCTGGGCTTCAGCCCAGGTAAGCCCGTGCATTAAAGCGGCCTTGACCACAGCCTTACCTCCTAAATAACTAATGAGCAACAACATTTTACAAAATGAATTTGTTTGAATATTACGCTATATTTAATTTACACTTTATTACAAGTTACCATATTCAATTTGCTAACCTTTTGCTTTCTTCCCAGCGTGTTCACGTAGAACACGTTCATGCTTTCGGGAGATGTGCCTTTTTAGATTCCAAAAGGAATCTTTACTTACTGAAACGATGTCTCCACATTCGTTTTCTTATACCACATTATCACTGTTAGTTAGTTTTTTAATAGTACACCTGTATGATTTCTCGTTTTCTTTTTTACTACTTTGTACTTTTTGAACTCCATTATTGAGCCGAGTTTTGAATGAAAATATGTGAAATGAAAATAGTCTGTTGATGACAGTGCAAGACAGATGGATTCTGGGTCAGGCTTGACTGAGCATGCTTCAGACTTGTGGTGTGAGCGGAGCGAAATTGGAGCGAGAAATAGAGCGACGCTCTGTCCTTTTAAAAATGCCGCTCTGCGCTCTGTCTCAGACCTGCCCGCTCCCGCTCCCCGCTCGCTCCCGCTCCACTCCGCTCACATGCTCTGCACTTGGAGCTAATAATCTGTCACACAATGTAACACTGTTACCTCCATTTTCCATTGCAGATAGTACTGCCTCATGCCTGAGGCAAGCGTGGCTCGTCGTCATAGCGACTATGGTTTCCCCCAACTCATTTCCTGGTTGTCCTTCTCCTTAAACAACATGAAATCAAGGAGAGGGTTAACTTTTCCTGCTCCAGGTTTCCCACCGTGGTCAGAAAGAACAGGGGAGACACTTTGTTTCTCTCAGTATGACTCTAGAGACGCTACTCGCTCCGAAGTTAATCGCCATGACGAGCCTACAGTACAAGCTACCAGCTACGTGGCTCGAAAGCCCAAACAAGTGTGTGTGCGGCCGGCCATGCCCTTCAATCACTACTATTGGCCAGGCGTCCAAGGTAACGTAACCCCATTTGTTCAGGTCCTATCCTAACCTTAACCACTTGAGGTGAAATGCCTAACCCCAACCAATCGAGCTGCTTCGTAGGGCGGGACATGGCGTGGCATAGTGGCATTCGTAATTTTGCCGGCCGTGTCTGTTTTGTTTCCGGTCTAGCTAGATTGTCGCCGTTAAAATGGGTTTGCGTTAACGCGTTAAACTGACAGCACTAATTAAAATGTTATCTGACATATATCCAGAGATGGGAAAAGTACTCACTTCTCATACTTAAAGGGATACTTCACCCCTGGAAAGCCTAATATATCTTTAAATTGGGTCACCTATGTAGCAGAAATGTGAAAAAAAAATTTTAATTGGTGCCTTCTAGGCCGAGAAAAGCCAGAAAATGTGTTTTTGGCTCATATGGATGAAAGACACCAAATCCCAGAATGCACTTCGCTTCGCTGCTTTGAGTCCACTCCCAAGCCACGCCTACCGCTTGACAGACAGACAGTGAGGCATTCGACTCAACTCAATGTGTTTTATTGTTATTTCAACCATATACACAAAACAACGTTTCATCGTGGCTCGAGTCAATTTAAAATATATAAATACACATTTAAAATATATAAAAACTACATTATATAATAACGACATACGAAACAGGCTACATTTACCGTGCACACACACATTATAGGCTCCGTAAAGTTCAGCTAAGCATACCAGCATTAGGCTTGGTGGGCTGTAAACACCGAGTATAAACACAGCCGTGAATTAGCGTGGGATGTCGAATGGTCGCCATGTAACAGTCACAAACTCCAGCAGTTAGCAGTTAGTTGGATACAAATCACCCCATTTCTGCACCAGTCCGTGTTAACACAGCTCACCTTCATACAGAGCATCTCTAGCTCGGATTGTCGGAAGGCTAGCAGGCCTGGTAGCTGGACAGTCCGGTTCACTGTTGTTCGGCTGGACAGTCCGGTTCACTGTTGCTTTCCCACGAAAGCACAAAACACAGCAGTTTCTGAACTCGCGTTGGGAGCATCGTTGAAGTTGGATGTAGTCCAGTTTGTTGTTTAATGAACGGACACTTGCAAGCAGGATTGATGGGACAGGTGGCCGGCTAGCGTTAGCTCGCTCTGGATGTGCCTTTCCCCCGGCTAGCGCTAGCTTCCCACCTAGCCGACGAAGATGTCCCCTACCCGGCTACGAGCGAGTCCGCCGGTCCCCGTGCTGGTCTCGGTGCAGGCGAAGCTCTCGTAGTGGGCCGATTATTCCGTCTGTAATAACGTTTCCTGCATATTCTCTGCTGTGTAGCGATGTATCCCGGTGGTACACGTGCGGTAGTTTGAATGCACATCATTGTTGTAAAAGTTTGCTGCTGAGAAGTTCTCTTAATACATCCATGAGAGAGAGCCATAGACAGTAAAAGAAGCTCGGATTGTCGGAGGGCTAGCAGGCCTGGTAGCTGGACAGTCCGGTTCACTGTTGAGCAAAAAACACAGTCTCTGAACTCGCATTGGGAGCATCGTTGAAGTTGGATGTAGTCCAGTTTGTTGTTAAATGAACGGACACTTGCAAGCAGGATTGATGGGACAGGTGGCCGGCTAGCGTTAGCTCGCTCTGGATGTGCCTTTCCCCCGGCTAGCGCTAGCTTCCCACCTAGCCGACGAAGATGTCCCCTACCCGGCTACGAGCGAGTCCGCCGGTCCCCGTGCTGGTCTCGGTGCAGGCGAAGCTCTCATAGTGGGCCGATTATTCCGTCTGTAATAACGTTTCCTGCATATTCTCTGCCGTGTAGCGATGTATCCCGGTGGTACACGTGCGGTAGTTTGAATGCACATAATTGTTGTAAAAGTTTGCTGCTGAGAAGATAGAGCAGAGCCCTGTTTAGCGAGGATTCAAGATGGCTGACATTTCGTTTTTTTCCGGCCGAGATCGGCTAGCTTCGGGCGATGGGCGGGTTTAAAACATGCGGAAGTAGGTCCTACTACTGGTTGTAGTCTTTTGCTCTGGCCAAAAAATCTTCCGATGACGCAAAAATCGTCATTTTGCGTCATCGGAAGATTTTTTCCGGACCCCCCAATGCAGATATCTCCCGTCTCAGGGGGATATGAGGGAGGGACGCACGGTCATTCAGAAATACTACCGGGTTTCTACTGATACAAAGCTGAATGCTAAATCGGTGAAGTAACCCTTTAAGTAGAAGTACAGATACTTGTGTTAAAAAATACTCTGGTAAAAGTAGAAGTACTGATTTAACTTATTTACTCAAGTAAAAGTAACAAAGTACAGGCTTGGAAATGTACTTAAAGTATAAAAGTAAAAGTAGCCTTGCGAATGACAACCATTTTTTAATCAAAGCTACCTGGACCACAAATGTTACTATAGCGCAAGCTGAGAAACTTCAGTAGACATGGAGAAAAGGCTCTTTATCTATATATGCCATTGTCTACATTTTAAATGGATGTCTGCCAAAAGGCCTAAAACATCACATATATGATTATTGTGACAGAGACTGGGACTCCAGGTTAATAAGATTCTGACTGAGTAGCAAGATATGAATTCAATTGTGATTCTGTAATAATTCACAGATCCAGTTCCATTTTTAATCAACATTTAAATGAATCTACATGTAAGTTCTGCATACTTTTAGAGTACAACTAACCAGTGGTGTAGTCTGTTTTTTTGTAGTGAGTATACTGTGATTACTGTCCCAGAGCGACACCCCAGACAGTCGGTACTGTGACGTTTCTGAATACGAACTGTACACGGGCAACAGACGTTTAAGTATTGATGGCGTTAATTTAAAGTCCTGGAAAAACAACACTTAGAGTTGAGAAAAGATGAGACAGATTTAACTTTTTGAGAAACGCAACCGAACCTGAACGCAACAGGACATCACATCACACAAATAAGCCATTTAACCGACACCCCCCCACTGCCACACAAAACCATGACTAATAATTAGCATCATCATACAACTTTTGTATCGATTAGCAGTAAAATCTGCTGATAAGGGCCTACATTTACTCAAAGGTATTTAATAAACTGTTTACAATCTTCAACACCATGGCTAACAAATGCATAGAAAGCAGACGAAAGGAGAAAAAGTTCCACTCTTTCTATTTTAGTTAATTATCTGACCATTGCTAACTAACATTACCATATAGTCATTTAATTGTGTAAAGCAATGCATATTTAAGATTTAAGAATTTACTCTAATGTTGCATAGTCATTGACCTTATGAAGGCCAGGAGTTCTCACTGTCTCTCTCATCATCTGAAACAAGGAAATATAAACTTTGTATTCTGTTTACTGCTGTACTCAGACACACAGGCACACACACACATAGACACACAGCACACACACACGCACATAGACAGGCGTGCGCACACACACACGCACGTACACACACACGCGCGTACGCACACACACACACACACACACACACACACACACACACACACACACACACACACACACACACACACGCGGTATCATATAAACTACTCTCACTTACCAGGTAACAGTAGGCTTACGTTGGTGGCAGCTGCAGTATCACCCGACGTGGCAGCAGCTTCAGGGACAGACTTTAGAAAACACTGAAGTAGTGTTATTTAGGTCTGTTTAGTAACGTTTCATATCTCGTTACTTATAAAACTTAGTTCAAACTCTAGGTAACTAACTAGTTGCGAGAAAGGAAAGACCGCGCAAAGAATGCAACTTGTTGTTGCTTAGTAACGTTAAGTGACCTCACGTCAGATCCAGGGCCACGGAAGCCCCCAAGGGCCAAATGTCAGAGCTTCCCAACACAGACGGGGTGAATTTATGAATAAAAATGAGAACGTTCTGTCACAAACAATGTTGTTACGTATCATCGCGCTTTTGTAAGTGGGTAAGTAACGAGCCACTTTTGTAAAACGTAAGGAGTAGAAAGTACCGGTATTTGTGTTAAAAATGTAAGGAGTAAAAGTAAAAAGTCGGCACAAAAATAAATAGTAAAGTAAAGTAAAAATACCTGAAAAATCTACTTAAGTACAGTAACGAAGTATTTGTACTTCGTTACTTCCCATCTCTGCATATATCAGCTTGCCTTGTACGCAGTCTCCAGTTGTTTTTATCATGACAGAGTAGACTAAAACCTGCGGCCGCCTTGATCTAATGAGGTTATCGTTGCCCACGTGTGCATGACATCGGAGCAAGTCAGGATCAAGTTAAACACAAACCTCCTACCCAAAATTTTTTAAGAATTACATTATAAAATGTTGCACAATAGTTATCCCACTAACAAATTTGTTTCAAGATTTGTGGCTGTGGACAGTAAATGTGAATTTTGTAAAATTGAAGAAGAAACTATTATACATTTATTCTGGGAGTGTTGGTATACTTTGGAGTTCTGGAAATAAAAAATAAAAAATGATTTCAACATTCAAAAGAATCACGTAATTAAATTAAAAGCAAAACATGTAATTCTGTATTATGATAACAAAAACAAAACAATACATTGGATTGTCAACCTATTGATTTCACATCTATAAAGTTACATTTTCTGCCAGCTTTTAATCACTCAAATTTTGGAATTATTTTGAGTCTATCCAAATTAATGATAATAAAAGTATTTATTTAGCTGAAGATTTTGTCAAGGATGTGATTATATAATTAAATATTTGTTGTATTTACTGTCATTTATATTGTTTTATTTTTTACTTTCTTCTTTTCTTATTGTGTTTAAATACACAGTATCTTTCTACCTTTCTTCTTAAGTTTACTTGTCGTTATGTCGTGATTATGTATCGTTGTAATGCTCATGGAATGGAAATGACTGCCTTATTTATATATTTTTTAAGCAAGATGCCGAACTGTTTTACAATTGTTTGTATCACATATTTGTGAAAATATGCAAATAAAGTTGTTTAAAAAAACATAAAAACAAACAAATCTAACCAGCATGCATTGGGTGGTGATCGCCGGTGATCGATTCTGCACAGAGCTGGCTCATCTCAAACGAGCCTTATGTTTGCATACTGTTTAGCGTTTTGTCCACGTACAAATACAAAGTTCAGTCAATCAGCAGTGAACAGGTAGCAGGTATTTTGACGAAATAAAGGAGACACTTTCAGACAACGTATTTGTTTCCTTCTTGTCCTTTGGAATGTATGGTGATAGATATGAATTACTCTGCATTCATTTGTGCATTGTGTTTACAGACACAAATCACTTTGCATTTATTTGTGCATTGTGTGTCACGAGTTTCTAATTGATATGAGACTGTTTTAGCACCATATGGGAGCTATTGGAGTAATACAGCATGACCACACTCACTCTGAACACCTACACAGGTGATTTCAGTTATTCTGGCTGATTAGACCTTGGCTCACTTTGAAGGTGGGCCACAGCTCAGATGGAAATGTATTAGGTCACAAATCTTTTCTAGCAATAAGAATGATAAAGCTGTCATTAGTCCTGTCCTAACAGGTGCAACAAAACTAACAGGAGACTCTTAGGCCTGAAATGAAAACGTCCCATTGTTTCTGAAATTCTAATAGTAAATCTGCAACCGTTATCATTACAAATTGCACGTGTCGTGCGAGAAATAAAATGTAATAGACATAGCAACAGTAACTAAGGGGTCTTAGTAAACAATCAGAAGATAGATACAAAAAAAATTATAGTGCAACCATATTTAACATGTTAGTGTATAGCATCACCTCAACCTGTGCGTCTCCTTCCCAGAGTAAAGAGAATACAGCAGAGTAGCTGCCATTCAGATGATCCACCACCTGTCCAGCCACACCTGCACCAAGCTTCTGGTTGTGCAGCCGGGCGAGTAAGAAGTCTCCCCCAGACTTCTTGGGACGGCCCTGGAAATCAGACATATTGATCCTAACCTCCAGCTGATCCCCTACGTGCCACTGTCCTCCCCCCCTCCCTGGGAGAATGGTGAAGGTGCTGTGAGCTGGGTCACTGGTCTGCTCCAGGATAAGAGGAGCTGGCAACAGTGGAGCTTCAGGCCAAGCAATGGAGTCCAGTAGGAGGCGTTCCTCCAGAGCGTCCTTAGGGGACAGTGGCTGGAAGGTGCAGAAGCCCTGCTGAACGTCAGGGACAGTGGAAACTCTCGGGGCGATGGTGGTGGAGTTCACCTCATGCTGAAACTGTCTGGGGGTCTACAGAGAGATGGTGACAAATGCACTAGAAGCTAATTAACTAAACAAAGCAAAAATAAATACACATTGGACACTTTTGAAAACAATACCGTGAAAATGGACTAAAATGAAACATTTCAAATAGGATCAACCCTTATAGTGATTCTACTAAAACCAAGTTCTCACCTCCAGGACCTCCATGTTACGTAGCACGAGGATTAAAACAGCCACAGCCAGAAAGAGGAAGATGGCTCTGTACTCCTTTCTAATACAAGCTCTGGCCTTCATCATAGTCTTCATCTATGGCTGCAGATTAGCACCGTGAGCACTTCCTCCAGTACTGGATACAAAAAATGAATAGAAAAACAATGGGGTAACTGACACCTTGTTATACTAAAGGATATTACATATATTGCTACAAAAATTAGAATTAAAATAGGATATCTCTAAACAAATAGTGTGTCAGACTTTATAAGAATTATAATGACTAAATTAAATCTAGTCACCCAGGAAATTTGTATTGTATCCTAACCGTTGAACATTATGATTCATACGCAGGTGATCCTATCATTTCCCCTGTGCAATATAATGTACATCTTTGAAAACATGTGGACTGTGCAATCTGATGCCGCACTCGGCAAAGGTGACCTAAAAAGTACCAAAAATATCTGTTTTCATTCTGACCACACAGATCAAAGATGCTTTTCTCCTGCTAATTAGTTAATTATACTGAACAAAAGTTATGAAAAAC